>NQVE01000156.1:1200000-1800000 GCA_003260385.1 Cuscuta australis
CATAGTAAGTGACAGAGATACTGTCTTTTTGAGCCAATTCTGGCAGGCTTTATTCACCATCCATGGAGTTGACTTTTTGATGTCTACTGCCTATCATCCCCAAACAGATGTGCAAACTGAAGTGGTTAACAGATGCTTGGAAACTTATCTAAGGTGTATGTGCTCCCACAATCCAGGAGAATGGTGCAAGTGGATTCCTCTAGCTGAATGGTGGTACAACACTACCTTTCACTCTTCGATACAGATGACTCCTTATGAAGCTATGTACTGTCAGCCCCCACCTATCCATTTGCCCTATTTACCTGGAGAAACAGCCGTGGAAGCAGTGGACAGATCCTTACAGAAGAGGGAAGCCATGATCAAGCAACTACAACACCAACTACAGAGGGCACAGAACAGGATGCAACAGTTAGCCAATAAGCACAGGTCTGAGAGGGTTTTCAACCTAGGAGATTGGGTATGGTTGAAGCTCCAGCCCTACAGGCAAAGCAGTGTTCAACAGAGATCTAACGAGAAGCTGAGTCCTAAATACTTTGGACCCTTCCAAATCTTGTCCAAAGTAGGCAAGGTGGCCTACAAATTACAGCTGCCCACTGATGCCAAGGTGCATCCAGTATTTCATGTCTCCCAGCTCAAACAATTCAGGGGAGATATACCAGATGTACCACATATTCCCTACTGGTTCCACAATACTAATAACCATAGTTACCCCACACCAGAGGCCATTCTGTCCAGGAGAATTCAAAAAAAGGCAAATAGGGCTGGGGTGCAATTCTTGGTCCAATGGCTTGGAGTACCAGAAACTGAAGCTACTTGGGAGTGGTCCGAGTCCTTCCAGCAGCGATTTCCGGACTTCCAGCTTTGAGGACAAAGCTCTAGTCAAGGGGGAGGAAATGATGCAGTCCTTAGCTATATTTTCTATTTCTATTTTTGTTTAAGTATGCTATTATCCTATGTGTAACCTTGTGGGGCAACTCTATAAATAGTGGTTCAACATCTGGAATAATAAGAAGAGATATTTTTCATCCTAATCCACTTTCCACCAAAGAATTCTCTTTCTTCTCTCCTTTCTGTTATTAGCTACGAGATTTCCTTCTTCCCTACGAAATCTCCTCGCCGGTAACAGACAGTATCAGCAATTGGGTCAGATCAAGGAAGAAATCAAAGAACCCTATTCTATTTTAGATTGGAATTAAAATACAGGACATCATCCAAAAAGGGTAGTCGAAGTAAATGACCTCACTTCCATGAAATTGCAATCAGGAAAAAATTAAGTAGGTAAACATACCTAGAAATTGGAGAAGTGGCTCGAAGGAAGGAAGAATGAACTTTTTTAGTCGCTGCCTATCGAGTGCAGAGAAAGAGGAGACGACGAAGTGAAAGTGCTAGACGTTAAAAAAGAGAAAAATGCCACCACTTATCCATTTGTCCCCACACTCTCCATCACCACAAAAAGGCAAAAAAAAATAAAAATAAATTAAATAAATAAAAATAAAATAAAATTGTATGGTGGAGAAATGACTCGGGGTAATTTAGTGGTAGCCTGATTTTTATTGTAAAAATCTTCCGTTTTTAACTTTCTTAATCAAAAAATGATATTATTTTACTATAAATTAAATATAATTTAAAAAAATAAATTATATATAAATTTCATATATCAAAGCTTTATCCTAAGATAAATTCAATTGTATTGAATTTATATTATAATTACAAATGTTTTTCTCACAATTTATGATCAAAATGTGTCACTTTGACCAATAAAAGTCTAAACTCGAAAGGGTTTTAAGAGCAGAGTGAGTAGGGCTGAATCATGTTGATGATATATATTCTTGTCGGTCGATTTCATGATCACTATATTTTAGTGGCCACGAAAGTCATTATCTATATACGATGTTTCGTTCGTAAAATTGATAATTCGTACCGGTCTAAGCCTCCAACTAGTCCCGATCCCAACTCATCTCACGCTCGCGTCAATTGCATCTTGCAATTTTGATATCAAAATTAACTAAACTTACGGGGTGCAATTATTGTAGATGAGGATGGGTTGGGGTCGGGACTAGATGGGGTTTTATCAAGAAATTAGGAAAGATAGGAAAATCAATTTTACAAATGAAGCATCGTTGTCCCAATTAGGACAATGTATATGGTCACTCAAATAGAGTGGCCATGAAAACGACACGATAATTACACATGCACTAGAAGATACACCATAGTAATCTAGTACGTTGGGTGTGTGTGTGTATAACACATAAAAGAAAGAGAACAATGACTTATGCGATAATGCATGATTATCTGCAATAGCTAAAAGAAAGAGAGCAACAACTTCAACAAAATTACATGTCTCAACGATTCCCTCCCATTATGCAGGGTAGGGGTCGAAGGAACACACTCTCACCATTATGTTTAAAATATATGATGGTTGTTAAATTACTCTTATCATTTCACAATTACCATTTTAGAGTCAATCTAAAATATAAAAATGTTAAATGTTAAAGTGCATCCCACATCGGAAGTCCAAGAGTAAAATAATCGGCATATAAGCTTCTGAATTGAACTAACTAATTGATTGGATTCAATCTTTTAATGTGGTTCAGTCCAAGCGTCTTATTGCCCAATCCACTTGTTCATATTCCATCTTAAAATTTTATCATGGTATCGGATCAGGTTTTGGTCTACCTCGTTTGTCAAGGTGTCCGTCTAAACGTTCATTCCTAACTGGCCGATAATCTTTAGCCCAGTTGTCTGTATGGAGTATGTAACGCCCCGAAACATACCCTAGAATTATTAATGAATAATTATTCAATTAATCAAATTTGTTTTGATTAAAATAAATTGTTGTTGGGCTTTGGGCCGAAATAAAACATATATTGATATCCAATATCACAATCTGGATAAATCTTATAGAGATAAATCCAACATGTTGATTTATTGTGTGATCTTGATTGGGAACCTGAGTACAGACCCAAATTAAGAATAAATGAAGAAATTGTTTATAATGTGAACTTTGAAATGATTTATTGAAATAAATCATGGGAATAAATAATATGAATTAATTGTGAGAACCTTTTTGAATAAAGGCCAATTTTGACTCTGTCAAAGTCAACCACCCAAAAATATGATGTCGGAAAAAGTATAACGAATAAATATAAAAATTATATCGTTGGATAGAGTTTAATTGCACGATCGCAACGGCGCAAACGGAATTCAATTCGGAGAAAGTTGGACCAAAAAGTGTACCCCGACTGGACTAAAATTAGTCCCAATCAGGGACGGCGCCTCCTACTCCACTAGGCCGATTGAAGATACGTTCCTACGCAAATCCTACGCAGCATTGTTTGGTTTCTTCCTCCATTCCTTCCCTATATAAGACCACCTTCACTCCCTCAATTCTCCATCATTTCTCACAATTCTCATATCAATTCTGTTGCTGGGAGTGAGGAGAACGCAGTGGTGCTATCATATTGGTGAAAGGTCGCCGGAGTTGGGAGTAATTGTCGCCGGAAGTTTCACCGGAAAATATTCAAAACCTTCATTTACCTAAGCCTCTAGATATATCTAATGACTAGAATGTTCATATAGGTCGTTTCTACGTTCATAAATGGTCATTTGGTTGAGTTTTGTGTTTGACATGTTTGAAAAACCAAGAATCATAAACCTTGAATTTGATGTTAAAAATATGTTTTAATAATTCTAATATGATCTATGAACCTTGGAGAACACCTCTATATAGTTTAATTGAAGTTCGGTGACTAAAAATGGTTTTCCCGAAAAATGGACCGAGGTTGAAGACGAATGAACAGTGGCTGAAAATCCACAGAGTGGATCGATCCCCTTCATTGGATCGATCCTCTGGGAGTTTTTCTTCTAGTTGGATCGATCCAGAGGGCTGGATCGATCTTCCGAAACTCTGGTCCGAAAATTTGTCTGAAATTGCTATTTTTGAGCTCTAAAATCCTATTTTTGATACCAATTGATTATGATTATTATAAAAATGATTTTTCATAACAAAAATGATGTTTTTAACAAATTAAAACATTATGTGATGCATGACGGTAAGTACGTGTGTTAACACTCGAGACTAGGCCGCTAATTGTTATTAAATGTTATGTTAAATGATTATTATGATGAACTATTATTGTGGCCAATTATGAATGATTAACCTACTGATTGGTATGATTAACTCATGATTAAAAATGGATATAATGATGATTATGAAATTGATGTATATTATTAAGGATATCTAGAAGAACTCTAAGATATACCCACTTGTATAATGATGATGAATATTAAGGATATCTAGAAGAACTCTAAGATATACCTCCTTGACCAATTCATATTTCGGGGTTAATACGTACGTACGGGATCCAGACCGGATATCACCCACCCGACAGTTCACTGTTCGGTTGGTACGTAATCCACATGACCCATAGGGTGAATTATCGATTCTTGTGTTCTGCATTAAACTATTTATAGTTTAAGGGCCTGGTTAGAATTACTGCCTTAGACTAGGAATAACTAAGAGCTAAATATAAAATGATGTGGCCTTAGATTAAGAATAATTTAAGAGCGTTGTTTGAGATATAGAATATCAAATGACTTGGAATAAAATATTGAGGATATCATGAATGTTTGAATCATATATTGTGTGCATGATATCAAATGGTTGATTATGAATTGAGATTCAATTTATGTGGATGTTCGACGCTTTAGATATGCTTACTCAGCTTCACCGCTGAGCGTGTAGTGTGTTTTATTTGCTACACGCAGGTAAACAGAAAGATTAATGTGATCCTGGCGGCAGATGGGGCGAGATTGTCGGGATGGATGTGACAAGTTTTGAAATGATTTATGAAATGTCAATATTAAATTCGCTTCCGCAATATTGTTAAATACTCTGTACTGTATATGTTATGAAAAATATTATTGAGATTAATAAAGTGTGTTTGAAAAGTTTTAAATTTTACGATTACCAAGTTAAATACTTTAGTCCGAATGAGGCTGCAGACCTGGACGGATTAGGGTGTTACAGAGTATGTACCCAACGGTATGTGGCCCGTTTAACACGATTGCTCGTCTAGAAGTCCATACCCAGCGGCTCGTGGTCGTTTAGGTGTTGGCGCTCAAAAAAAATCAAGAGAATGAGAGTTCATTTGCAAGTGGTCAACCTGTTAGATTCAAAATGGTTCGGTTGTCCATTTGAGGTGGAGTGTTAAAGTGCATCCCACATCGGAAGTCCAAGAGTAAAATAATTGGTATATAAGCTCCTGAGTTGAATTAACTAATCGATTGGATTTAATCTTTTAATCTGGTTCAGCCCAGCGTCTTATTGCCTAATCCAGTTGTCCATATCACATCCTAAATTCTATCATTAAATTACCATGCTTTACTATACAATTTCCTGTAACTAATTACCCCGTATAAAACTTTTGCAAAGAGAAGTATGTGGAAAACTCAACATTTTAAGTAATAAGTGCATTTTAATCTATGGCAAGGTTCTATCCACAGTGAATTCTAGTGTGAATGGACGATACTCACTTATTTGAAGTTCCTCATAAAATTGATAGTTTCTACCCCTCCAAACACTCATCCCAACCCCCACCTAGACCCCTTTTACCCCTCCAAAATGTGACCCATACTTGTAAGTTTGTGCATTATTCGATCTGGTCGTGTTACGGGTCTTCCAAGTCCGATTAACTCCAATCTTACCCATATTCGCTCTTCGGTCCCCAAGAAGCCTTTTTTCCGTTATTCGGTTCCTATCCAGTCCGGATCCGGTTGGATCCCGCCCGGGCCAACCCCTATTTTCGTGTGGTTACCAGTATAGCTTAAAGTAAAAAAAAACCCTGCACTCCCATTTCTTTCGAGGTTTGCTATCCATGGCGACTCAAGGTCAAGTTATCACCTGCAAAGGTACTCTTAATTCCATATCTGTAGTCTTTGCATGATTTTTGTCTGTTCTGTTGATTGTGTGTGGAACCCTAAGCTCGACTGGGATCTGAACTTTGCTATCGTCGTTCCTTTTTCCCTCTATATCTGTGATTGTGAAGCGGCGGTGGCCTGGGAACCCAACAAGCCTCTGGCTATCGAGGACGTTCAGGTGGATCCGCCTCAGGCCGGTGAAGTCCGAGTTAAGATTCTATTCGCCGCTCTTTGCCACACCGATGCTTATACATGGAGCGGCAAGGTATCTATCTATCTCTCAGTCTATCTGTTTACGCACTTAAATGTAGTTTGCTTGATTGATTTTACTATGCAGCAATTGATACTCCCTCTGTTCCTAATTACTGTGCAGACTTTGAATTTTATGGTCAGACTTTATAGAATTTAATCATGATTTACATAAAAATACATCGAAGTTATATCATTTGGAATCATAGGTTTAGAATATTATGTAAGTGTAATATTTGTTTATGTGTAATTATTGATATTTATGTGTAACTGTAGATTTATGCAAAAATAAAACGGTTCACATGAATTAGGGGACATGTTCCACAGGAGTGTTTGTTTTGTCATCTGAGACATTTTTTTTTAATTTTTTTATTTGGTTCTAACTTTTGAAGGATCCCGAAGGTCTCTTCCCATGCATTCTTGGCCATGAAGCTGCAGGGTACTTTCTCGTTTTATTAGATCAATAAACAGTAGTAATAAATTTATATAAACTTGCGCTGATTGGAAATATTGGTTCATTGCTCATTTTCAGTTTTCTTTTCATTTGAAAATGCAGTATAGTGGAGAGTGTTGGTGAAGGTGTTACTGAGGTTCAGCCTGGAGACCATGTTATACCCTGTTATCAGGCAGAATGCAAGGAGTGCAAGTTCTGCAAATCAGGAAAGACCAATCTTTGTGGAAAAGTAAGGGGTGCTACTGGGGTTGGAGTCATGATGAACGACCGTAAGAGTCGATTTTCAGTCAATGGAAAGCCCATCTATCACTTTATGGGAACTTCAACATTCAGTCAATACACAGTTGTCCACGACGTTAGTGTTGCTAAGATTGACCCCAAGGCGCCTTTAGAAAAAGTCTGCCTTCTTGGCTGTGGAGTACCCACAGGTATCACACTCTTATTTGTTGATTTTGATTAAATTTTAGCATACCCATTAGTTTCTCTTTGTATCCGATTCGTAGTGTAAACTTTACGACTTCAGCAATTTAGCTCTTCAGGCTTTTCATGTTTTGCTTTTCTTTTAAACTCACTTTGTGTTCCTTAATATTTTTATCATGGGTTTGGGCCTTTGCTTCTTAGTTGTGAATTCTGGCCTTTGTATTTATTCCCATACAAATATCCTTACAAATTGTAGTTTATTATGATATGCCTACTTCTAATAACTGGGCAAATGAAGAACAGAGGCAACTGATAAAAATCATAAAGTAGCTAGTGTGAGAAATGTGATCTTAAGAAAAGAATCTTTCTTCACTTGTGTTGTTTTTTTCTTCTTTCTTTTAATTTTTGCACCGTTATCAAGTCCTGTGCTCTGCTGGCTCTCACAGTTAAAACTACATATTCATTAGGATAACATAATCAACAATATTCTGAGACAGCGTATCTCTGGTAGTTTATAATTCTATACTGCTGTTTTTTGTTTTTTATTTAATTTTTTATCAGAGATTAAGTGTTACATTAGCACCTATCTCACTCCAGGAACTCTTGCTGCATGTGTATCCGTTTTATATCAGGAAGTTTGTCATGTGCTTTTCAGATTGGTTGAACTTGTATCCATGCCAACCTGTTCATCACTGTTTTGAGTATGGAACAAGTTGTGCACACATTTTAGTTATTTACATCATATACTTTTGTTCTTAAGGTCTTGGAGCAGTTTGGAACACTGCAAAAGTTGAGCCAGGCTCCAACGTTGCTGTTTTTGGCCTCGGGACTGTTGGTCTTGCTGTAATTCTCCTCCCAAGATTCTTCAACGTGTTGACAATAGTGTTCTCAGTCTATTGTTCTACCAGTGGTTAATGTGATTTTAATTGCTCCATAGGTGGCAGAGGGTGCCAAAGCTGCTGGTGCTTCGCGAATCATTGGGATAGATATTGACAGCAAAAAGTTTGACTTAGGTAGAAATTTATATACCCACATTATTCATGGAGTATAATTATCACTTCTTTGCTATTGACCTTTATCACATATTCACATATTGTTTTTTTATTAACTGAGTAATACATGAACAAACCAATATTATGCATGATTGTGCTTTCTTTGCATCTTGATATTTTGATAATTTTTTTCTAATTAGGGACAGTCTTGACTTCTTCTTCTTTTTATTTATGAAAATGCAGCTAAGAATTTTGGTGTGACTGAATTCATCAATCCAAAAGACCATGACAAACCAATACAGCAGGTTATCGTCGATCAAACTGATGGTGGGGTTGACTATAGTTTTGAGTGCATTGGGAATGTCCAAGTGATGAGGGCTGCTCTAGAGTGCTGTCATAAGGTAGGTGTAATTGGTGTTGGTGCTCAGTCTTGCTCTTTAAAGCCTCATATGGATTGGTGTATAATTCAGTGAGTGTGATTAGAATGTGCGTTCCCTATGTTTGGATCCTGAAAACTTAGGAAATAGGGAATTCTTGGGTGTTAATAATTAGTGAAACTGGCATTGGTATGCCATGGCTTCAACACATCCCGAGGGTTTGTTTGGGTCCATGCAAATACTAGGATAAGGAAAAATGCTAAAGATACTTTATTAAGTTTGGTTTTACTTTTGAAAATTTAAAGAGAAAGGAATTGGTTTTTTTCTATACAACTATTAGAAATCTCCTAGTGTTCATATCATAAAGCTTATTTAATATGCATGAGTAAAAAATGTCTTAAACAACTATCTCAAATAAGTTTTAGTTTGAACATATCTTATTTCCTCCATAATTTTCTTTCCTTACTATTTTCCACATTCCAAACAGACTCTAGCTTTGGGTGACTACCAGTCATTCCGAAGATAATCAATTTCTGCTCAATAATCAACCCAAAATGAGGCACGACTGCTAAAAAAACTCTAAACTCATTATTAATGTCTTAAAATCATATGAAATTGTTAATAGGGCTGGGGAACATCAGTTATCGTAGGTGTTGCAGCATCTGGCCAAGAGATATCAACGCGTCCGTTCCAGCTGGTGACTGGCCGTGTTTGGAAGGGAACTGCTTTTGGCGGCTTTAAAAGCCGCTCACAAGTACCTTGGCTTGTGGACAAGTATATGAAGAAGGTAAATACACTACACCCCTATACTTTCATGTGTAGTTAACACTTAATATATCTGGCTAACGGGCTTATTGTCTCCACTATACACTAGTACTCAATTTGCTCATTGACTATGGAGTTTGGGTCTAATTCACTAGTTCAGTTCTCATGCATGTTTGATCAAGTATGAAGGGTATTTTTTTGTCCATCCCATTTGGACCTAGACTATGAAATTCAGTTCTCATCCATGTGTGGTTAGGTACCAAAAGTATTTTTGTTAGTTAACTAAATTAGGACCGATCTAGGTTTCAGTTTTGTTTTTAACTACTACGCATGTAGTTTAGACCCAATTTTATCCCTCAAAGGACACATATGCCATTATAATTAGAGTAAGTATGCATGAGGACTAAATTTAGTCTTTAGTGAATTGTGGAGAACACAATTGAGCCCAAAAGAAAGTCAATGATCAACTTGAGTAAATATATAGGCAAGGGAATAATCTAGATATACTTTGTATATTTGTGTCAATCACAACTCTGAAATGAAATGCCATCTCACAGGAAATCAAAGTGGACGAGTACATTACGCACAACCTGACACTTCCAGAGATCAACGAGGCTTTTGATCTGATGCACGAGGGAGGTTGCCTTCGTGTTGTGCTGAGCATGCATTCATGAGTAATGAATGAGCTCGTGGCTTTAATGTTTGGCATGGAGTGTGTTTCCAAGAATCTTGGACCCCAGCCACCCCCCCCCCCCCCCCCCCCCAAAGAAAAGGAAAACATTTCCCATTTCTGCTTCAAAAAGTGGGCTTGTTTTTTGAAGAAATTACGGTGTATTTTGTGTGATAACCTTTCTTTGCCCGTTGTCTTGGAGGCTAATAAAAAAGATCGGGAGTTATTGTTTTGGCTTTGCTTTCAACGTTCAAAGTGCTTAATTTGATTAAAAAGAAAAGCAAAAGCCAAATATAACCAACCATACTTTGCTATGGATTGTCCAAGGTTCGAAGTGGCTATTGATGATTGTTGTCTTTAGCTTTTGTTTTTATTTATTTATTTATTTATATGAGTGATGGAATAGAAAGTCAGGACATGAAGGGGATAGAGGATCCAAGCCCCATTTAAGCCTTTGGTTTCCCAAGTGGTTGGAGTTTTTTAGCCTAATAAAGAAACTAGAAAATGATTATTTTTACCTTAATAATTTCATGTTGAGGCGCCAACACTTTTTCTTTAAACACATTTTTTTATTAAGTACTCTGTATCGTTTTTGTCGTCCAAGCTGAGGGGGATTGGGCCTTGTGTGTGCTCCTAGGGCTTGTTCTCTTTGTTTGGCCTAATTGCTTCTGATATAAACTTGTTAGTGTCTGATTTGGTTTAAAGTGGTCTTATTCCAATAAGTAATAAAAATAAGTGGAAGAGGACAAGTTCTATCTGAAATAATTTATACTTCGTAGTATTTTAATTGAATTTGAACCAATCCAAATCTGACTGGGCCTCGAAATTGTATGGAATTGAATTAAATTCGAACCAAAATTAAATCAAGTCGAACTTTTTTTAACTGAACGAACTTATTACTATAACATAGGGGTGTAGACGAACTGAATCGAAGCGAATATCGAGATATTTGAATTTGTATTTGTTTAATTTTTTTCGAATACGAATACGAATCCGAATATGAGACGAATTAAAAATAAGATTTGAATTTGTATTTGATTAATATTCGAATACTTAACGAATCCTAAACGAATATCTTAATAATTATACTCCATAATCTATATGATGGACCAACGTAGATTTTGAATAATTTAACTTACGATACTTCTTATACTATATCTAAAAACATTAATACATTTTCATCTTACACAAATTATATTTTATAAAATATAACTAAAAATCATATGCTTTAGATTTTCTTGATACGTTAATTTGTTGAATTCTAGCTTAGTAATTTAAATACATTTTATACTATATTAGTTTACTTGACTATTGATGTTGAAACATAGTTTGTGGGTATATACATATATTCGAATATCACCCGAATCGAATATACTCATATTTGTATTTGTATTTGTTTAATATTCGAATCAAAACTAATATTTGAATTTGAATTTGAATTTGTATTTGAATAATGCGAATTCGAATCATTATATTCGAATACAAATCACGAACCGAATTAAAAGTATTTGATTTGTTTACATCCCTACTATAACACATACTCTGTAATCTGTATATGATAGATATTCGAATTTAATAAAATAGAATCAAGACGAATCTGATTGATAGGTCTACGTTCATACGGAGTATGAATATTGAAAAATGCTATGGGTACACGAAATGTGTACCCCACCCCTTCCTTGTCTACAAAAAGGCAAGAAATTCAAAAAAAATGAATAAATAAAAATAAAATAAAAATGAGTGGTGGAGTGAATATTGACATAATTTATTTATTTATTTTGGCTTTAAAAAAATACTCCCTTTGTCCCCCAATATATGTCAACTTTTGTTTTTGCACATAAACCAAGGCAATGATTAAAATGACACCATTACCCCTAGATTATCTAGTATCTCTATGCCGCTCCAGCCATTGCCTTCCAACAAGTCTTCGCCTTGACATTCTCCACCATTAGAAATTACCATTTCAATTCTTTTGTTTGATTAGGTGCAAACATATGTAAATTTGGAGTTGGTAGTTCAAAAAATGAATTGAAATTAAAGAATTGAATTAGATTCAAATTAATTCGTGGAAATCCTCAATTTTATTCCAATTTAATGATAGTGCCAATCCTATTCTAAAAATACATCGAATTTAATGATAGTCCCAAAGTATCTTCCATTTGCAAATCCAGAAGGTTAAGCAGCCGTTCACCTAATATCCTCCACATAAGCTTCTGGTTAGGAGTGTTTGAATGAATGGGTGCGGCCAAACGATCATCCTCACAAATTTTTTGTTATTTCACAGGAATGCATTTCTCCCATTGTCGTAGCCAATCTCGGAAGAATGTTTGCATCTCCCAGAAGCATAAACAACTCTATAACCCATCAAAAATTCAAACTTTATGTAAGTGGCGCCTTGCTTTGCGTATATTCACGTTCTTGAGGATGTAAAAACATGTGGGCCTTTCGTAACCTGCTCGGATCAATCGATTTTCTTCAATTGTTATTGTGGGCATCTCAGATTTCAGGGGAAAATATATTAGAAATGATTGGTTTTGGGAAAAGAATGTGTCTTTCAGGCTGAAGATTGCATGTTTGTATGATTTTCTTCTTTGTAAATGTTCCATTACACTGTGAATAGCCAGAGTCTTTTGGAAACGGCTTCTCTAACCTTAAATCTGGTTGAGGTCTGTGTGTACCCACCCCTAGACCCCATTGTGGGGTTTGTTGTTGATGTTGTTGTTTCATTAGACTGTAATTAAAGTGATGCAACCAAGAGAAGGGGAATGGGGAGAGGAATTGCAAACACCCCCTTATCAGGTGTTGCAGCAAATTTCAGAGGAGGTAGTGAGAGTGACAGGCGAGGCGCTGCAGAATATCACAGGCAGTTTTGGCATCCCACCTGCAGCAAGTCGGTCGAGGACACATAGAAGAAGTCACAGTGAAGTAGTGGTGACTTCTTCTTCCTCTTCTTCATCAGTGCTTCACTGGGGAGGAGGTGGTAATGCATATAACTTTCAGAAATGGAAGATACAGATGCAAAAAGCTTTGCATTGGGGGAATCATTTTCAGGACGACTCTCCTTCTTTTAATCCTGAGATCCTTGCCGATCAAAAGCGTCAATGGTATCAGCTTCATCCCAAAGCAATGGTATATATGCATGCATCTTCCCTTCTCAAGCCATTGGTTCATTCAAATTCTCTGCATCAACAGAAATATCATGGGTATTTTTGTTAATGTCCCTGGTTAGCCCGGATTTTTGGTCTCTGCGTATATAGTAGAAAATTATCTGCAGAATTTAGCTGTTAGCTCTTTAGTTCATGACTAAAGTTCTCGTGTATTTGTTAGAATATTATACATCAAGAAATTACCCACATATAAGTAGTCTGGTTGTTGCTCCACTTTTTTTAGTTGCAATAGGTTGGTTTCTTGTTGCTCCTCTTACTGAGGATATGACCTTATACAAATGCTCAGAGAGCTATGATTAGAGTAGTCAGGCAGTCCTTTGGGCCCAAGTTTGTGGTTTGGCCTCGTTGCTAAGGTTGGAATGTGTGCTTCATGTCTATGTACTCTTACTTTGCTCGTGCTATTCTGTTTAGTTTGCATTTGCTTTTGTGTTTGAGCCCAGGGTCTCTTGGAAATGGCCTCTCTACTTTTGAGTAGGGATAAGGTCTGCGTATACACACCCACCCGAGACCCTACTTAGTGTGGGATTCTATCGGGGATGTTGTGTTCATAGTGATCTTCACTTACCATTTCATTTGATTATATTAATTGTAAGGAGAATGTCATGCAGGATTATAAGAAATATAAGGAACCATTCTCACTTTTTGAACACTTCATTATAGTGGGCCTTCATCCAGAGGCTAATCTTAAGGCTGCAGAGGATGCATTTGCTAAGAAGAAAAAATGGGAACTAGAATTGGAAAAATCGCATGACATGGTGGATATCAGAATGCCATCTCGCCGGGCCCCTTCACTTCCATCTCTAGAGCCTCAGGTTTAGCTGTTTAAATCTCAATTTGTGCTTTTAGATATTCAAGAGTTTTCTGCTTTTTTTATTGCTAAAGGTATTTCCTTTTGTGGCGAGTTATATTTGACGTTGTAGAAAATCCTTCTTTGTTGTACTTTCATTCATTGATTAGTTGCATTATGTTTTTCTCCTTGCTGCAGATACTCTTTAAATATCCTCCTGGAAAGAAGATGCATATGCGTCCAGATGATTTGGCAGCTTTCTGCTTTCCTGGAGGTGTTAAGGTTGATTTCTTGCTTCTCCGAAATGCTACCAATTGCTCTAGTTTTGGTGCTTCTCTCGACAATGTTTCGGTGTATTTTGTACAAAAGATCTATTTCTTGTAAATTGTGTTTCAACAAAGGAATAATGTTTTCATCTAATCTTCTTTATATAAGGCACATGTGTTGGAGAGGACCCCGTCATTGAGTGAATTGAATCAATTGGTCTACGGGCAGGTACCTTTTATTTTCAAGGATAATGTTTCTTTATCTGCTGTACTATGTAGTTTATGTAGTCCTCTTTTGATACTACTTGTAGCCTTCAGTGATCATTGATCAACAACAACAACAACCAAGTATAATCCCAACTCCGTTGGGGTCCGGGGGGGTCAAGATTTTCACCACTTCAGTCTTACCACTGCTCTATTTGTACCCTCCGACGATAAAATTGTATATTTACATGTTTTTTTATTTTTCCAAAATATATTTTCAGGAGCATTTAAGCCGGGATGATTTTTCCTTTTTATTCTCCCTCAAGGTAAGTCACGACACTTAAACAGTCATACACATCATCATCATCATAATCACCATCTGCATTTGATCAGGTGGGGGACAATGCTACCCTCTATGGTGTTTGCTTACAAGTGCGGGAAATTGTTCAAAGGCCACCTGCTATCTATGGAAACTCGTCGCCTCTTTGCCTCTCACCCGGAGGTAGCAGTCGGTTTTTGGTTTCTGCACCGCGCTGCTACTGTGTACTAACAAGAGTTCCTTTCTTTGAGTTACACTATGAGATGTTGAACAGGTCAGTTTTGATGGATACACATTATATTTGTTGCTCAACATATATATGGTCTTCAATTAGCCGTAGGGATAAGGTTTGCTTACACCGCATAAATTAAAAGGTTCATTCAGTCATATTTTTCGCAGGGCACACACCCCTAAGGACCCCACCCTGAGAATAAATTAAAGATTAGGTCTTGTTCGATACCAAACCCGCCCGAAATGATTGTCATGCACTTATTAAGGGGTTAATTCATTATTTTCCGTTTATTTCTTGAAACTCTACAACAATCCATAATATACATTTGTACTTGGATGCAGTCTCATTGCACAGGAGCGCCTTAACAGGATAACCCAAGTCATTAGTAGAAGAACTACTCTCTCTGACTTTGTCCCTTATTCAGTCACGTCCAAGTTAAAAGATACTGATAGGGATCCTGAAGACTCTGGTTGGATGGAGTCTGCCATACCTGTTGACAGTGCAATTTTTCTAACTGCAGCAGCAGCCGGGATTATATGTGATCATGAGGTCCCATCATGTTCATTAAGGGGTGAAGTCTCTTCTCCTGGAAGCATGGTTGCCAGTGATTCATCAGATCATTCTCCAGTGAAACAATGGGATATGGATGATGGAAAAAAGCTTCACTGCTTTGACGACTGTGCATCTGAGGCATCAGAAAGGAATAATGATAGTTCTCAAGATAATGCTCGCTCCCTAGAAGAGGAACCCTCTAATTTATGCTTGGGGGAATGTGCATTGGATCGTCCTAACACTTCTGATACTTTATTCAGGTTGATCATCCCTTTTAACATTTCCCCCTATTTATGATCGTTTTTTATTTGATTCTTTTGTCATATTCTTATTTTCTTTACTTTCAAGTAGGGGTAAGGTCTGTGTATACTCTTTTCCGAGACCATACTTTTTGTGAGATTCAACTGGGTTCGTTGTTGTTGTTGTTTGCATTAGGCAAACAGAAAAAATTCCTTACCTACATAGGGTAATGGATGTTTTCTATTCATACACTTCATATCATAAAGGTGTCTTAAAATATGAGTTTTCCCCTCATAAAAGGTATACCTAACATGGTTAAACTCTCTACCAAGTGCCAACTCATGCCTTTCTGTGGTTTTGAAATAGAACTGTTTTATGAAATAATCTCTTGGTCTCATATTAAACGTCAGTGTTTGAATTTACAAAGTTCAAGAAAAGTGATGAAAAGTGAGTATTGCGTCATTTGCAATACTTTAATAGGAAAGTTGTTTAGAGGAGAGAAAGATTGTGAGGCACGTGTTTCATTCTTTAATAGAAAATGAGAGAAGTGTGAGGTTTATTTTGGGACATCCAAAAGAAGAAAGTGTGAAGTGTATATTGGGATGGGGTCTGAGTCTAGCATTTAGTGTGAGGCTAAGAACTAATCTTGAGGTTCCTTTGGGGGTGAGTTACACATAATTTAACAATCTTCAAGGGATTATCTATCATTTAATCAATTTGCAGTACAGTGAGAGCTATTTTATCAGAGGATGAGGATGATGAGTTATGCCATGGCCATGATAAAGATGCTGCAGATTTTATATTGGAATGGGCAAAGGTGAGGAGAAATTTTCTGCAGAAAAAGTGTATGTTCCAGGTTTGACATGGTTGAGCTTGACTTCCCTTCATTTGTTGTTCCTTGTTTGGCAGGAGAATAAGAATGAATTGTTGCAGATAGTTTGCAGCTATCATTCCTTACCTCTTCCATCATGGGGATGTAATACCATTTTTCATCCACTCGAGCATCTTCCACCAATCAAATTTAAGAGATCTTCAAAATCTGATCTTGGAGTAAGCGATGAGGATTTAGCTGTTGAAATGCAGGATCTAGATGCGATTGCTAAGGTATGACCCATATTCGTTTCTGTTTTTGAGATGGGGGGTCTCTTGAGAAGAATCACTACTTTCTAGAAGGGGTAAGGTCACCTTCCCCAGACTCTACTTCTTGTAGGATTTTACTAGGCCTATAATAGTTATTGTCTTCATATTTTTGAATTTGTAAATAGAACTTCAGAAATGAGAGCTCATTTTACAATATTATGTTAAGGTCAATTTTGATTTAGCTGCTGCTGAGGAAGCTGCTGCACTATCAGTGTGGACAACTGCTGCAACTTGCCGCGCTCTTTCCCTTGAAACTGTGAGTTTTCGTTTGAAAACTGAAAATGCTACGGCTAAGAATTTTACTTAAATTTCATTGTGTATATGTTATAGGGCTATGAATAAGATTTATGTGATCAAATAATATTTAAATCATCCTTCATTCAACATCAAGACATAGATTGAGCTCTCCAAAGTCCAAAGTTTTCCTCTTGAAAAACCTCATCCAAAACACCCTTAGAATGAAAATGCAGGAAGTTGATTTTTTTTGTTTGCTCCACTTTTGTAGATTTTGACCATGATAACAGGTGTGCTACTGGAAAAACAAGTGGTTCTCATATGCCCCAATTTGGTAATTTTTTATCATTTAGAGCTCGATGCCTTTTTTCAACTTCATGAACTTTTAGTGTGCCTCCATTATCTCTTACCTTTGCCATCACTTCTCTAAAACTACAGGGTGTTCTTTCAGCTCTCGTGTTATCTTTAATTCCTATTATTCGTCCCTTTCAGTGGCAGAGTTTATTTCTTCCAGTAAGTTCTCCCACGCCAAATGTGTTTATGCCAACGCTTGAATGACTGAACTGTAGCATACGTGCATTATCATATTTATATTATACTCGTAGGTCCTTTTTGGCGACCAGCTATACTAAAAAGCTTGAAAGCGAGGTTTTTTTGTAAACTAAGCTTGAAAGAAAGTGCTCCAAATAAGTCTAAACAGCTGCTCCAATAAGCTTGAAAAGCAAGTTTTTTTCTATACCAACTTTTTGGGATGAGAAAGATATTTACCGAACACTTTGGCCTTGTTTGGAAATCACACCTTCCCGTTTTGGATAATTTTTTAATGTTACAGATTAACTTCAAAAACGCTAAAGCTAAACGCTGTCATTAGATAACTTTTTCAAATCGCTGAAGCTCACATATATTAGCTGTCATTTGGTTCGAAAAATATCCTTTCCAAACACCTACATAGTGTATCTTCTTCAAATGAAACCCAAATCCTTTTGTCATCCTCAAATTCACTAATCATATGCTACTCCTGTCGTAGTCGTACTTGTAGGTATGGATCTTGCATTCTTTTTTTAGTATGATGTGTGCCAAATCATTCTCTGTTAATGCATTCTAACAGATTTTGCCATTGAAGATGCTTGATTTACTAGACGCTCCTGTTCCTTTCATTGTAAGTTTAATATTATTTTGTTTCAAGATGTAATCTGCTGCTATAGTTGAAGTGTTTTGTTTAGTACTACGGTTAACTCAACCATGTCAACTACAATTTCAGCAAGTTCAATCATTTCAGCCAGATCTTACGGTTTTACCCTTACAAAACATGCTCCAAATATGTGGACTAAGGAATGACAATGTTGCCACTTTTTAGCGATTGATTGTGATTTTTTTTTTCAGGTTGGCTTGCAACAGAAACCAGCCGACTTGAGGAAGAAGATATCTAACCTTATTTATGTGAACATAGCAAAAGATCAGGTTGGTTTAGCTTTTTAGAAATTAAAGGATTTTACTGGGTTTGTCGTTGTTCACATAACACGAGTTGTTGGTGAGTTGTGACCTTCAATTTTTTTTGTTTAGGAAAAATGTCTTGTGGTATACTCGTTATGCCTTTTTTTTGTGTAATTTTCAATTTGGGATGTCAGGTAAAACCATGTTACTTGCCTTCACTTCCTCGGTATAAGGAGCTTGTTTCAGAACTGCAGCCAATCCATGCCAGATTGGAACATGATAATTCTGTTGCTCAAGGGCATCCGACCTATAGGTGCAACGACGTACAGGTTCTCAACATTGATTCTTGGAAAAAGACTAAAATATGAGTAAAACTTAGAGAAAGAACCAAAACAGGACCTTCATGTTTTTATCCCAAAATAGGACTTATAATGCCAATAATGTCAACATAAAATTCCAAAAGAACACTGTGGGGTGTCAATATACAGTGTCACATTATTACAGTGCAAATTCCTATTTTGGGAATAAAAACATGTCACTTCTATTTTGGAGATAAGGGTTATGTTTTACTGGTATTATGGTGATTTCTTAATGATTCTTCACTATGCCGACGTTTTCATGCTTTAAGATTTATTATCAACTCACTTGACCTGTGTTCGTAAACCTTAACAGCCATTTATGAAACAGGGGAATTCAAATTGTTTAATATTAGAATGTCTTGTTACAGGCTGAGGCTGCTACTCAATTTTTGACAGTAATGAGGCATTACTTGGAATCCCTCTGTTCAAATTTGAGGACTCACACAATCACTAGTGTTCAATCAAACAATGACAGGGTCTGTCAACCTCTGCAGTTCACTGAATTTTCTTCTGCCCCTCTAATTTATGTGAAAATTTTTCACCTTTGTTTTATTACAGGTCTCACTACTGATGAAGGATAGTTTTATTGCTTCTTTTCCCTCTAGGGATCAATCTTTCATCAAGGTAAAGCACTTTATTTAAAATTTCCACCAGTTAGAGAATAACAGTTCCTTTGCTTAGGTATTGGTTTTAAGACTAATCACTAAACAGAACTCTTTTTAGCTTGTTTGTTTTTTATCCCAAAGTGGTTTCTACAAAGTCACGGGCCGGGATCCTCTGTCCCCAAATGGTGTCCCAACTCCCTGTTTCACAAATCAAAATTTGACACCTAACCCACCTCACCCCCTCATTTAACACAAACTCGCCTTAGGGTAGGATAGGGGAGCATATTTACATGGGTGGGGTGGGTTAGGTGTCAAATTTTGATTGGTGGGACATGAAGTTGGGACACCATTTGGGGACAGGGGATCCCAGCTCCAAAGTCACCCCCTTGAGTAGGGGACCACTTCGAGGTCGAACAGAACGGGCCTCCAAATGGACTATATGTCCATATTATGCCACGATTCAAAAGAATTCTGGTGTTTAGAAACATTTTTTTGGGACTAATCCTAACCTCTTAACACACCTTATCGCTGTTATGGCCAAGACTTCACTTGTGGGACTTCTTACTGGGTTGTGGTTGATGCAGTTGTTTGTAGATACACAACTGTTCTCGGTCTTGTCAGATGCTCGGCTCTCGTCCTACGAGGATTGAATAGTAAAATGTTATCAGCATCAGTGAACAGTAAAGCTGCCGAGCAAAGCATGTTTCGCCCCATCAACTGGCCATCGTTTTTCATCCCAAAAGAGTCATCACATTGGGCATCAGATCAGTGGAAGCCTTTCCCACATTTTTTTGCAGGCTTTGATAATTGATATGCATGTTGTTTATAGGTTATTCATTTGAAATTTCCCTTTCCGTTCTTTTTTATTTGGCTGAGGACTGCCAACATAATCTGGCTTAAAAACCACAACAATTTCTTGTAACATTGTGTATATCAGCCTCATATAGGAAAAATTCTTTTATAACCTTGGGAGTACTTTATTGTCTTGTATATTTCCCCTCCTTTCTTCGATCACAGAGACTATCCATCCTTTTTACAACTAAAAGACTACTTTACCCTCGCTAGCAATCAAAACGAAAAGAGTCTTGTACCTTTTGACTTTCTCCTCCTTTCTTCAAGTACAAAGACTATTCACCTTTGTTTCAACTAAAAGACTACTTTACCCTTACTAGTTTTCAAACTAAAAAGAAAATACAAAATACCACGTATGGAGTATTCAAAGAATCTGAAAATATAACACCAAGAGTGACACTTGCCTATGAAAATGATTTGTGATGTTTCAGAACATGACAACATGAGACAAAACTTCTCTTCTTGATCCTCTATTGCATAAACATCACTCAATGATTGTGTGAAAGATGATTCAGGTCTCAGTTCATTAGTTTGGAGTCACTGGTATGTTTACATTGCTCAAGAATGCTGAATGAAGATCTCATACTGGTTTAATTCATGCCTTTGTTTTGGTCAATGGTATGTTTTGACACTTGACATAGCATATACATTGTGGTTCAGCAGGACAATCTTCACATTGATGATCTGAATCTTCATAGCCAGAACTACGATGCTAGTTGTGATGGCATTGGAATAATAATAGCTCTGTAGCTCAGGAAGAATCGCTTAGGTTCTGAATTATTTATCTTCGTCTTCTTCATCATCGGAGGCATGGAAGATTGGTTGAGGCTGCGTTTGGGAGTACGCCGGAGCTATGTATTTTGGATCTTTTGCAGCTACATCAGCATACTTCAGGATAGCTTCTCTTGGATCTTCATCCATCCAAGTTTCCTTGATCAGCCCTCCTTCCTGGATCCAGAATGTAATGCCTTGGTTACAGATGAGAACAAAGAAAAGCAAGATAATAATCTTTCTGGGTTTGAACTTTTTTGTGTTATGGAAGAGCATAACCAATTTATGCTTAAATATGTACAACACAAGTAGTTTTTTCCACGTCTTATAAAAAATGCCATAGAACCATTAAATTCAACCCGCTGTTTTAGTCCCTAAAAAAATTCACAACTAATAGAAAATCCAGTCTAGCCTTTTCTCGTCATTTTAATAGACGATTCAGATCTTATTTCCACATCATTGTAAAGCCTCTTTGGGTTTTCAAATATAATATGATAAGCATTTTAAAATATGGAAAATCAGACTTGACTGTATGGTTCTATAGAACATGAAAAATATAAGGGGATGCTCCCTCCAGGTAAACAACAACAACCCAGTTGAATCCCGCCAGGTATTGAGTATTAAATGTTGACTGAGAGGGACAATATGAAAACGGCTTAAGCCGCAATGATAAATTATTAGGGACCTAAGTGAAAAAACACTACATTTGCAGGTGTTAAAAACATACTCTGTCCCACCATTTTTGGACATGGGGAGTGGCACGAGAATTAAGAAAAGTGGGTTGGATATTGATGTTAAAAAATAAGATAAAGTAAGAATGATTATGGAGCTCATGAATATGACTTAATATGGATAGGGACAAAAATAGTGGGACAGACAAAAATAGTGGGACAGACAAAAATAGTGATACGGACAAAAGGTAAAGATGTGGGAAACCACAGATGATATTACCCTGAGAAGATATTGTGTGAGCATGCTTCCGTTTGTGGAACCCACCCGTCCACCATGACCAGGCCCGGTGATGGGCAGTTCGGGTTTATGAGACTTGAGTGGGTCTTTCAACATCTTCTCACGCTGACGTTTACGGCTAGGCTGGTCCCTAAACAAGGGCAGTGCGTGTGGGTTGTGAATCACTGGTTGTGCCTGAAAATCATCAACAGACTTCTTCCTGGGTGCACGAGCAACACATACAAGAGCCCCTCTTTCACTAAGGGTTGGATCATATAGTATGTGTGTTCCTCCCTCACGCTTATCTCCCGTAGTTGCAAATACCTACAAACAATTGCTATAAATATTAGTGAACTCTCAAGGTGCAAATATCTTTTTAAATTAACTCGGCATATTGCAGTGGGATTTTTTGGGGTGGGGGCCGGGGGCTTGTTGGATCATTTTCCTTCCTTTGAGGTATGTTGGGATCATTGGAAGGGTTAGGGAATGGGAAAATAATGCCACGAATGAAATATGAGCATCTTTCCGTCCCAGTTTTTTTTCCAGTATTCCTTTTTGGGATGTCCCAGTGTATTTGTAGGTCACAAGTTTAAGTCATATCTTTTTAAATATTTCAAATTAGGCTTTCAAAATAATTGGGCTGCACTAAAAAGTTGGGCTTTTCAAAATTTTGAAGGGGCCCAAGGCGTCAAGGCGAGAGTAAGGCAACGTAAGGCGACATAAAGGCGAAGCCTAGGCGAGCGCCTGAACGCCTTAAGGTTTTCTGGGCGAGCAGACTAGGCGTCCAAGGGACAACGCCTTATCGCCTAGGTGACGCCTTACAAACTATGAAAAGATGTGATGTGGTGGTGGAGGGCTAGGGTGCGGCCGAGAGAAAGGAACTAGTCAGGGAAATATCAGGAGGGGTAAATGTGACATTTTACTTTTTTATTCCCTCACCTTGGTAATTGTTAGAAAAAGAAAGTGGACAAAGAGAGTGGGATGGAGGGAGTATTGTTGTTGTTGTTGTTGTTGTTATTATTATACACACACACACAAGTACCTTTTAGTTTATCCCTTGTTTTCTTCCAAAACTACTTTCATACTTTCATATATAGTGGAGTTAGTGCCCTTTATATTTCTTTTCACGTATTTACTGTGTTCCAAACAGACCCTTCAAGATCCATGAAAAGAAAAAAAGGTGGGGTACCTGATTTAGCCTTGGGTGCCAAGCACACTGCACAACACTGCAAGTAGGGGAGATCCCGACTCTTGACACAAGTTCCATCTTCACTCGATCATAAAAGCACAGTAAACCTCCAATGGAGCTATCTTTTTCAACAGATGTCCCAGTCAAAAAGATTTGTTCATCTGGACTAAATGCAACATTTGTTTGTGCATAATGATTTGGAAGATCATCAAAAACCTTCAGGGGTTCTTTCATCTTCCGCAAATCCCAAACCTATGAGAGCACATAATAAATGAATTGACACATTTATTTACTAAGATGATTTTTTTCAAAACCACTATGGCCAAAATTCATACCTTCATTGAACCGTCAAAGCTTCTTGACAATAAAATCCTTCCATCACTTGAAAAATTGACTCCAGTAATATCATCTGTGTGTGCATTTGCTACATGTAGGTCTGGTCTGCTTCCCCAACCAGGCTTGAGATTCCATATCTTTAAAAGCAAAACAGAGATGCATTAAATAATTAAGAATATAAGATACTCTATCCAAAATAATAATAATAGTAATAATAATAAGGGTGTTGATATATCTACACCTATTATGGCTAAACCTACTCTATTTATTTCAAATGGACAAATTTGCCCTTAAAAGTTGGCTAACATCTAATATCTCTTTCATGTGTTTAAGGACAAAATTGTCCTTAAGAATGATGATGATGATGATGATGATGATGATGATGATGATGATGATGATAATAACAATAATAATAATTCACATTTCAAACTTTTTTTATTCCCAACAAAGAACAACAACAACCCAGTTAAATCCCACAAGAGTAAGAGTAGGGTCTGGGGAGGGTGTGTGTACGCAGACCTTACCCCTACTCGAAAGTAGAGAGGCTGTTTCCAAAGAGACCCCCGGCTCAACGTTGAAAGTTGCATTGCTTGACTAACTGCTACTTCATTAATTAAAGAAGCGCAGACAGTTTAGAGATCCATTTTGATTTATTCCATCACACCCCAAACCCAAAAAAAATGGTGAAAGTTTGACTCCATCGGAGATGATGGAAAACTTTGTCATTTGTCAAAACAAAGAGTCTTCTTAAATTTAAAGAAACTAAGTTTAAAGAAACTAAGTTTGCTTTGTAATTTGTCAAAACTTTGTCACATTGAACTGATTGAAGTTAGATATGATAGATTAAACAAGCCAAAATATGAAATTGAAAAGTATGTGTATGATTAATGATTTATAGCAGCTGTACCTTTAGGTCCTTAACAAAATTAAAGTTGTGTTTTGACCTAACAAGATTCTTTTTATGTGACGGATTATGTAATATGCATGGATATTTTTCAATACAACACATGTTAAAACCATTAAGTCAATCTTTCAGGCGGAAGGGGGATACCTGTAGAGAGCCATCTCCTATACCGCCTGCAATGCTCTTTCCTTCACGATCCCAACAGCATGTGGTCACATGAACTCTCCCTGGCCTAAAGAGTTTCGGTTTAATGACCTGCTTTTGACATTTTAAGTCATTCACGTCCCACGTTCTCAGCGAACCATCTTCTGACGATGTTAAGATAGTCTCCTTCGTTTTAGGATGCCATTCCCCACAAGTCAATCCTGAGATGTGTCCTTTGGTATTCTTAAGGTCATGTATGTACATATCTCCCCTGTCAGATTCAGCAAGAGTAAGTCCATCACGATCACATATCTGAAACACCATGTAAAGAAGCAAAATGAGTTACACCTAAAAGTTTAGTCATTCCGGGTGAGAATGTCATATCAGAAAATTTGCACCTTGAGCTGAGCTGAGCCAGTGACACATAAAAACCGATCTGCGGTGGGACTCCAACTCAAACTGCGAACTTGGTGGCCTTCAAATGGCTCCAGCTGTCGAAACGACTGTAGTCTGGCATTCATCCCTTGAAAATCATACATCCGAACACTATAGTCATAGCTACCAGAGAGAACTCTTGATCCTGTATGGTCCACTGCAAGTGCAGAAACAACCTGACCAGGAATACAGTGTAAATATCTTAAATATTTACTGCAGCAAAGAACATAAGCATATTCATAGAAGCATCCCCTTCAAAGGAAAGTGAATTGTCAAGAACTCAAGGGAGCAATTAAATAAACGAACTTCTTTCATACAAAAACCCAAATTCATTGCAAAGTGAGATGGGTTGGCATAAAAAAGGTACCTTTGAATGCCCTTTTAACACTATTTCATTGCTCAGAGGTATCCGGTATTGGTTCTCTTCTTCATCTTCCGATGCATCATCAGAATCCGATCCAACCGAACAGGGTGGCGGTGCAGGCGGGCCAATCAATGGCTCATCTTCGTCCTCATCAACTGCTGGAGGCAGTGGAGGTCCAATCATAGCGATCTCCTCTTCCTTCTCCTCCTTTTCACTCGCCGGGTCTAAGCTAGCGAGTGGTCTCTGAGGCCCAAAAGTCCCGCTCTTCTTTAGATTCCTAGGGTTTGTGTTCTTGAACGACTCTAGCCAGGATTGGGAAGACGAAGACAAAGATGGTCCTCCGTCTTTGCTCTCTGATGAAGACGCATTGGGTTTGCCGTCTAAGGATTTCTCGTCCGGCGCCGAGGAGGCGGCGCGGCGGGTGGCGCTGTGGACGATTTCGAGAGGGATTTGAGACTGCGCTTGCTTGCCGAAGGTCAGGGGAAATTGGGCCCTGATTCCGTCGTATATCTCCGATTCGTCCGCCATTTCACAACCGTGTTCACGATAGCGTCCTCCGCCGCCGTCCTTAATCTCAAAGTTGACTACATAGAAGCTGCTCGCTCATGTCTCCTGCAAATCGGGATTGGTTCCAGTGCCCCAGTTCCTAAAATTAAAATTACTGTTCCTACCCCTAACCCTCCCGTCCCCACCCCACCCGGCCAGAACACACCTCCACCCTTCAATTGCACTCCACAAGTCGATTTTGACTTTGGAGTCAAAATTTGACTCCAAAGTCAAAATCGACTTGTGGGGTGCAATTGAAGGGGGTGAGGGTGTGTTCGGGTCGGGGTGGTGGGGGTTTATCGGGGGTAGGAACCGTCAATTTTACGAACGGGTCACCGGAGCACCCCCGGGTAATCCCATAACATTGGTTCTCAATGTCATGAGAACCAAGGTGTTTTCGGATATGGGATTGCTTTGCCGCCATGATGGCACTAGGGCTGTTTGGCAAACTGTATTTGTTTTGTCCGAAAAAATGGTCAAAATCACCAATCCAATAAAAATCATTAGATCAGGTGACACTCAAAATATAGCAAAAAAAAACGAAATGCACCTCCATTTTTTTTAAATTTCATGATAAACCCTCAAAAAATAAATTTACTGCGTTTCACTTAAAAACACTCACATCGTAAAATTAAAGTTGGGATTTATGCAAGTGTTGTTTAGACTAACATCTCCCCTACTCACAGAAAGAATGAACGATATCGAGACATCAAATCGAGAAACTGTCATCGATGAGAAAACATTGAACCTACAAAAATGTGGGGGGTGTGCTTTACTTTTTTACAACCTTTTGATGGTGCAAGTTGAGATTTTTATGTTTTGTCTAAATTATCTCAAATAATTTTTTTTTTGAATAAGTGATTTTTCAAAATTAATTACACTTCTTAATGCTATGTCAAATTAACCCAATTTTCCAACTTATTTTGTATGTTTGGGTCACCATCACATTCTTGACATAAAAAATAACAAAATGATGACTTGCAAATTCTTTTCTTTTGTTATTTGCTTAAAATACTTTACACATTTTAAGTTGTGCAAAATAATCTCACATTCCATTAAATTGTTCATAACAATCCTATATTTTTACTCTTTTTTAGTACAGTGTTTTTGTCTTATGTCATCGTTGTTGAAATAAATATATAAAACTTTTGTATTAATCAATACAAAATATTTATATCAGCCTAAAAGACCAATTATGAGATGATTTTAAAAAACAACAATGTTCTAGTGAAATTAAAGTTGCTTTTTTTAGTTTTAATGTATTAAAAAAGTTTTTGGATTTTAATATAAGGTAAGTTCTTTTTTGTTTTAGTCTTTGTTAATCTGGTTTGATTGTAGTTTTATTTTAAAAAAAAAATTATATAGTCTAGTTTGATATAGTCTAGTTTGATTGGGATGAGGGGGGTGGAAGATAATGAGAATGATGGTGAAAGATAGAAGATCAGAAAATGTAAAAACTGAATGATTAGTGTTTGTTTCTAAGAGAGATATTGATACTTGTTAGGATCAAATAATCCTTCTGTATTCATTCGTATGTCTCTCCAGGCCAAGTACATCATGTGCATGTATATGTATACAAAGGAAAACAAAGTAACCTCTACCAAGTATACAAAAGGTCAATAATAATTACACAATAATATTTCTTTAACACTATGTTTGGTTCAAGAAATTTGAAAGGGAAAAGAAAAAGAAAATGAAGTGGAAAATCATTTTTCTTGTTTGATTATAGGGGAAAAGAAAAGAAGAGTGAAAGGAAAAGAAAATGAGGCAAAATATACCAAGTGGAGGGAGAATCAAATTCCTTCCATTTTGGTGAGGAAAATGAGAGAAAACCATTTTCTTTTCCTTTCCTTCCAAAATTCTTGAGCCAAACATAATGTAAGAGTGCCGTATGGTGTTCCATTCCAGAAAAGTAAACAATAATAAACATGCTTGTGTAGTTGTGTGTGGCAATATATAGTTAAAATTTAAATAGAAATAAACGAAAACAAAAAAGACTCTTCCTTGTTTTGTATTCCATAAATTATACTAGGTACATTGTAAGTTTCATTTTCAACATTCAACTTCAAACTAACAATATTTCTTCAAATATAAACATGAACATAAAATTTTAATGTCATTCTCATATGTTGCTAAATCAGGGAAGGGAACAAGGGTGTGAGAGTTTAGGACCGAGAGTGACGGGTCCGGCTTCAACGAACTCAGCTAAGTGCAGAAAGTTCAAGGAGACGCCGGGTTCGGAAGACACCGGCGTGGCATGGGGACTCTGTTTTTAAGTGAGCCTTTTATATTATCTAATACCAGTAGATTTTATTAGGTGAGCGAGACATAATCTCCTTCGAGAGTTTATGTAAGGTTTTGTACCTCATCGCTTTTTTGAACCGTTAGAATAGAAAACTTAGTTAAAGCACGATTAGGGTTTCTCTAAAACCTACAAATAGAGTTGTACCATCTCTTCATGAGAATGAATGCAAAATCATAGTAGTTTATTTTTGTTTCTTGGAGTCTGAAGAACAAGATCCAAACCAAAATCACTGGTTACAATCTAGTATAGGAGGCGGCTGCTACGATGGGACGCCAATCATATGATAAATCTTTCTACCGCCTGGCGCAACCTAGGTAAATGTGCACCCATATCGATACCCCACTTTCAGAAGGCAGAAATTGAGAGACAAGTACAACAAATGATTGAACAAGGATTGATCTGATTGAGTCGAAGTCCCTTTTCATTGCATGTGCTCTTAGTGCAGAAAAAATGGGACCCATTGGTTTTGTGTGGATTATCGAGCATTGAACACGATGATGATGCTTGACCACTTCTCGATACCCACCATCGACGATGAATTATTTGACAAGCTTGGAAGGGCGAGGATTCATGGGTAAGTGTTGGGGATTCCTCCAAGTCCCACACCGGAGGGAGAAGAAAAAACGGACCAAAATATATAGGTTCACCCAACCCCATTAGTATGAGGCCTTTTGGGAGGTTCCCAAAAACAAATTCGTGAGGGCTTAGCCCAGAGCGGACAATATCATACTAATGCGGGGTTGGGATGAGGGCATGCGCAGTCCCAACATGTGGTATCGAAGCCCAAGTTCTTGCGGGCGTGAGCAGCGAACTGTGCAGTGTGGATAAATCTCGGTGTGACGGTGTATTAATAGGACCAAGACCAAGAAAGAGGATCTGCAGGTGGTGCCTTGTGTCGAAAGTCCTCCCGACGAGATGAGGTCAGGCGGCGTGTCCCGTGAAGTTATAGCCACGGCGGTACAAGATGATTTGGCGGATCAAATGGTGTAGCCCAGCGAAGGAAAAGATCTGCGGTTCAAGCCTTGTGTTGAAAGTCTTCCCGACAGGAGGTCGGGCGGCGCGTCCCGCAAAGAGTGTGCGGCGGTGCAAGATGGTTAGCAGATAAAAGGAAAAATGGATTACCGCTGGAGGGGAGGTCAGAAATTGTGTGGTCCTTGGTTGAGGGGAGGTTTGTTGGGGATTCCTTCAAGTCCCACACCGGAGGGAGAAGAAAAAATGGACCAAAATATATAGGTTCACCCAACCCCATTAGTATGAGGCCTTTTGGGAGGTGCCCAAAAACAAATCCATGAGGGCTTAGCCCAGAGCGGACAATATCATACTAATGCGGGGTTGGGATGAGGGCACGCGCAGTCCCAACATGAAAAATCCAAGGGGTCTTGGTGAATGTGGGTGAGTGTGGGGAGTAACTGGTTTTAGTTACTCGGAAAAATACATCCGGGCAAAAGACGTGGAAAGATCTGTTTATGAGTGTCTGGAATTTAGCCTTGTAAACAGGGGAGAGTTTTTTGTATATTGTTTGTATTTTTTTCTCTCATATATTCTTCTTGTGTTTGTTCTCTCATTTTTATGGTGTTCTCAATATTTTTCGGTATCTTACGCGCTTAAAATCCCAACAATTGGTATCGGAGCTTGGTTGCGATGGGCAGGAGGGATTTGTAAGCGGTAAAAGGAGAAATTTTGAAAACCCAGGGTTTGGTCAGTTTTGGTCAGAAGGCGACCATGGGACTTAAGGAACAAAGTGGATGGCATGGGGACCGGGTACGAAGCGGCATGCTGGCTTTGTGAAGTATGGTGCATGAACAGGACTTGAGGAGACCGGTGGTCTAGCTGAGTGGAAACTGCGGTTTATGTCTTGTGTCGAAAGTCTTCCCGACAAGAAAAGGTCGGGCGGCGTGTCCCGCACGTGTTGCTGCGGCGGTGCAAGATGGGCGGATCGAAAGAAGCTAATTGCTAGAGGGTGGCCTTAGAGAGTGTTAACAAAGGTGAGTTTTCATTTTTTTTGCTCGGGGTGGAGGGTTAAAATTCTAAGGAGCTAAGGTAGTGGCAGTGATCTTGACGGGTTGGTTGAGATGGAGCCACGTGTACAATGATAACTGGAAATGGTGAGGACCTTGTCGTATTGAGCAAGGTGAGGCCACGACCATGAGTCAACACATGGTGGCGGAGAGCTTGCGGTATTGAGCAAGATAGGGTCATGAAATTTTTTTTCAAGGTGGTAGTGATCTTGGTGGTTGGACCAAGGTGGAGCCACGAGGATTTTTTTTTTCTTCTTCTTTGAGGTTGGCAGCGGTGATTTCGGTGGAGCAGACTGAGATGGCGCCAAGGATATTTTTTTATTTCGGAGTAGCGGTGATCTCACCGGAGAAGTGAGGTGGAGCTACAAAGTTTTTTGATTATTTAATCAAGGTGAAGTTTGTTGGGAAATATTGATTAAATATTCAAAAGGAGAGAAAGAAATAAAAAAAAGAAAAGAAAAGAAAAAGAAGAGGTAGAAATTTGAGATGGAATACACGGCTAAAAGATTGTGGGGGATAAGCTTGGATATTTGTTTGTCTTCTTTTGACTTGGAAACTACCACGAAAGTTCATTTTCTACTGTGCATGGTTTCTTTATAATGAGAGAGCAATGGGTAGCTCTATGTGTGTGTTTTTCAACATACCAAGGTAGAGAGAGAAACAAAGAAGATGATTCTACACAAGAATACCACCGGAAAAATCCAAAGGGTCTTGGTGATTGTGGGTGAGTGTGGGGAGTAACTGATTTTAGTTACTCGAAAAAATACATCCGGGCAAAGGATGTGGAAAGATCTGTTTATGAGTGTCTGGAATTTAGCCTTGTAAACAAGGGAGAATTTTTTGTATATTGTCCTGAAATAGTAGAAATATAATTTTTTCTCTCATATATTCTTCTTGTGTTTGTTCTCTCATTTTTCTGGTATTCTCAATATTTTTCGGTATCTTACGCGCTTAAAATCCCAACAGTAAGTTTACCCAAGTTTGAGCCTCAGTGGAGGCGAAGCATTAGCTCTTTGTACCTTAATAGGTTAAGAATAATATGGACAAATATTACCTTGTAATAGAATCGGTAACATTAAAAAAAAATAAGCATTTTTTTGTGAGTGTTTGGTGAGCCTACACGATATGACTCTTTGGTGAGCCAACGCGATATGAGTTTTGATATCTCCAGATATCAACATTCTTTTTGGGTGTTTGGTGAAGTAAAAAAGGATATCGAATTCGATATCTCCAAATATCATAAATCCATCAAATGGTGGGTTTCGATATCTCCCGATTTTGACAGATATCAGTATATTGATTTGATATCTCTCTCTAACATTGATCATTTTCTATCACCGGCTACCATTGTTACCGCCAACCACCCCTGTTGATTGTCACCCTCGCTTATCACAAATTAAATCATGATTTTAATTCATCCAAACAATTTCAATTCAGATTTCAGAACTCATATCATTTCTCTCTGATTTCATAATTTATATCTTATCATATCCCAAAAATTCACCCTCATTTTGGCTCCACAGGTTTCATGTTTGAATTTTAAAAGGAGGAGAAATACCGCACGCTTGATTCCATACATACATACATACAGCCTCATCGTCTTCATCCGAATCAGTCGGAGCCCTTCAACCTAGAGAGAGAGAGAGAGAGAGAGAGAAAGGGGGGAAACCGGGAAAAAATACAGTGTAATGTAAGATCTCCGATCATTATTATTGTAATTATTATAATTTTTTATTATAATTATTATTATTGTTTTGTGTTGAGAATAAAACCTGGATTGGATAACAGGGAAGGAGGAATGGATTTGAAGGGAATGGACGCAGAACAGCTGAGAGAGTTTGGTCACAGAATGGTGGATTTCATTGCCGATTATTACTCCCACATCGAGAGCTTCCCTGTGCTCAGTCAAGTTCAGGTTCTTTTTTTTTTATTTCAAATTTTAGTCCGATCCATTTTACGAAATTGTCTTCTTCTTCTTCTTCTCCTTCTTTTCCTTCTAAGTTAAAATGGAAAGTATACTCTGCTCCATCTCTCGTGAGTTTTGAAATTGAAATTGCCAGGCAAATTCAATTTGGTTGGGATACTAAATATAAGACCTTTGCAACTATCGAGTGCAATCTCTATTCTCTACCACGGTGGTTAGACCTCATCGTCCATTTCCTGCCACCAATCAGTGATTAGACCTCATCGTTCGGGCGGTCTTGGGAGCCTTCGGACGATGGGCTCATCTGATCTTTCTTTAAAAAAAATTGAAATGATGGGTTAAAAAAATGGGTGAAATCTGATCAACTAAGTGATAATTTGATGGTGGTAATTGTGATTTCTGGGTATAGGTTTAAGGCATGGTTGAGAATAGCGTCCATTTTTTGAAAAGACTATCTATGGGCAACATTTAGAATTATCATTTTCAAAGTTAATCAGCTTTTAAAGTTAAGCCGCCCTGTCCCCATCACCCCGACACCTTCTTCTCTCTTGTTCGGCCTCTCTCCTCATCTTGATTGCGTGGCCGGTGGTGGTGTGTGGCCCGGTGCTCGGGAAGAAGTCAAGACGGCACGGCAACCACACCCTTTGGCCTTGGGTGGATGAGTTAGGTGGCAAACATGTGTATAGTCCAGTTCAAAGTTGGAGACATGGGGTTTATGGAGCGGGTTGGTCCCACCTAGGGCATCTCTTGCTCTTTTTTTTTAAATTTAATTTTGGTATGATCTCGTTTGATATGACTCAAATGAAAACAAGTTGCAAAACCTATTTGAGTGGGATGAAGGGGGTGGGGGTAAAGGAAAAACATTAATTTTAATTTAATTTTTTATATTTATAATTATTATTAACTATTTATTTATTTCAAGTATTGTTTTATTAATTTCATTTATTTATTTATTACTTACTAATATTATTATTCTTATTGTTATTGTTATCATCATTATTATTACTATGAGAATAATTATTATTATTATAATTATAGTTACAATAACTATTATTATTATTATTATCATCAATATTCCTATTATTATTATCATCATAATTATTATTTATTTAGTTATTTATGTATTTATTCATTTATTTTTAATTTATAATTTACTTCATTATTATTATTAATATTATAATTTAGTACCTTTAATTTTTAGTTTATTTATTATTATGATTATCATGTTGATATTTTTTGTATTTATAGAGTATTTTTTATTATCTATTATTTTTTATTCTTCTTGTTACTATTTATTTTATTTTTGTTATATTTATTTTATTTAATTTTATTAATATTATTTTGAATTGTTTTTTAGTGACAAGATGAATGGAAAATTGACAAAAAAAAAAGATGAAGAACGGAGGAAATGAGAAACTCCATTATTTGGAGGGATTTATTTAGAGTGGATGTAAAACACTTGAAGCTTAAATATGTATATACATATTATTTTCTATTTACAACCAAAAGAACACAACTCTCCAATATATGCCATCTTATTTTAAAATTGCTTTAGTAATATTTTGTTGGCATTTTAATCATTTGAAAAAATAACTACTAGTTCTGACACCCTTTTTTGGTAACACTAGCGGTGCGACACTTTCAGTGCCATGTTCGTAAAATTGCATAATAGTTACACATTTTATGAGGGGCTTACGGCGGGGTTAGAGTGGGGTGTAGGGGCGAGGATAGGGTGGGGAGTTTAGCGGGTGGGTTAGGGGGGTAGGAAAATAATACTCCGTAATGAGTATAAATCACAAAATAAAGTAACATGGAAAAAATAAAAAAATGAAATGATTTTAAAACTATATACTCGGTAATATTAATAATACATGAAAAACATACGGAGTATCATATTAGCTTAAAATCTAAATAAGAAAGAAGGAAACACGGACAGAGAGTATATATATTAAGCTCTACATTCTTTATTCTTTGTTGGGTTTATGTTTAATTATCACTTTTTTTTGTTGCAAAAAACATTTTTTTAAGGGAATGTTCAATTAACACATTGACATTCTGGATTTTAAAAAGAAAGATTAATTATGTTTTTAGTGGATAATCGTGATCACAGTTCATGACTATATCAAGAAAAGATTATGCTATGTGTACCCTAAGATTTGTACCCCAATTTGTACCCCGCAGTTTTGCACCAACATTTTGTGTTGGTGTAAAACTAATTTTTGTTAAACACACCAACATTTGTGTCCGTGTCAATTTTTATTAACGCACCAACACTTGTGTCGGTGTACAAATGGCGTATATTTGTTGGTGTAAGTGTATCATGGTCCATCAAGAAAATATCTTCGCACAGCCAGGTTATCTACGCGGGATCCTGCCAGAGTCGGCACCTACTTACCCCGAGACATTGCAGGATGTTCTTCAAGGTAAAAATGGCTGATTTTTTTCAAGAATCCCACATAAAAAAATATGAAAGAGAAGCATATATCAGGTTTTTAAATCATTGGGTTCGAGTACTAGTTGAATGGATTGGATTCAAAATATTCAAAGTGGTTTGCCCTAAGTAACTATATGATGAGTCATTGCAGATGTGCAGACAAAGATATTGCCCGGAGTTACTCATTGGCAAAGCCCAGATTTTTATGCATATTTCCCCTCTAACAACAGCGTGGCTGGGTTCCTGGGGGAAATGCTTATTTCAGGAATTAGTATTGTGGGTTTCAGCTGGATTAGTTCTCCAGCAGCCACAGAACTCGAAATGATTGTTTTGGATTGGCTTGCTAAAGCACTCAACTTGCCAGAATGTTTTCTTTCTACCGGTAATCGCCTAATCGTGGCTGGTCTCAGCATTACGTCGCCTAAAAAGGTGCATTGTTTTTGGTAACTCTTGTTTGGCTTCCACAGGACATGGTGGGGGAGTAATACAAGGCTCAGCTAGTGAAGCTGTTCTGGTTGTGCTTTTAGCGGCACGGGACAGAATATTGAGACAAGTTGGGAGAGAGTGTATAGGGAAGCTTGTTGTTTATGCCTCTGATCAGACTCATGCTTCTCTCCAAAAGGCCTCCCGGGTACACGTTTGTTTACTTTCACTTGAGAAGAATACACATTGGGTGTACTTCAACCCAAAAGGATCTTCTCACACACATATTGAGGAGTTCAATCATTTATAGCTTTACATGGGCTTTACTTTTTTTTTTCTATTCCTCCTTTTATTTTGACAGATAGCAGGAATATATCCAGAAAATTTTCACTCTATAAAGGCTGACTCATCTACTGAATATGCCATATCTCCAAGTTCACTCCATGAAGCTATATCCAAAGACATTGCAGCTGGTCTAATCCCCTTCTTCCTTTGTGCAACTGTAAGAAAAAAAATGCAATTAGGCCATAAAGAAGATAACACTATAAATCTCAGTTCTTTAGTGCTCCTTGCCATTATCCATATGTTATTGGAATGAGTCTCCCGTTGACTTTTTTAATAGGTTGGTACTACTTCATCAACTGCCATTGATCCCCTACATGCACTTGGGAATATTGCTAAGGTAATGACATTCAACTGAGGTTCAAGTTGATATAAACTAACATATAAAAGAACGTTATACTAATATAATCGAGTAGTAATGTCGACCTGCTTTCAATAGAGTAATGGGATGTGGTTTCATGTGGATGCTGCATATGCTGGAAGCGCTTGTATATGTCCCGAGCTTCGACACTATTTGGACGGTGTAGAAGAAGCCGACTCATTTAACATGAATGCGCATAAATGGTTTCTTACAAACTTCGACTGTTCTGCACTTTGGATAAAGGTAATGCATCTAATGGTGATGAACAATAATGGTGTTCTTAGTACTTTGCATTAGTTGATGAACAATAATTTATGTTCTTTTACGAATAGGAGCGAAGTGCTCTCGTTCAGGCGCTTTCCACTAACCCTGAATACCTTAAAAATAAAGTAACCAGCTCTGAACAAGTACTTACAGTTAAAATTTAAGTCTCACTTTCTCTTTGTTCATAGAATTTTACCCCCCGTGTTTAACTAAAGATTTAGAATCACTTTCAGGCTTCTCAAGAAAACATGGTGGTAGATTACAAAGATTGGCAAATTCCTCTTGGACGCAGGTTCAGGTACATCAGTCCTTATATTATTAAACTTTTTTTCACATGGATTCTGAATTTACTCCACGGAAACATTCTCACATTTGCACCAAATCTGTTACTATGAGATTTCATTGAGTTTTGGGTGCATTAACCCGCAGATCGCTGAAATTATGGATGGTTTTAAGATTGTACGGCTTGGAGAAGCTTCAAAACTATGTGAAGAACCATATAGAATTGGCTAAACTGTTTGAAGGGTTTGTTTCCGGCGACTCTAGGTTTGAGGTAAGAACTACTAGACTTTTTTTTCAGAATCTAAAACAAATGCAACTCTGTGGATTCTGAAACCAGAATTGGCAAAATGTGGTTCTGAGAAACCAAAACAAATGGACCCTTTGACAATCAATCAAGAAGAGTGCATCCCATATTCAAAAAAAAAAAAAAAGAAGAGTGCATCCCTAAAACTTCAACAACCATTTATTTTTTCGTTTTTTGCAGGTTGTGACCCCTAGAAAGTTTTCATTAGTGTGCTTTCGGCTTCGGTCACCCCAGAATGATGAAGCTCTTTCAAACAAACTCAGCCGCGATCTTCTTGATTATGTTAACTCCTCAGGGAAAATGTTCATAACCCACACTGTTCTTTCCCATAAATACGTTCTGCGCCTCGCAGTGGGAGCACCACTGACTGAAGAGAGGCATATCATTTCAGCTTGGAAGCTTTTGCAGGATGGGGCTACTGCATTGTTAAACAAGACAGTCATCTTCCAAGCAGTCTAATTCTTTTGCATAGAGGATATATAGCCCCTGCCCTCCCCTCCAGGGGCAGTGATATGCAATACTTTTACTGGTGCATTATAAGTACTGATATTAAGAATTTGATTCTTCTAAATATAAATTTATATAATTCCTAAATAATTGATTTAATATTTTTTTAATATTTTCATTTATCAATTACTCTGCGTGTATAATAAATAATTGATACTCCGTACTATTTTATACTCCCTCCGTCCTAAAATTAACTCCACATTTGACTTTTCAGTCTCTAATGTAACGTTTTTTACCATTAATATCTCTATTTATATATAAATATATATTATAAAAATAAAAAAATATTTCAAAATTATATCTCAAAATGAATCTATTGATATTCAATTTATATAAATATTCAATATTTTCTTTCGTAATATGCAATCTTAGTTCAAAATAGTTGACCACAAAAGTCAATCTTAAAAGTTAATTTTGGGACGGAGGGAGTAATATAATACGGTGTATAGATTATTGAAAATAATGAATAAAGTAAAATCCAAGTGGGATCCATAAACAATTAATTGGACAGTTGAATGGATGAAATGTGTTATGAGTGTTTGTTTTAAAAAAGTTGGTATTTAGAGTTTGTTTTTATCAACTTATTTTTATTAAGTAGAACTTATTACGGAGTATTTATTTTTATAAGAATCAAATCACACCTCAGATCAGAAATAGTTTCAAATATCATATAATTTGATTAAATTAGTCTAGATCATATTACAGACCTTAATAAAATAAGATAAAATTTAATTAGATCAGACGAATAGAACGAGCTCTTGATAATGGATTATGTTGACATGACATGGATGGTAAAGAACGGCCCGGTTCTAGTGACACCGGAGAACAGTGCCACTGGCATTTTGGGGCACCTTCGGTGCTCCGTTCACAAAATTGACGGTTCCTACCCCCCTAACCCACCCCCTAAACCCCCCACCCTACCCTCGCCCCTGCACCCCCACCCCAACCCCGCCGTAAGCCCCCACAAAATGTGTGGCTATTATGCGTTCATATTAGCCACACATTTTGTGGGGGGCTTACGGCGGGGTTGGGGTGGGGGTGCACGGGCGGGGGTAGGGTGGGGGGTTTAGGGGGTGGGTTAGGGGGTAAGAACCGTCAATTTTGCGAACGGAGCACCGGAGTTGCCCCAAAATGCCAGTGGCACCGGAGTGGCACCGTACTCCAGTGGCACTAGAACCCCACCGTTATTTTTAAAACCTAAATTTATTTGTATTTGAAGTAAAACGTAACTGTGATAAAAAAAAAAATATTTCATTTGTCTTAAGCTAACATTTTTGTTTTTTGTTTTTCAAAAGTGAAATTTATTGCAATTCTATAATGGTATGTTTGGAAACTTGGATTTGGATTTCAAATGCGGACTTGGTTCAAATTTCATGTTTGGGGAACTTAAAATATTTGAATTTAGTTCTGACATACTTTGTAAACAAAAATTAATTATAAAAATATGACAGGTAAGTGAGCAACAAGATGCTCCGTAACTGCTTTTTGGATAGGCACGATATCAAATATGATCATATTAACAACAAAGCTATAGGCCATAAGAGTCATTTTGGTCAGTAAGTTATGTTACTTCCTCCTTCCTAAAATTAATTTCTCATTTGATTTTTTACGATATTTCATGTAACACTTTGACCATTAAAATGACCTTATTGATAGAAACTTATATAAAAAATTTAATGTATTTTTCCATAATATGCAGATAAAATTTAAAAAGTTTGACTGCGAAAATCAAATTAAAAAGTTTATTTTAAGACTTAGAAAGTATCTATAATACTCTTAACAAAGAGTAGCAATTGAATATTATATTAAAAGCATAATGTTGGCTACATATTAATTTAGTTAATTAATTAAATAATCGAATATGTTATTTTTACCACATACATGCAACATCTTCAATCGCCTCATTTGTTAGGATCCATATTTATGCATCATTTTTCTTAAAAGAAAACATGAGAAGTGCACGTTTAATTTTGAAATGTTCAAAAATAGAAATTGTGATTATGTTTAGAAAATCAAAAAGTGCTCACAAATAATAATGCTCATTACGATACTTTTTAAATACTTCGCAAGACTTTTAGATTAGTAAATTATTACTTTCGCTGTGAAATTTTATATTCTTTGCGTTCAATTAAAAATTATTCTGCACTTTCTTTGTTTAGAAATTGAATGCAAAGACAACTCTATTTCTCTCTTTCAACTAAATGTAAATGATAAATCTTCAATTTATAATACTTTTTCCTTAAATTTCTTGAATTAATTTTGAGTTCCCATTTTTTTCAGAAAAAAGAAGAGAGAAAAAAAAGACAGTTTTTTTCCCTCAACAAGAAGGTAGATAGATAGAGCAGCTTCCGATCTTCATAAAGAAATAGCAATTGAACTGTAAGAGAGCTCAGCGCAGGGGAAGAACGATGCAGACCCTCACGAGGCAATTAGGGCACCAATATCTGAATCGATCTCCACCTTCACTTTCAGCTCTCAAGTCTCTCTGTCCAATCTCCGATCAATGTACCCGCCTCGCATTTCAAGGGCTAAATCTCATAACTAATCTTTGATGGAGTATCTGCTTGTTTCCCCCCCACAATTTCACATTTCTGTGTTTTTTTTTCATTTCAGGCTATGGAGTTCAAACTCCGCGTTACGCATCTACCCTCGCCACCAAAGGTGTTGGGCATCTAGTTCGCAAGGGAACTGGGGGAAGATCGTCTGTGAGGTAATGCGGCTCTCGAAGCTCTGATTTTCGGTTTGGTTTGTGTTTTTGGCTTAAATCTGACGCCAATTGGAAAATCTGTCAATTTCAGTTGATTACTTTCTGTAAATATTAGATGTGTTTACATATTGAATTGGGATTTTTTTATCATGCAACTGTAGAATTCGTACTTGATTGTGTTCATATACTCCTTTTCCTGATTTATTTATGCTCCTTTTTTGAAATTTTAGCCTTTTTGTGTGTTATCCACATGCTGATCGAATAGAATGTGTTGTCTGAGGCAGTGGAATTATTGCAGCAGTCTTTGGAGCTACGGGGTTTCTTGGGCGCTACCTTGTGCAACAGCTTGGTAAAGTGCTATTCACTTCTTATAGTTTCTGGTCTTGGGGTTGATGTACAATCTAGAGTATTGTATAGACTTCGATGATATGTGAATATATGTTCAATTCAAAAGCTAAAGGCACCCTCTTTTGTTGAAATCATAGAATTTCTAACTATATGCAGTTTACTCTTACAGCTAAAATGGGTTCTCAAGTTTTGGTACCTTTCCGAGGTTCTGAGGATTGTCATCGTCATCTCAAGTTAATGGGTGATTTGGGTCAGGTAGATTAATTTTGCCCCTAAAGTCAGTTATGATGAATTTCCCATGATGATGATGTTATGGTTGTCCATTGTTATTCTTTGCAGATTGTTCCAATGAAATACAACCCTAGAGATGAAAAATCAATAAAAGCAGTGATGGCAAAAGCTAATGTTGTCATCAATCTTATTGGTTTGTGATTTGTGCTGGTCAATCAATAGTCCATGATATTATGGAACTTTCTTGGATATATCCATAAACTTAGTGTCCATTTGGAACACGGGAAAATGCTAGGGAAAGAAAATAGGGAGTAAAACATATGGGAAAAACATATTGAAATTTTTTAAAACATTTACCATATTCTATATATATCCCTTGGTATTTTTTCAAGATAAAACCAAACACAAAAAATAAATAAATAACTTTCCTTAGTAAATTTCCCCTTTCACTAGCATTTCCAAATCCCCCCCCCCCCAAAACCTAACATCAAGTGAATCATTAACAGGAAGGGAGTATGAGACAAGGAATTACAGCCATGAGGAAGTCAACCATTATATGGCTAACCAGCTAGCTGCGGTACATATCTGCACTTGATGCAATCTTCTTGTCTTTTTAGTTCATTTTCTTGAATCCCCTTGAGCATTTAGTCACATGGAATGATGAAAAAATCATTTCTAATTCTATAATGATTGACCTTTTAAACATTTGAGGTTGTGTTGGAAGAATATGATTACTGGGGCTTTAGGTGGGATTTGCAACTTAAAATCGTGAAACACTTTATTTTTCTCTACAAGCATTGCTGATACATTTATATCGGCATTGTCCTGTACTCCTGTCATAGTGTCATCTGAATTTTTCATTCGTTATCTCTATATTAATTAATTGATGCAAATTGTGCTTCTTTTGTATTTGCAGATATCCAAAGAACACGGAGGAATCTTGAGATTTATACAGATTTCATGTTTGGGTGCATCTCCAACATCCCCATCCAGAATGCTTCGAGCTAAAGCTGCAGCTGAGGAAGCCATTTTACGTGAACTTCCTGAGGTAAATTTTGTACTTGGTGTGGGTTCTCCTTGGATGTTCCAATGAACCATTTTGTTTGTTCTCTGCCCATATATTTCCTGCATCTCTCTTTTCATCAAAATTCTATCTTTACGGGTTTGTTGTACATGGTGTCAAGATGGACATTCTTTTGTTAGTATCAAGATGGCACAATCAGCCTTTGTATGGATGGAGACTTGAAGAGAGATAAGGGAGAAGGTCGTGTGAAAGAAGTAAGAGAAGAAAGTATGAGCATATGTTTAGGATGTTTGGATTGAAAGAAGAGAGAAAATCAGAGAGAATGAATATCGTTTTTAAAGATAAACTTGCCCTCAACTTATAGAACAATCAATTGTACTACGTATCAGTTACTCTCTTAGGCTAAGTTTGTAAATTCAAACCACGCCCTCCGGCTTTTTCCGCCATTGAAATTATGGCCATTCTATTATTCGTTTTAGATTTAATAACTACTCGAAAGTCAATCAAATACAAATACTAATCTCATTAAAAATTCGTTTCACATTCGGATTTGAATTTGTATTCAGAAAACTGAGAAAAGTTATCGAATACGAATTCAAATACTTTGGTATTTTGATTCGTTTACAACCCTTTAGTCTCAGGCTTTCACACAACCAAACTGTGTAAATTTACTTTCCCCGTCTCACTTCTCTCCTTCCATTTTCTCTCTTACCAAAATCTATCCAACCAAACAAACTGTTAGAGTTGTATTTATTATTCTCACTATCTTCTAGATGATTACAACAGCCCAGTATAATCTCAACTCTGTTGGGGTCTGGGCTCAAGATGTACACGGTCTTAATCCTGTCCTTTAATAATAGAGAGGTTGTTTCCATTAGACCCTAGATGCATTGCTGCATTTATTGCCCAAACACTTCGTGGAGACTAAGAATCAAGGGAAGTTTGACATGTCTTTTTTTATTTAGTCCATTATGTGCCCGAAACAAAAAATAATAATTAATCATCTTTTGGATGATTAGTAAACATTTTACTATGATTATCAAAAAAATGAAATAATTAAACCATGCAAACTACAATTTGCATGTTGTTGGTCCTTATGTCTCCAGGCAACAATATTGAAGCCAGCTGTGATGATTGGTACTGAGGATAGAATTCTAAATCCTTGGGCACATTTCGCAAAGAAGTATAGCTTTATCCCGTTATTTGGAGATGGCTCTACAAAGTATGTTACCATACAATGTCTCTCATTGCCATAGCTGATAACTTTAAGAGCTTTTTAATTCCCCTCTGCTCTTACATGTTCTTGCAGAATCCAACCTGTATATGTTGCTGATGTTGCATCTGCAGTTGTTGCATCACTGAAGGATGACGGTACCAGCATGGGAAAAGTATATGAACTCGGTGGGCCTGATATTTTCACTGTACACGATTTGGTGAGTCCTCAACTCACACTCCCACACTCTTCTTTTCTCCAACCCTTCATTCTTTCTTCCCGAATGCAAATTAATCTCAGAGGTGAGCTTATTGCTGCAGGCAGAGCTGATGTATGACATGATCCGCGAATGGCCTCGCTATGTTAAGGTCCCTTTCCCCATTGCCAAGGTGAGTTTACATACATAAGCTAATGTTTTTTCATATTTTTAGCTTCTAGGGCACCCCATTTTATGCATCTTTTGTTTTCTTGTTTTCAGGCGATTGCCACTCCTCGAGAATTACTGCTCAACAAAGTTCCCTTTCCCTTGCCAACTCCTTCAATATTTAACCTGGATATGATTGAAGCCTTGACCACAGATACAGTTGTGTCAAAATATGGTCTGTGCCCTCCTTATTAATTAGTAAATAATCAATATTTATGAAATCATTTTCGCTCTCCTTTCCGTAAAGATACTCCCTCAATTTCTTACTTACCATCTTTTAGGTTTTTTTTCTGATGTATTTTTATGGATGTCATTAAAGTTTTCATAATTTAACAAGCCTATCCCAATCAACTTCTAGGCATTAAAAGTAACATGCAAAACTGACATAAATATGGACAACAAGCTAGTCATTCTATTAGGTTTCACTTCATTTTCCAACCGAACACACCACTTAGTTTATGGACTGCTATGAGAGAAAGGGATGCAGTAGTGTACTACTCCCTCTGTCCAACAATTTCTTTCCCGTTTTGACTTGGCACGAAGACTAAGAAAATTTTAAAAATATAAAGACTTTCCATGTCTGCCCTCGATGTGATGAAATAAAGTGAATAGCGTAGATGAAAAGTAGGGGGGGTATAATGGCACATTCATTAAAAGTTTTTTGCCAAAAATAGGAAACAGGAAAGAAATTTGTGTACGGCCCAAATAGGAAAGTGAGAAAGAAATTAATGGACAGAGAGAGTATCATTTTTGCACGCGGATTAAAAAATTGTTGCTAGGGTAGTTGGGACCCTTATTTTGATATGTGATTCTCATTTTCACCATTTGAAGCCAACAGCTCCCATTGTTTTGCAGCACTGAAGTTCAAGGATCTTGGGGTTGCCCCCCAAAAGCTGAAGGGCTATCCAGTGGAGTATCTCATTCAATATCGTAAAGGAGGCCCTCAATACGGCTCAACAGTTAGCGAAAAGGTGTCCGCTGATTCTTATCCATGAGTTCAGTTTGAACGACGCGAAACGATACACGGTTCTTGTCTGATTTGCAAGAACTTTTTTTCCCTTGTTTTTGTGCTGAGCCAAACAAGGGAGTAATAATGAAGTGGCTCTTATGGGGAAATGCCATGACAATCACTTAGAGGGGAACTAAATTTGGTACCCCTTCACTTCTCTAACATGTTTGATTGTTCTTTTGAGTTGAGATTTGTGTCTTCTTGGTTAAGATCTGTTTGGTTTTTTATCATAATGCTCTTAAACATCACACTGAAGTAATGGTAGCATTCATGTTTTTAATTCTTCCAAACTTCCAATCCAAACAAAGAGTCTGCAGCCAGTAGAGTGGGGCCCTTGAGGTGTTATTGCATTTACCTCTCCGTCCCAAATTAAACTTCTAGTTGGCTTTTTCACGAAATTAAAGAAAAAGTAAAATTGTTTAGTTGAAATTTATGCACTCGATAACTATTTTGGACTACCCAATCCATTCTTTAAACCAAAATGTTTGTAGTATTTTTCAAAGTGGAGAAATTGAGAGTTCAATAAATCTAAGGTGCAATTACCTCGAATAAAAATGGATCACCGCTTGATTTTTTTTAAAAAATAAACGCAACCAAATTAAGATATGCCACAAAAGCGAGGTGCACAACTCCGGTTTGGTTTGGGTGTGTAAAATGGGATACGAAGTGGTGTATACCTAACATTATTCTATGGTGTTTAAATTAAGAAGTATAAATAATACGGTACGGTTTAAATGACACAGGTATTCTCGTGACACCAGAATTTGATGGCCCCACGGTGTTCCATTGGACTTGAAAAACGCACCTTCTAGTTGTTTTCTCCCTGAAAAATTGTTGCAATTTGTTTTTTTTCGTCAATTTGTGTAATACTTTAATCAGAAATTGTGAAAAGTATGTAATTTAGGTATAATGTAAATTTAATAAAATTAAATTCATTCTAAAATATAGTTTTGATATATCAAGTTTTCGTAGCGTTTAATTATTTAAAACTATATTTAATCGGCCAAATTACTTTTTTTAAATGCCAAAAAGTCATTTACTGCCGCAGCTTGCTTTACTTGTGGAGGGAGAAAGGCACCCTCCAGTCTCTACTGATATAAACTTGTTATTGTACTGAATTCAACATCACCTACAAAACACTTCAAAAACTGAAGAGTCCGGTGATGCCAAGGATAAGATGCAAGGAAGGGACCCACAGGGACCTCCGTCGCCGCTCAAAGACGGCGTGAAGATGGGTGGGACCCACACGGAGGCGCCGCCGATGGGAGGGGTGAAGATGGAAGGGACGAAGACGAACACGGGAGCGTCGTCGATGATCACAAGCGAGTCAAGGGGGTGCGTAAACATATACATCAACAACAACATTCAAGGAGTGAACCACTCCCTCTTGTTTGGGAGCCATGTGAGGCTCAGAGATCCCGGCATTCGCATTTCCATCAATGGCTTAACCTTCCAAACCCAGCAACCTCCAGACCAGAACAAGATCAAGAACAAGAAGAAGATGATGAAGAAGAAGATGAAGAAGAAGAAGAAATTGATGAGAAAAAGCTCCCTTTGGTCTACTTTGGTTTTGGTTTCTGCTTCAACTGTGATTGCCTCTTTCTTCTCCTTGTCTCTGTTCACTTTTTACCTCTAATCTAAAAGTCTATTTGGTTTGGTTATTTGTTCAAAAACCAACAGAAACACTGGTACACATTGGAAGAACTGAAAACAATTGGAAGAAAACCCAACACAATACACAATGTTGTCAAAAGCCATAGCAGTGTTTTTCCATTCTTGAAGATGTAAGAGAACAAAATGTACAAACCCAACAGACACTGGAAGTCCTCTTCATCATTTCTTGATGAAAGACAAGCCGTTAGCTTCGGCATATCGCTCCATGAACCTCATAAACCTGTCCCACTCGCTCGGACTCCTCATTATGTACTTAGCTTCGATCCCCGCGGGCTTCCCGTTGACAAACTTGGCATTCACATCCACCGAACGAAGAACGCCTTCTTCGTCGATCATGTAAAGCCCGGTGATGTCTCCCACTTCCTTGGACGAGTCAAACACGGAGGGCTGGTCAAAGCTGAATATGGCCATGCCGTTGGTCCCGTCCTTGGATTGGGTGAGCCGTACGTCTGGCACTGTCTGTTCGTCCCTTCCTTGTATGAACTGGATCGACGGTTTCACTTTCGCCGCCACCACCATCATTGTTTTTGTTGTTAATGCTTTTCTAGGATTCCGTTTGTGGGCCCGCACGCGCGGTTGGAGGGTGGTGGCGAAGGAGGAAGAAGAATAAGAAGAAGAGCTTTGATGAACAGGGATGAGTCTAGCTATAACAATACCTGCATCACATGTCACAACTCATATCATATCAATTCTGTTTTGCTCATCAAAACGGGCCCTTAGAGGCTACGTTTGACGTTGTTTTCAGTGTTTAAGTGTTTCCCTCCCCGTTTTGAAACAAACGTGATCCAACGTAACGGTACTATTTGACATTCACTTTAGAGTTTATTCTCTCCATTTACAATTAACCGATACTTTAGTAAATTGTAATACAGCAAACGTTGAATGAATCTAGACATAATGTATATCGATATTAATTCAACTTTTGATGAATCTAGACATAATGTATATCAAATTTCAATCACCAATTAGTTTTTATCTACAAATCTTTAACCCATAGACACACTTGCCTTCCATTGGCACTTGGCATTTGTTTGGTTAAAAAATTAGAATCCATCTCTTAGCCAAAACCATTCATTCAAGCTTAGATATTATTTCTTCTAAACAAACCTAAACTGCAAACTCCATTCCTCACCTTGGATTCTTTACCCTAATCATTTATTATCTGTCCTATTGAATTCTTTACATTTCCAAATTTAGCAAACCTAAGGCTATGAAAAGTCCATTATATCCTTCTGCACAACTTTCACATCATATCTAATATAACAGTCTCATATTTGGCATGAAAACATTAGATGTCAAAGCAGAAAAAATCAGTCACAAAATGCAAATGAAATGGAAAGCAAATCAAAATGAGAAGAAGAAAACTAATCCAAGAGTTTATAACATTAAAAGGAAACAGATTAAACGAAGGTGAAGAAAAGATTGCAACTTGATACAGAAATGGAGTGGACACAAAATCTAAGATTTGAATATATGAATAGAGACACAGAATGAATGAAATTACCAGATGCAGACAGAGGAGGTTTATGACAATTTGATGAAGATGGATGAGAGAGAGCAAGTGTAGTGTGCAGGGCTGCCATGGCGTCCACAGAGAGAGAGAGAGAGAGAGAGAGAGAGATTTGAAGGGAGAGAGATGACGATGATGTGGTGGCGGTGGACAGTGCAGTTGTGGTGTCATATAGACAGCCATTCATTCACTTCACTTGTCCAGTCTTAGCTCTTCAAAGTCTAAAATTTCCAACAGTAACTCTAGTTAAATACTCCCTCCGTCTCCATTTTGATTACAAATTGAAATTTATGAGATAAAATTCTGTATCTTTTGAAATTATTTTATTTACAAATTGTTACATTAATAAAAAAATAAAAATTACTTAATAAAAAACTATGTCAAAAGTTCTACAAAATAAGAAAGGATAATAATATTTTATTTTATCAAATAATCAATGAAAACACACAAATAAACAAAAATTATCTAGATGTGGGAGAACAAAGATTGTAATCAAAATTGGGACGGAAGGAGTAATCTTACCCCCTAAAAAATTCCGGCCACTATTACACTTCCATTTCGTGTCAGGACAAACCTTTAGAGTACAAAAGTGAGGTACAAATAGAATTTTCCAGTTTTAATCTCAAATAGAAAATGTGGTCAATTAGTGCTAATTGAAAGGATCCAATGATAAGCATAATTGTCAATCATCGTTGTCATGAGTCAAACTTGTCCGTTAAGTTTTTTTTGACTTTTTCACTCTCAATTGACTAATTGAATGAATGACTTGAATTATACAAAAGTATGGTTGGGAAAAGGTTTTGAGTACTCAGACCTTACCCTAAGTCAAAAATAGGGAAACGATTTCCAATGAGAAATACGGAGTATAAAGCTTCAACTAATAGAGCTAGTTTGGGAAAACAGAAAATCGCAAATTTAATCGAAATGAGCTAAAGAAAAATCGAATAAAAAAGAATATTTTATTTTGTCAAATGACTTATAAAAAAATACACGCAAACAAAAATTGTCGTGATAGATTGAATAGTACTGAAAATAGGAAGGCTTTAAGTTTTTCATCATGGACCTTGAGCCCATAGGAAGTACCATAAATGCATGCCAAATATAAAGTCTAAATTTTTAGTTGGAATTTAATTCACCAAACCAGATTTAGTCAATATGACCTAAAGATGTGTTTGGTTTGAATTAGGGAGAGAGGGAGAACACATTTCAACTCACCTCTAATCCCTTCAAAGCCAAACACACCCTAAGTGATAGCCATTCATAAAGAAGATTGAGGTTCAGATACATAACCAACTCTGCAAAACAGCATTCATTCATTCCTCTTTTCATACTGTTCTTAACCCCAAAAACTTTACAATAACACTTGGCAAAACACACTAAAAATACTCCCATTATGTGTTCATCCATATGATGTCTGAGGATTCGTATATTCCCCCCGACGCTAGGGGGATAGCGTGGAAATGTATAAAACTAAGAGAAAAAGTGCGTTAAAAAAATTAACAATCAAATAGAAGAGACGCCGTGAGATTTCAAGGGAAAAAAAGGGTAGGTATCCTTCATCAAGTGTGAGTCAATCAATCAGTTGTTGCACATTTTATTCATGCCTCTCCCCCATTCCTTTCATGGCACAAACTTGGACCTGCAATTCAGAAAGAGAGAAAAAGAGATCGAAAACCAAGAAAATCAAGAAAATGTTGTTCTTGTGTTCATGTCAAATTGAAAGAAGAAAAAAAATTGTTCATTTGTGTGCATACCCAGCCCGTTGGCCTCTGATTTTCTCGCGATCCTCAACCTCTTCACTGAGCATACAAATATCCTGTTAATAGCAAAGCGTTGTGATCAGTATGGTGATAAGCTCTTGGGTTTATAGCCAGATAACCTTTGAGATTTCTTGATATTACAGAAAAGAATGAACTTTTTCAATCAATCAAGGATCATACTCCGTGTTTGTGTAATTGAAAAAAAACTCGAGGATCATATTATGTGGTAATATTAAAATTACAAGCTTTAAGTGAGTAATAATAAGAAATGAGACATACTCCCATGGAACATCTCCAACAAGCATCCAATCTCCTTCTTTATCTTCATAAGTAAGCACAAATTCAGATGATCCATCCAGCAACCCCGGGGCTTCTTCTGTCGTGGCCTTTTTCTCTTCGGGGATTAAATCTGACAGTGTAGAATGCTAATTAGAACGTTAACAAAATGTGGGTTTGAGAATTCAAAAACTTTCCTTTCTAACTTCACTTCACAACCCAAAAACAAGAATTGATAATAAGAGAGGAAAATGAAATGTATTTTTCCTCTCTTCCTATGTAAAATTCCCAGAAAAAGAGTAAGGAATGACCATTGACTCACATTCGGCACCGGTAGTTTTGATGAAGAACATGTCATCCAGCGTGCGAGCTAAGCTGTTGTAGTTGGAATGAGCAGCGAGGTCAACTTTCCTCCCAATCATAACTCCATCCATGTTGACCTTCACAAAAAAGGAACTCTTGTTGGCATCAGATGTGTTTACGTCCGCGGCGTGGACTTTGTTTTGGCATTTCTCAGAGAAATCTTCTTCAACGGCTAAGGATTTTGCCTGGCTGACTAGGCTGCTGATCCTATATGTTCTGATAGGCGGCCACCCCACAACCTGACTGCTTAAGAAAATTCATCCAAGAACGATTCAAGAAAACGAAGAAATCTGGCAATTTAGTAGGCAGAGTTAAAGCCATAGCATAACATCATTGAAATAATGATAGAAGATTTGGAGACCTTAGATTATATCTTGATATACACTTTATAGAATGTTTCTGATAGTGAATAAATGATTATTGGAATGTGATATATGCTCAATCTATCAGTTTTCAAGAAACTATTAAAGATAAGTATCAAGACATAGAAAAGCCCTCCAAAACCCCTCATCCAAACAGATCCTTAGGGCTCAGCACTTCATCCATTTCCATCTAAGTGGATCATTCTATCTATAGATGATCATACCAAACATGTTCAGTGCATGAGCAATAAGATTGGAGGGGAGAAAATTGTAAAATCACTATCTCATTTTAGGCCCTAAATTCCTCATGAGTCAAGAAACCAAAGCTATACTACACAGCACAACAACAGAGACAGGCCAAGAAAAGTCCCATTTCTCAATTACAGTTTAAAAAAACACATTTCATGATCCAAAATAATAAGGAAAATAAATATGCAGAGCAAACCAATAAATCATATTTATATGCAAAAATAAAGAAAAAGAAACGAAAAAGAAAACAGAAAGGGATAAATACCTGAGAGCAGCACGGGGAGGGGAACAAGAAGACTCGGCAGCTCTCTTGGACCCACATGAAGCATGGTTACCTTTAGTTGCAGAGGAACCGGAGGAAGAAGATGAAGAAGACTTGGAAAATCCGCCGGAGGGAAAATCCTCCGCCGTCAATATCCTATTCCTCCCGGCGGGGCATTGGCCCCAAACACCAATCTTTGACTTCTTCAACCCACCACCACCGCCGCCAAGGCTCAGGCCGAGACCCAATTCCAAATCGGAGTCCTCCTCCGGGTGAGAAGAATATGATTCAGACACAGTCGACATTGAATTCCCAGAACCCGCAGTTCCTCCTCCTCCGGTGCCATCCATCAATTCGAGGGTAGTAGCATCCATATCTTCCTTCTTTTTTGGGGGGAAAAAAAGCGAATCTTGGGAGTTTCTTGACAGTGAGAAATGCAGATTGATTGAAAGGCTGGTTGAAGAAGGGTGAAAAGAAAGATGGGGAGGAGGGGGGAAATGGGGGGTGGGGTGACGACGACGACGATGATGATGATGGAGGAAAGTAGGTGGGGGTTGGGGGGAGAAGACAAGATGAGGTGGAGGGCCCACCTGTCTGGTTTGTGCGCCTCAGGGGCCATCATCATTTTCTCCAACCGGTCCCCTCCGCGCGCCAGGCCCCCCTCCCTCCCTCCCTCCCTCTTCGCCTACTACTCTGCACTGCACTCCAATGGTATCATCGCTCATAGCTCAAGACCACTCGAGTGGTTAAAGGCTGCAAATACTATCTCTAATTTTCTACTTACAAGTTATTTCTTGCGTCTAGATTATAGTGTGCATCCGAATGTGTTTAAAAAAGAAATATATGCAATCGTTTTTAACGAATATTATCCGTGTCCGATTAAAGATATCCGATTAAGGATATCCGATTACTAAATGTTTACCACATTTCAAAAAATAAAATAAATCCCATGAAATATTAATGAGATAAAATAATATTTTAAAAATATTTTAGTAAATAAGAACTTGTTTTATATGACTGAAAAAAGTGGGTGTTGCAAGAAACTAAAAAGATAGGAAGAAATTAGAAAAAATTAAATGAAACTAAATTTTTTTGGAATGAACCAGAAGAAACTGATAGAAACTTGAAAAACTTGAAATTTTTATCTGTTTATATTTTACATACTATTCTTACTATAATTGCTATAATTGTTGTTGTTGTTGTTACTCTTGTTATTATTATTTACTTATTATTCTTATTACTCTCTCTGTCCCAGAAAACTTTTCTCCTTTCTTTTTTCATTCGTCCCAAAAAATACTTCCAATTTCTATTAAAAAGTCACTTTTACCCCTTACTTTTTCATATCCTACCTATCACATCATACCTTTTTACTAATAATCTATCCATCAAATCATACTTTTATCCATCACATTAAAGGACATTTTTGGAAATTCAATACCAAAATACATTTCCCTTAAATCCCTCTCCAAAACCAAAACTCCCATGTTTTTCGGGACGGAGGGAGTATTATTTATTAATATATTCATAATAGGTAAAAAATGAAATAAATCTTGATGGGTGTATTTCACCCACAACCGGTCAAAGGACTGGACCAGATAGTTGACTGGTCAAAGAGGTAAAACTTGGAAGAAGGATTTGGATCGTCAGCCAGGAGGATAAAGGGTTGGCCGAAAGGTTGACCGGTATACTTCGAATGGTATACCGGTCGAACTATCCCATTGTCTAAATTCATCCTTCGAAGTTGGCCAAGTCAACCCTCAAGAACCAACCGGTGCAGTTTTTAGAGATTGGAGAGTGTCGACAGGAAGAGTCCAAAAGGACTTGGACTGTAGTGGTTGGCATTGCTGAGGAATCAATGGAGATGCTGGAGGGATATTTCCAAGCCAGAACGCTACAAGGGAAGAAATCCTCCTCGCAAGACGACAAGGCAGCTCAGGGATAGTCGTCTCGCACCACGTAAGCAACGTGCTCCCACGTGAGCGCACGTGGCCTTATCCCCCTTAGCCTAGTATAAATACTCATGTAAACCTCAGAAAGAGGGATCCGAATTCATTCTCTCTAAACTCCCTTGTAAGAGCACCCGTGCATTCTCCGTTATAATACAAATTGGGCTACAGGTGTTCCACCTAAGGCCCTACCGGTCAATCTGCGTGTTTTTACCTTTCTTACTTTATCAAATCAAGCAAACTATTCTAGACCCGGTCTAGTATAGTTTGACCGGTCAAATAATTTACACCATCAAATCTAATCGCATAAATAATGAGTATAGATTTTATTTAATTAGGAATAGAGAGAGTAGTATGATTATTATTTATTAATTTAAAATATTGATATTTTTTTCGAAGTTAATTTAGATTAATAAAACATCAATAATTCTTAGAACATAGTTTAGTGTCAATGTGTCATGTAAATTAAAAAGTAACATGGTTTAGTGTCATGGAAATGAAAACTTAACAAATTCTTATAAACATGAGGTAATAATAAGTTTCAAAATTTTGTTACCATTTGTGAACATAAGATCTCATTTTCTATTCCAAAGTTGTGACTTTATTTTGGGTTTGAAAAGAAAAGAGAGAGAGAGAGGAGTAATTAGGTTGAAGTTTTGTGGCAGAGGTTGTCTGCGGCACTGCGCGCTGATCGCCTGTCACGTGAAGGGCTATGATTGCTATAAATGGACCCAACAATGGGGGGAGTCTGGCCCATTTTCCAAACGGGCCGTATGCAGTAACGGCCCTACTGAGGACAAAAGGGGTATTCCCATTCCAAACGACAAGCCGACAAACTGCGGGGTCCAGCTGCGTGCCCCATCAAACAATGAAAGTGGGGGTAAAAGTTTGGTCACGCAGAATCCATACACCTTCTAGAATGACAAAAATTTAAAAATACAGAGTATAAATTGCTAGGGGAAAGGTGTACCTCATATGTCCTTCGCTCCCTTCTTGTCTACATAAATGACCAAAAAGATTTAAAAAAAATAAGGAAAAATTACCCAAAATAATTCCAACTTTACCCGGTTTTTCAAAAATAATCTCACCTTTCACTGTGATCATAATAATCCCAACTTTATTGAAATTTGCAAGTTTTGGGTCGCCGTTAAGTTTCTAACGGATGGTTAACGGAAATGCCTGTTTTAGGAAACAAAATGAAAGTTTGGATTATTTTTGATGAATTTTTGTTTTTTAGTTTTTTTTGAAATTTTTATTTAAATTTTTTGAATTACTTTCAACCTCCATTTCTTTTTCTTTTTTAAAAATTATTCTTACCTTAGAAAAAAATAGATATATAAAAATAATGAAAATGAGAAAAATAACTAAACCATACAAAATTAATCAAATAAATAATGTAATCAATAGAGATTAAACAGAAACTGGTAAGAAATAAAATAAATATATACAGAGCGGTGGGTTTTAACATTTTACACACTATACGGAGTCTTAATGTACAACTTATTTTTTAAAAGAAAAGTCGTCCGGTAAAGTTGGAATTATTGTAGATAATTTTTTCTAAAAAAAAAGTGATATGTTAATACTTTGTATAATACGTAAAATATTAAAACCCACCCATATATTTTTATTTTACTTTTACCAATTTCAAGTTAGTTTCCATTGATTACCTTATTTATTTTATTATTTTTGTATCATTTTAGTTACATTTCTCATTTTTTCATTTTTTATATCTATTATTTTTATTTTTTAAACTAAGATTAATCTTTAAAAAAGGAAAAAGAAATGATGATGGAGGTAGAAAGTAATTTAAAAAAATTAAATGAATTTTTTTTTTTTAAAAAAATGAAAATTCATCAAAAATAATCCCAACTTTCATTTTGTTGCCTAAAACGGGCATTTTCGTTAACCCTCCGTTAGAAACTTAACGACGACCCAAAACTGGCAAATTTCGGTAAAGTTGGGATTATTATGCATCACAGTGAAAGGTATGATTATTTTTGAAAGACCGGGTAAAGTTGAGATTATTTTGGTTAATTTTTTCAAAAAATAATGAAATAAATATGAAATAAAAATGGGTGGTAGAGAAGGGGGTGATGTACATTTGGGGTACACCTTTGGTGTACTCCTAGCATTCCTCTTAAAAATAAACGCACCCACACCCATACTTTGTTCGGCCCCGTTTGACATTAGCATCAGAGATTAGTGTTAACATTTTAAAAATACTATCTTATTATAGACCTTAGGTCCACGAAAGAATTTACCTTTGTGGAAATACAAATGAAAAGTTAAATTTTGGACGGAGGAGTTCAATTTTTATTTCTAGATATTTTTTAGTACTCCTTTAGTTCTAAAAACTTCTTTCTATTTGAGTTCACCAGGTGTGTCTGAAGATATTTTTAATTTAATTTATTTGAATATAAGTGTAGAATTTTTTAAAAAAATATATACTCCAAATATATATTTAAAAACTATGAAGTATATAAAAAATTACACAAAATAAAAAATAACATAATCATGTAATTTCATACGATTAACTACACTTATATGTAAAATAATGTGCAAATATGAATTTAAATACGGAGTAGTTTAGAAATGAACGTCCAAAGTCCGAACTCCAGGGATCCAAAATGGAATCCAATCCAATCCAATCAAATCGACCTTTTTAAGGGCTCCAAATATGACTGAGTACCTTAATGTGGGGTAAACAATGAAATTCTTTACCATGAAATTGTTAGATATACTCGTGATCACACTTGAGGTGTCTTAACACTGCCCTAAAATGAGGAATAATTTACACCAAAATTTGTACTCTGTAAGTTGGCTAACCTAACATGGAAGATATATGCATGGAGATGCAGTGGAGAAGAGCTACACACACACACACACACACTATATGAGAGTCACCATCTCTCATCTCCCACCCAATTGTTCTTCTCCTTCGGCCCGGTGGGCCCCGCTTCCCCGCCCAACTCGACGGGCAGCATGTTGACGACATTCTGCACCGAGCACCGAAGCGACGCGGGCAGACGGCGGACGATTCTGTTCACCTCGTTCCTCGAGTCGTACACAATGGTCGGGCCCCACTCCCTCATGTACTGCAGCCAACCCGGCTCCTTCACGACACCGTCCCCGAGATACTCCGCCGCAACAACTTCATAGCGGACGCTCGAGTCCACACGGTAGTTACTGCGGGCAGCATCGTTCCTGATTCCGATCCCGAGTGCCGAGGACCCCTGGATGTAGATGCCCCGATGGGGGTAGCTGGCGTGTCCGTGTTTCGACGAGTATACAACGGCTTTGTTCCCTTCTATAAACTCTAGATCATGTGCATTTACCCATTTGCCCCCGCTATGCTGCGAGAAGTATATGCTCTGCAGCTCTCCCGTAAAATTGCTTAGCCTCAGCGTGAAGTGCTCCCAATCGCCAACATGCTGACCAACTTTGCCCATACCGAAGCTTAGTACCCCGACCTTTAGGGTAGCTGCCCCATTGAAGGGACAAAATACCCACATTGCTATGTCTGTGGATGTGCCACCCAAGGCTGGCTTTACATGAACGTAAAGTTTTGCACTCCCTATGTCACCATGCTTGACTCTACCTGTTAAAAGGGAATCAAAAATAAGAGTTTCATATTTTTATTCCCGAGATAAGAGCTAATGCCAGTATAATGTTAGCATCTAATACCAAAAGAGGACGCGGAATGCCAATATACATTGTCACAGGGCAAACTCCTTTGAGGATATCAACATGTCATTCCTATTTTGCAAACAAGGGTTATTTTTACTCCTATTTTGGATGACTTCCTAAAAGTTAACAAGAGTGTGGGCATGTTTGGCAAGAGGGGTAGTTAGTTGGGTGATATGGTGGCTGAATCTGCTGGATTTTCTGAAAGGACACCCGTTTGGTAAAACGGACTCCTTAAGAAAAGAAAGCTGATTAATGCTACCAAACAAGGCCTAAATAAGTACATTAAATGAATAAAAACAACAACCCAGTTTTGTCCCACGAGAGCAGAGTCTGGGGAGGGCATGCGTACGCAGACCTTATCCCTACTCGAAAGTAGAGAGATTGTTTCCAAAGAGACCCCCGGCTCAAGCTACAAAGATAAAAAAGATCGCAAGAGATGTATAAAGTAGAGAGAGCACAGATAAATCACAAAACACATAGAAGCATAGAACAAATTGAGGAGAGCGAAGAAAGAAAAAAACTACAAGTAGAGAACAAAAAAACTACAAGTAGAGAACATCAAACATACAAGGCATACAAAACACAATAAGTACATAAACACAACATTCATGTATATTGGTCGAGTACAAGAATGGTTCAATTTGTACCTCTACGGCTGTCATTAGGCAAATCGATCCAATATTCCCCGTCGTTTGTACCTCCAGCTGGCAAATTGGAGCCTTCGGGCTCAATGGTCTCACCTCTTGCATCACCTTTCTTGAACAGCAATGCTCCATTTTCAAAGAACCAGGAAACAGAAGATGGGAGATATACCTCATCCGGGTGGAAGAAGACGGTTGGACCATAGTGCTTAATGAGCGAATGTATCTGATCAAGATTAGGCATTGAGTGAAGATTGGGGTCATAATTCTTCAAGCAAACAATCCCTAACTCTTCTCTTGAGGACAAATACTCACTGCAAAAAAATGTACCAACCGAAACACCTCTACCATGCATTCCTCTGTGACAAGGTCTCATGGTCCAGACCAAAATAGGTGTTTGAGAAAATTTTGAGTACGTTTTTAGCATCACCCGGTGGGTTTCACACAGATCCGTGAGGTCATTTCGGACGCATTTGACTTCACTTAGTTCGGGCTTGGCGGGTTTGTTGGTCACCACAAAGCCCAAAGATTTATAGCCTTCGGGTGGCTGTGGTAGCCAGAAGAAACCCGATGGTCCATCAAAATCATACTCGTTCCCATCATTTGAGCACCAAACTAATGTATATTCCTCAGGATTTCGGAGAGCGGGAAGACATTTCACATTATTTGGGTTGGAAACTTCACGGGCTGCTAGAACAAAACCTCTTAAAGGTTTTGAGTCGGGTTGTGCATAATACCCAAGGTTGAAAAATCCTTGGGGCAAACAAGTTGGTTTATAGAAGCTAACACCTTGCCTACCACCACCATAAGATGACAAGTTGCTTCCCCAAATTAACTCAAAGTTCACAATCTCACAAACCTCTAGCTCACCTAATCTAATTGTCCCAGTGCCAAATCCTGTGCCTGATCATTCATTTATCATTTCATTATTACCACAAACCTACAAGTTGATCAGGGGAAAGGTTTATATAACTGAACTGCAATACGATACAAAATATAGAAATATGGAAATGGCATCCGTCAATCTCAATTTTCAAGTTTGGCATTTAAAATCTACCAGGGCCTGTTTGGCAATGGCTATTTGGATGAAATGGTTGAATGTACTGAACTTTCTGAAAGGAATAGCACTCAGATGGCATCCATATCAACCAAATTACTGGGTCAAAAGCTACTTAGCTGATAAGCAGAATAACCAGAATATGCCAGAAAAGTCTACCACAAAAGTCTGCTAATTTTTTATCTCATACCAACAGTAACACTAACCATTCCAATATGATCAGCTTTGGCAAATGGCTTTTAACACTATGAACTTCGTGGCAAATCAAGAACTGGAAAAGTACTCAAGGAAATAGTTCTTTTTTTTCCTCCTTAAACCGAGACAAACACACACTAACATGAGCAGAATACTCATTATAAGCCCATTGATGACATACAAAGTGACAACATTTATCGAAAACATGTGAGAAATGATCAGTTATTTGCGAACCAAAAAGAATAATTCTCTGTTTATGACAGAGATTTCTTCTCTGAGCTTAGCTAATCAGTCTGAAATTTAACAAAAACCCTAACAAGAGCATCTAGAAGATCAAAGCTTCATTAGCATTGTAGGAATCGAACTTTGAGGTCAAAATTAAACAAAAAAAAAGAGGAGGTAAATGTTGGATGAGCATACCTTGGGGCCACTGAGGAATCGGCGCCGGCAACGAGAACGTCTGCGGTTGCTGATCCAAGAAGCCGGCGACTCGGGTCCATGGCAACCATTTGCAGCCCAACATTATCTTCGCTCCTCCGGAGATTACTGACCTAAGAATTCTCAAGAAATTCATCTGACAATTGGGTAATCGCGAAAGCCCTCGGGCCGGGGCTTTTACGCATTTTCTCTTCCGATCGGATAAATTCTTTTCTTTCGTCCTCGTGGAATATAAAGACAGAATCAAGCAACGTCGCCGGAAAAAGAGTCGGAACAAGGTGAGCTTTAGACTAATGTGGCAATTTTTTTCTTGGGCACTGTTCGCCTTAGCAAAGTACTCTCTATTTTGAAAAAGTTATCCCAAACCGTTTTTAGCATTAACGTTTTTAAAGTAATTTGCACTGTTAAAATTTTACCCAAATAACTAACGTTAATCTTTAACGCTATTCCAAACAGACCCTTTAACTTCATAATCAACTAAAATCTAAGAATGCAATTGAAAGATAAAATTCGGGTCGGAATTAGGTTAGAGGTTTTCCAAAAATTTAGGGATACAATTGGGCAATTTTACAAGCAAAATAATATCATGGTTCAATTAGGACCCATGTCAAAGAATGACATGGATTCCAATGTCTATAAAATCTTCTGATTATTCTTTTTTAATACGATGGCTTGTATTAATTCATTGATTCTCCAAACATAGTAGAAATATGTAAGTATGCTAAACATACTTGCTTTTGCAAGTATCCTTATAATAAACATAGTTGTCTCTACAAGTATCATATGTAAATTCTATTATAATCTATTTGGGATAGTTTACAATTAACATTTAATTTACCATGAGTGATTTTCTTGTCAGTTCTAATCGAATGCTTGTCTTTCTTTATTGGATATGGGTCATGCTAGATGCCTCCAAACGAAAAGCTTAAGTTGTATTGCAAGCTGTTGTCCGCTATGAGAGAAAGTAGTGTATGAAATTAAGGCCATGCGGGAATGATTTTAATTTTGGAATTACGAATAACAATCCTCTATAAATTTGTACACGTGTGATATAATCGCATGTGAACAAACATAATATACAAACAAATATATCTTGTGTATGTATAAACATTGATGTTCAATTTTATAACATGATCTCAAATATTTGTATTGTTCCAATTAAAAAATTGAACATTTTAATCAAAACAAGAACTTTGTTCCATTCAACATATTTGTCCTTTCATGCCCACTGAATTTTATGCATTTCTTTCTCTCTCTCCTAAATGATTTTTTGCTCCATTCTCCACCGTCCAAATTCATTGATTCACATGCATATACTCTCCATCAATTCCTTGTCTGTCTGCCCATCATAAATTTGTAAATAAATTAAATACTCCCTGCCCAATTCTTGATTCATTGAAGCTCGTCTTCTCTTTCTTGCTGATTCTTGATTCAAAGATAACAGCTTTTTACCAAAAGTAGAAGAAAAAGATGCTGCTAAGAAGCTCCTCCACCCCTGTTCTTGGATCCCTGATTCCAGATACCTCCGGCCACCACCACAACCACCACCACCACCCGTCGGAGCTCGCGACGCCGACCCACCATCCCAAGTTCAAGAAATTCTTCTTCGGGCCCCGCAAGATTTCCTGCAATTCTTCCCCAAGCTCCCCTTCAGTGTCCGAGGTTTCCGGCAAAGGGTTCAGAAAAGTCCTGTCGGAGGGGAACTTGGAAGTTCTGGAGTTCCCCGACCGCGAGCTCAAGCTCGCTCTCCCCGTCAATGGCGGCCTCGAAACCATCCCGTCTTTCTCCTACCGCGGCTCGAGAGCTGGATATGGACTCGCAGAGAGCGAAGAAGAAGAAGAAGAAGAAGAAGAAGAAATTGACGGGGCGGGAACGGAGATGTGCCTTGTGACGGGAAACGGAGCCGGGGACGCCGGCTCGGACTGCGGCGGCGGCGGCGGATATAGACCGGTGGACTTTTACAGCGGAGGAGGTGACAGCCATGGATTCAACATGGAGGATCATTACAAGAAGATGTTGGAGGAAAATCCCAGCAACCCTTTGTTCTTGAGGAATTATGCCCAATTCTTGTATCAGGTGAGTCTTAAAAGATTGAATTCACTCTAATATTAATATCTTTACTAGAAAAATTTGTTCTAAATAGGACTAAAATGTTTTCCCAAATATGACCCATATTTTTATTTCCTCTATGACATATAATTTCTAATGATATATATGTCCTCATTAGCAATAAGTGTTGGATAATGACTGATTATATAAATGACTTTGCGAAAAATGGTCATTAGCAACAAATGTTAGTGATTATTTCAATGACTATTCTAATTGTTTTTAATAATGTCTTGTTCTACTTCAATTATGTAATATGTCATTTTTCTCAAAAGCTCGACATTTTAGAACTTTCCATAATCAAACGTTAGAGTAGATGGGATAATGTGATATGTTTAAGTCTCATTTGCTTAAATTACCCTTATCATTAACCGGTTAACATTTAACATTTAGGTATGAGAAACAGATATATTTACTTTGAACAAAGTTTATTATTTATTTTTTTTCTTCTTTCCAAATGTATCCTTGGTAAATGTTTTTGTAAAACAGACAAAAGGAGATGCAAAAAGAGCAGAAGAATATTACTCAAGGGCAATTTTGGCAGATCCAAGTGATGGTGAAGTTCTTTCACAGTATGCAAAGCTGGTTTGGGAGCTTCACCATGATGCTCAAAGAGCCACCACCTATTTCCAGTGTGCTGTTCAGGCTTCTTCCCATGACAGGTTCTGCTTTTCTACCCCATACCAGAAGAAAAAAAACTTTACTAACTTTTTGTTCTGTTTCTTTTGTAAATTCCACGAATCGGGAATAGGCATGAAATCTATCTAAATAAGACGAAAACGCGTTTTGCAGCCATGTTCATGCTGCATTTGCCAAGTTCTTATGGGAGGTTGATGATGATGATGAAGATGAAGAAGATGAGGCAAGTAATAAAGCCCATCAGGTGATGACCACCATACAACCAGGACCAGTGCCATCTGCAGCTGCTTGTTAATGGGGGGATTGAACCACACCAGGAAAATTCATCATTTTTTTAAAAAAAGAAAATTATGAATAAAAGATTCTTAGGAGGGCAAGAAACTCTACCTCCATGAGTTTTTGTGCATAGGTTCTTTGTCTAGTATTATGAACATGTTTTTTTTTGTTTTCACTTGTCTTCAGTTCAGTTTCATTTACACAAAATAGAAATAGATTTTTCTTGGTCTTTTTGGAGGAAAAATGGCATGAAATTTACTCTATTCGTCGCAGTATATTTATCCAATTTCATTTTTTAATCAAACATGATAAACTGAGCTCTAAATAAACATTGCAATGTACATTAGTGTAAAAATCATTTTACTAAATTTATTTGTTGAAATCTTTCAAAATTTCAGAATATTTCATTGTATCAATATACAATACAAATTAAGAATAACTAAAACTCAAAATTTATCCAGTATGACTCGACAAAACCAAATTGGAAATATTCATTAAAAGATGAACAATGAAATCAGTCAAGAGGGATCGAATCCCAAACACCGTAGTGCAACCCACCCCATCGTGCGAGGGTGTAAACAACATTAGAGGAACGATGAACAAACAAAACAGACAAAGATGGTTTGGAAACTAGAAAAGATGTGTTCTAGGGTCATTCTTGAATGGAAGGGGAAATGGGGACAAAACATTGAGAATGCAAGCACCAAAAAAGCAATGTCAAAAATTCTTTAACCCAATGCAAAACATCAATGTAGCACACAAGTTGGTTTTTATGTTTGCGCGTTATAAAAAAAGGGAAACAAAACCCTAACATCTCACCCCGAACATTCAAAAATCAAAACCCTCAAAACGAGTTACACGACCAAGTACCACTGAAAAGAAAAAACACCCAGCTGCAATTGCTCTCTGCCACACTGGCAGACCAGAGATCTTAAACCGCACGAAAGCCGTTACTCTTCCCCCTGTTATAATCAGCATTGTCTTGATAAGTTCCCCTTCCAAATGCGCGTCCCCCAGATCGACCTCTACCCCTTCCACCCCTTCCTCCTGATCAAGTCAAATTCCCAAACTCAGTGGTTTAAATGCAAGGTGTACATAAACAAGTTTCCAAAACAAAATACGAGTATCAAAGAACGAGTCGCTAAACAAAAACATGGAAAAGAAGACGAAGCAAATGGACAGGCTAGAATCAGTCAAAGTTTTGAAGAACATACGTCCTCCACGCGCAGCCATGTTGTTGTTGTTTTGTCTCCTCTCCTCAATGAAGACTGGCCTTCCATCTAATTGTATAGGAGAAGCCTAAGAAAAAAAAGACATGATGTCACTAAAGATGTACATACATATGATGATGATGATGATGGTTGATGGATGATGGTGATGATGATGAAAACTCAATTTGGATAGATATCGAACCTTGAGAGCATTCTGAACACCCTGGATATTTTCAAATTCAACAAAGGCATAGCAGACACCGACTTCCTGTGCATCAATTACAATTCCTATATCAGCATGTATCCATTTCATTGAGGCACAAAATCAACAAAAGAGAAATAACCAACCTTGCGGTTTCTCAAGAACACTCCATCTTGCTTGATTGTTCCAAAGTTCTGAAACTCTCTAAAAAGATCTTGAGTTGATACAGTAGTTGATAAGTTCCTAACGTACACAGACAATGGTTCCCCTGTCACATAAAAATGAGTTGTTACATCATCATTAGGAACTTGAACACTGTGTCACTGTCAATTGCAAATGAAAAGAAAAAATCACATTTCACCAGAAATTGTATCTGGTGTACACTAATACGAACAAGACCAGTGTTCACCTTCTTGATAAAAGCCTTCATCAGCATGTTCATGACTGTTATCGTATGAAACAGCTGAGATGGCATTTGACTGTTGAATGACTGACTGCTGCCATTCCGAAGGAGGTGGCGTGCTCTTGGCGAAAGTTGGCTGCACACTGACAGAAGGCGGAGACTTTCCTTTTGCTGCACGCACCTGTATGCCATAAAAAATTGTCAATTGGTATGAAGAAGGTTTTTCAGATAAAAATATCCATAGAAAACATTCAGCACACATGGATCAATTGATGCAATAAATTCCAATTTTCTTCCAAAGTGTGTAATGATAAATGATGCTTGATGAATAGTAAAATGCATATTGTGTAGGAACGCTAGAACTGCAAGGATACGTACTATGGAAGCATAACTAAGCTTAGATGTCTCTACAACAGGTTCTTCCCAAGATGGTTCCGGAACCTCAGAAGCTTCCACATTGTTTTGCAACTCATATGACTCTTCTTCCAAGGGAGGCTGCTCCTCGTTCACTCTTTCTGCCTCATAGACAGGTTCTTGCAAATCTTGCTGATACTCGGAATAATCATATTCACCCACAGAATTGTTCCCTTCTAGATTGACCATGTTCATATATTCCCTTGCCTGCTCCTCCAATGTGTAGTCTGAGGCTGCCAAGAAAAAACAGAAAGATATGTAAGGTTAAGCCCCGCAAAGGCGCATACGATAATATACAGCAACAGAACCTATAATACAGAGAAATACTTAACTATATTCAAGATACTATTTCAAAACAACCGTAAGGTCAAAATATAGTCATCTGGAATAATAGAACAAAAGTTACCTGGTGCTTCCGCATGAGGACTGTGTGCAGTTGGCTGAGCACCAAAATGGTTATCGGCAACAGCAACAGGTGGTGGTTGGTTTTTCACCTCCTCATCGCCAAAATTTATGACATCATTAAGAACAAAGTACCCATTATCCTGAGGAGCAAGGAAAAATGTCTGCACGAATTCCCTCCACCTGCCGAAATCCTTGAGCCTCACAGTCCCAGAAACCACAACAAGAACACCTCCCTTCCAAGACTCGAGCGAATTTATTGTCTTAACCTTGATCCCTGAGAAAGTTGCTGACAGGATTAGTGACTGTATGTCCTGCAAAAAAACACCCGCAGAGATGAACACGCATGTTATGTTGAAGCCTGCACAAGATCATGAGACAATCTATGCCGAGAAGAAGCAATCTCGGCACACAGAATGCCAAGACCATAAACAGCCGCATGATTAAACAATTCCAATCCTCAACACACACTGCACTTTTACATACTGCTTTGTCTACAAAGTGAAGTTGATGTTGGGGAAATGAATTCAAGTCTAACCCAAAGCACACAAACAGATCCAACGAAAATTATCAAGAGGATATCAAAATCACCATATCAAGAAACAATCCAGCGGGCATACGTATTCAAGAAACAAATTCTTGATTCAATTGCAATGGTACTAAACAGATAAAAGTCTTTCTTTTTTGTTTACCATGAGTGTGGAAGCAGACTGACTGGACTCCCCATCAACTCTAACGATAGAGCTCGCACCAGAATAGAAGAGATGAACACACTCAGGTCGCTGCTGAAGCCCTTCATAATATTGTTGCACAAAGTACGAACCAACCTATTCCGGGATAGAATCCGATCATAAATAAAAAACGCGGCCAATCCAAAGAGAAAAAGCAAGCAAACAAATCAAGAAACAGAGGAACGAACTGAATCGGCTGATCTCCCATACCTGAGACGCGCTCAACGCAGCACCGTGCGAGCTATCCATTTCTCCACTCCCGGCAGTCTATCCCAGAAACCCTAGATCACAAGATTTCTACGCCCGACAAATTCTGGGTTTTTTCCCAAAAATACTGTATATTTATTCTTTTTCTTCAAAAACGCCAAATTTATACGCTCCACTGATCGACTTTCCTTATGGTATTACTCAAAGAAGACGAAATTTCCTCAACCCGAAGTTACACAGTCTGCAAATCTTTGATATGAATATAAATATAGAGTCGAGAGTGGAGAGAGACGAAATGGATAGATCTAAAAATCCACAGTGGGCTGAGGGATTGCGGCGTAGTGGCAAAGTTACAAAAAATCGTAAGACTGTAAGAGTGCCCAGTAAAAATTTCCCTATTTGAATTCACCCATTTTAACACTTTTGCAAGGAATCAAAACGAAAAAAGGTGATTCCCAAAAATGGTTTATTCACTTTTTACATGTGTGTTGCTAAATCTACTTTAAAAATGATTATATCTATTCTTTTCAATCAAATTCACTAAATCCATGTCAATGTCAAAATTATATTAATAGGTATTAATTTAGTAAATTTAAAAAATGTCGATATTTAAATTAAACAATATTTTTTTATATAGTATTTCATACGGAATACTCCGTATTTGCTAAATTTGCACCTATTAGCCTTAACTGTGAAATTAGCGAACTTAAGTAAAAGTCTGACATTACTCCCTAAATTTGCACCTATTAGCACTTCTAATTTCATTTTATTTGTTTTTCCCAAAACACTTCCATTTTCTATTGAAAATTACTTTTACTCTTATTTTTTCTTATCTTATTTATCAGATCATACTTTTTTACTAATAATTCATTGCATCTCAATTTAACACATCATATCAATGATAAAATTATAAGTTAATTACAAATATACACTCTTTATTTCTCATAAAAGTCAAAATAAGAACTGTTTTATGAAACCATTGAAATAGGGATAATAATTTTTAAGATAGATTTAGAAACCCTCTAATATTAAACATGAAGTTTTTACAAGTATATAAAACATGAAGTTTTCGCAAATTGACATTAAGTGGGGTATATTCAATCTAAATTTTAAATTTTTTTTATATATTATTTAGAATCCATGGATTTTGTAAATTCAATGGATTATTTTAAGTCTACACATAGTTAGATTTTTTATCAACAAGATTTTATAAGATTTTGATAGTTTTTTTCCTTTTTCCCCCTTTTTTTCTTTTGTCTTCCTTTCCTTCATCCTCCCCAACTCAGTCGATGTCTCTCTTTTCCCCTCTCCTTTCTCTCCTCGCTGAGACGCCGCCACCATCGTTGTCACCAAGATTCACTGTCGTTGATCCCTCGCCTCTGCCGCCACCATGTCGCCACCTACCAAAAAGATGGTGTCTAGTTCGGATGAGGGAACCCCTCCCGCATCAACACCAAGTGGACCAGTGGACCACAACTCCCCAACGCCTCCTCGTCTACCACGAAAAGTCGGAAAGTAGACTTTGATGATTCTGGTTCCCAAAAATCTGGCTTGAATAAACGAGAGGAAGAACATAGAGGATAACTTTTAAAATTAATATGTACTATTGAAAGTTATTCAAATACGATCACAAATGAAGCCAAGGGCCTTAATTTCTTCGACATTAATTTCAACATTTGTTTTCAACATTTTTAAAATATTATCGAATAATAACTTCTAGTGACCCAATGTATGATACGAAATAAATAGAGTGAGTTCTCAAAACGGTCCTTTCGTCCCTAAATATTTGTCACACTTGTATTCTCGGGGTAAAATATCAAATTTTTTTAATTCATTTTATTTACATATTGGTATAGAAATAAATAATAAAATTTACATATCAAAAACTACATGAAAAGTTCTTCGAAATATAAGGTGTCAAGAATATTTTATTTTATCAAATAACCAATGAAAACGTAGAAATAAACAAAAGTTTCGCGACTGCTGAAAAAGCAAATGTTGTAAATATTTTGTGATGGAGGGAGTACTTTTTCAAATTATTCCTCAATAAGCAATAATTGAAATTTATTCCTTAAATAGTTCCAAGATATTTTTATATTTTCTATCATTTAGACTTAAAATCAACAACAACAACCCAGTTCAATCCCACTACAGTAGGGTTTTGGGAGGGTATGTGTACGCAGACCTTGCCCATACTCAGAAGTAGAGAGGTTGTTTCCAAGAGACCCCCTACTCCAACTGCACAAAAAATATGATAAGAATCACAATATTCATTTAGATTTAAAGTGTGTTCTCGAAATATTCATTCATGTATTTTTTCAAACTCATAAATAAAGCATGTTCTCCAACTATTCATTTTTCAAACTAATAATAAAGGGACTCAACTCAGAATGGGTCCATTCATCTAGCAAATATTCACTTAATTTGAAAGAACTATTTTGAAGACTTATTTATAGTTTAGGTGATAGTAAATACAAAAATACAATTCGTTTAATTGTCATTTAATATACATTTTGACTGAGAACTATTTAGAAAATACATCTCAATTACAAAAAAACTAATTTGGGAAAACATTTTATTGGAAAGAACTCTTTTGAGAATTTCACTTAAATAAATAATACACCTTATTAAATATATTTATAATTGTATTGCCCCCATAAAAGTATATATATATATATATATATGTGTGTGTGTGTTTATAATAATTTTGAAAATTATTATATTTAAAACATTATTATTGTTATATTTATTAATATTAATGTTGTTGTAATTATAATTTGAGGCCGGTTCACATGATATTGGTTTCCAATGTCATGAGACGACCCGGGGTGCTCTGGTACCCCGTTCGTAAAATTGACAGTTCCTACTCCTGGTAAACCTGCTCACACTGCCCCGATCCAAACAAGTCCCCCGTTTAATTTTGACTTTGAAATCAAATTTTAACTCCAAAATAAAAATTAATTGGGTGCAATTTTAAGGGACTCGGGCGTGTTCGAGTAGGGGCAGTCTGGCAGGGTGAAGGGGTTTCTGGAGGGTTAGATGGGGAAGAAACTAGTTATTGGGTAGGAACAGTTACTACTAGCCGCATTCTTCATATCGACAGTCTTCTTATCCGGCGATCTCCGTTCTCTTCTCCTGCGAGTGATCTTCGTTCTCTTATTATCCGGCGAGTCGTGTCCACCGGTAAGCTTCTCATCTCATCTCATAGATGTTCACAATTTCAAATCTTCTATTTCAATCTTCGTCCATCCCCATCTTCGATTTTAATAAAAAAAATTCCCCTGCATCTTCATTTTCAATCTTCTATCTGCACCTCATAGATTTTATGAAATTGATCTCAATATTTTAGTATTTTTAATTTGATTATACTTTATAGTGATTCTCACTTTGTGTTATACTCCGTATTTGTTTCTAAATTTAAACTTTAAAGTGCAAAACAACAATGCCCCTCACCTCAAGAACAGCCCTTACTTTGTTTTGGGAAGAAGCATCTACTCGACAGAAGCATTTCCGGATTTTTTGCTTAACTTGTTTTTGGAGGCCATCTATTGGACACTTTGCTCAAATGTTTTTTGCTGTTTTTTTCTTACTTGAGTACTCACAGAAGCAGTTTAATGGCCTGAAACATTTCACCTATTTTATTTTATTGAGTTTTTTTTTGGGATTTTAGGAACTGTTTAGGCCATTTGAGATTTTGGCAGTGACAATTTTTTGGCGTTGTTGTGGGAAATGGGCATTAATGCATTATTAGTTTATTAGCTTCTACTCACATTTTTTAACTCTTAATGTTGGGGTAGCAAATGGGCATTAATGCATTATTAGTTTATTAACTTCTACTAACATTTTAAACTCTTAATGTTGGGGTAGCAAGTGAAATTGATCATGAGGTTCGGACCCATTAACCCGTGGAATTGACCCGTTTCAAACAAGCCGGGTTAGGTTTGTTTCCAATTTTATATTTTGAAAGACCCGCTTCAACCCGAACGGTATCAATAAAAATAAGTCGGGTTCGGGTTTGAAAAATATTGGCCCGACCCGGCTCTTGCCCACCCCTAACAGGGCCCGTGATATCAAAATTTCATGTGACACAGAAGGGCTCTGCTGACCGGTTATTACTTGTAAAAGTCCAAATAGTGACGAGTAAAAACTCGTTTGAGTCAAGTGCTAGAGCTATTTCGATCTCTGTATCAGCCCGTAATTTCATTCAGTTTTTATCAATCACCATTGCAGTTCTCTGTTCTTTGTCTCTGCAGCTTAAACTTGCCTGTAATTTGTCATTTTGAAAATGGGGAGTTGGAATTATCCAGCAATATCCCTAGAAGATTTCATGAAATCAATAAAAGGGTTTGTAGATATGATGATTATCGCTTCTGGGTATCAATCATCTGGCCGTCTTGCCTACTGGGATTCGGCTAACATCAAGAAAGCCCTCCAATGGGCTCTATTCATAGAGGATGTGAGTTTTTTTCTTTCTATCTTTTTTTCATTTTCTGCGACATTCACAAAATTTCTTTGAAGTACCACCTAAATATATGTTTGTCTGGCATGTCCTATTTTTGAAGTCTATAAATTTACCATTGGGACTTTGTCATTGTATGAATAATTGATTGTTTCATTTGATGGTTTTTATTGGATTTTTATTTTACTCTCCAAGCTTAGACTTAAAGGTTCGATTTTTGAATGAAATTCTAGTTGGAGAATGTAAGTAGAATACACAGCCTCTTTATATAAGAAATTGAGTTCCTAATTCATATAATAGGGAAGAGGATTATAATACTCATGATTTAGAAAGCATGTGGTGTATCATTCATAAATATTGAATATTCCTTATATGCCCTCAAGGTGTCCCTTCTGACGAGTTAAATCTTGAATGAAAGGAAAAATCCATAAAAATCACGCTTAAGTAGTGTTGAACATCCTAGACTTGCCGAGACAAACATGGCATAGAGAGATGGCTGTCACCGAAATATGAGACTGAATGATATCAGAGCACTTATGATAGTATGGTTTCGCCTTAATTAGTGGGGGAGCTCTTTTGTCTTAATACTCGAGGACTTAGCTGCCTTGGTGTTTGTGGGCTTAAGTGCCCCAGCATCTTTGAACTCCAAAAGTTTCTTGTGGCCAACAGGCTTATTCCTCAAGTGAGATTGCAGCAAGGTTTATGCCACATTGGCTATTGACTGAGGTCTGTAGGCTACATGTTTAAATTTGTTTTCTTGTTTTACTGAATTTGTCATATTCCATTTGAATGTGATTTTTTTTTGCAAACCACACAACTAAAAAATGAGTTTTTATATTTCTTTCATCAAAAAATCTGATTTTTTTTCCAGAAAAGTGTTTTGCACATGTCCTTTTCTTGAGGGAGCTTTTTCCACATGCTGAGCATTTTCGTATGTAAAAGATCCTTAGTGTAGGGAAATATTTTACATGTAATGTGGTTGCACTTATGATTTCTAGGTGATTGGTTGCTTGAGTAGTCAAGATGATTACACAGATTCTCTGGACGAACTTGATATAGCTTTATGTGAGATGAAGTCTAACCCACATTTCCCAAAGGTTAGGTCTATAACTACCAAGTTCTTTTAATTTTGTTAACTGCCTTTAGTTCTACCATTCCCCACAACTTCCAATATTAGACGCTTTATGCTATTCTGGTAACTTGTCCATTGAAAGGCTTCAAACATCTCTGTTGTTGACAGGGTCTAGAACATCTATCATCCAAGAATCTTAACAATGCAAGGTGTTTAATGTTAGAACGTCTTACTCATGCCTTACCATTGAGGGACTCACACCTCAGAGCTCTATTGACAGCAGCTGTTGAAATGGATTCTAACAGGGTTCTAAAGGGAAATAGTGATTCCTTTGAGAAACGCTGTAAAAATTTGCTGCAAAATGAGCCAACAGAATCTGCTTTCAGTTCGCACTCACATTTCATAGAGGCCTCAGCAAGTACAGAAACTAATAATGCTGCCTGCAGCTTCTCTTTCATCGCTGCACGTGAAATTGAAAGGAGACATTTGGCAGTGTCATCACTTTCTGCAGCAGAAGCGTGTTTGGATATTTTATTCAAAAGTGTATGCCAATTGAATATAAGTGAGCCTGGCAAGAACTTAATTGATGGTGTGGCAGACATTGGATCTTCATTGTAAGTAATCTATTTGTATAGATATTACTTGATAGTTTATGTAAATTTAGGAGTCCCTTTATCTTTTCCTGGTGAGAAAACTATATATAATTAGCACATAGTTGGTGTGTAAATATTTCTGTATTGAGGGAGATGTGTTAGAACTATTAAAGCTGTATGGACTGTATTATCTGCATTAGTTGTTGTTAAATTAGAGGTTTTGATCATCAAGTAGCCCCCCCCCTCCTGGTATGCATATAATCACTTTTCAATTTTGACCTAGGTCTGACGAAATTGCAGTTGATCCTCTTACCTGGAATCAACTAAGATCTAGAAACCTCTCCTATTTTCTTGACAAGAGAACTATTAGGCTGTTAGCAGGTGCCAATCTTATCCTTTCAGCCCCCGAGGACCAATGTGCTCAAGTGCTGGGGAGGCTATCAATTTCAGCTGATGATGGATCTAATTTCTCTGAAGCAGTGGTAACTCTTTCAAACCTTTTGTGGATCTTATGTTTGTTTTTGTTCAATATTAAGCAAGGTTTTTGTATGACTTAACTGTATAATCTAATCTTCTGGTTGGAAATTCAAACACACATTCTCAAAAAAGAGTTATGTTTGACTAAGGTACGACCTCTAAATTTAGTAATGTACAACTTCTATAAATCATGAATAGTACAAACATTTTTAATTTTTTCAACTATTACACTTCTTCTGTAAGATACGTATGATTACATGAAAATTTAGTTTCCATCAATCAAACAGGACACATTTTTGGGTAAAAATGTTTGAAAACAAGTGTTTTTTTGGGAAAGAGAACATTTCTTGATATGCTGAGGGCATTTTCCAACAGGAACTTTTGTTACTTGGATGTGCTGCAAGAAAATGGGAAATTTTGATCGAACATTTTATGTCGACCCCTTATGTACCTGTTATTTTATCAAAACTATGCAAAGAGGTGTTTAACTTAGTGGCTGGAGGTTGTAAAAATATCTGTTGCAATGATAGCATGATGAGTTCAAAGGTACTCTTCTAAGTTTTTTAACCTCTCATTCTAGATTATTCAAAGTAACATTATAAAATTAGATCCTTTCATGAAGAAATCTTTGCACTACAATGTCTCTATCTTCATTGGTGTTTTAAATGTTGAATGCCATTTCAAAAGTTAACATCTTGAATTTTTTCAAGACTTTTTTTTACTGCAACTTTCTTTGGAGGAATACTATTATGACCTTCATTTCCTTTCATCTTCCAAACTAGGATAGAAGTGTTATAAGGTTTCTGGAGAGCTGGCTAAGCAGTAGGCTACCTATATTGTGGAAATTGTCCCCTATACTTGCAGCATTTTCAATTCCATCTTGGTATTGCAGTTTTTTTTCATACATTCAAACCTATTCATTTATACAATAACCCAGTAAACAACTTTTGGAGCACTGGCATGCAGGTCTCAGCTGTTTAGATCATATTTAAGGGAACTAGAGAGTCACTTGAGAGGAGGCTCATCAGTGAATAGGTTCTTATAGATTTTCTTACATTTGCTTATAATAAGAATAATAAAAACAGTATTCTTGTTATTATTATTATTATTGACTTGATTGTGGCTGTTCTCACCTCTCATGATATACCTTTGCTGCAGCTCTTGTAGCTGTGCCAATGATGCTAAGGAGCATATAAAATGTTAGTTTTATTGTGCTGCTTGCTTTTTTGCTGTATCTTCATACACACACCGCCACACATACACAATCTAATGGACTCTCTGCTTGATAAAAATTGTCCTTCAGGTGATGCAGTAGACAGAGTCTGGTGCCTTTATATATATCATATTTGTGGTTCCAATTAATGTCGTGTTGCTTCACGTCTCCACAAATTTTCAAGTTCCATAGCTACGGGTAAGTGCATTGGAACCAAATAGGCACTGTCAACATATTAAAATAAACCTCTAATTGTAGAAGCTTTTAACTCCCATATTCCCTTTTTATATCTAATTTGACATTCAGTGGAAACTTTGTCTGAGGTAGTGAGGTTTGTTCAAAGAGAAGGAAACAACATCAACCACAAGGGTAAATAAGATAATTTCGGGAATTGGGACAAACCAAAAATAAAAGAATGAAGATAAAAAAGGGACACAAGGAGTATTATTGCGGTTTTTTAATGGATCCTGATGAATTGCTCGCGGAGCACACTTTTTTTTTTATCATGCATGCATCTTGGATTCACTGTAGGTGAAGATCTTTAAAGGTAGTGTTTCAAATCTTGAATATGCTACGATAAGTATGGAGCGGTGGGGGGAGAGGACCTGCAGGTTGAGTTACCCTTTCCTAGTATTCAGAAAAGGGCAAACTGTTTCAAAGGGCATTTGTGTAAGAGACAAGTTCAGGGTTGACAGAGGGTAACATGCACTATCAACTTCTGGCTCATGTAGTTTTTCTTTCTGTTTTTGAGAAAGGATGTCTGTGCGCTGAGTAGGAAAGGAATTTGAGACTCATTTCTCCAAAGAATTTAATCAATATATGGATAACAGCACACTGCACAAAATTGAATTTTTTTTTCAAGGATACACGTGGAAATTTCCTGCAAAATGTATCCATTTCTTGCTATGCTACTTAATAGTGCCATACAATGGGACAAATTATTTGTACTCAATTTTGCAGGTGTTATAGTCCAAACTATACTCCTATTTTTGAGAACTTGTTTGTCTGGCCATAGTTATAGAATTATAATGACTGAGATTTTGCAGAAAGTTCTTGTGCAACAAAGCGCATGGTGGGCCGTGTCTCGGGCATGCGAAGTGTGCACACCAATGCTAAGATGACTACAGCCATAACTTCCTCTACAAGATGCCCACTGGGAGTTGAGAGTCTTTGGTCAAGCAACTCCTTCAAAAGTGTTTCTTTGGACAACTCAGTAGCCTCTGATAGTGAATATAGCAACTCCCCGGGATGCCTCCCCATCATAACTTCCAATGCCACCACTCCGAAGCTGTAAACATCAGATTTCTCTGTCACCCTCATTGTGTACGCTAGCTCTACACATCAAGCAAATATGTTCATGTTATGCAACTTGAAAATTTTCCACATTTGGTCTCACCTCTATTGGGTTATTCAGTCATTCCCATGTTTGGTATTCAACTTTCATTTTTTTCTACTTGTGCACATACGACTATTTATTTCTTGTAAGTTTTGGCTCTTCCTGACACAATAGTTGGCAAGAAGTCCATATTCATACATGATGCACTAGAAGTAGAGAAATGAAAGTCAGATGCCAAAGCTTAGAAAAATTTCCATGTTTGCTCTTACACCTATTAAGCTGTCCCAAGTTTTGGTCATTCACATTCAATTTTCCACTTTTAGGTTGTTACATCACATGATTGGAATTGGTTCTAAAGCGTACCTGGAGCCATATAGCCATAAGAGCCTACAACGGAAGTCCAGTTGGATGAATCAGCACTCAACAGTTTTGATGTGCCAAAGTCGGCTAGCTTCGGCTCAAATTCTGTCTCAAGCAATATGTTATTTGCTGACACATCACGATGCACAATGGGGGGAGAGCAGTCGTGGTGCAGGTAAGAAAGTGCATGAGCTATTCCTTGAACAATCCTCACTCTAATCCCCCATGTGAGTTGTTGTGCCAATCCATCATCGTTCAAAAATTTCCCCAAGCTTCCGTTTTCTATGTACTCATAAACCAGGTACATACAACTATCTTTGGAACAGAAACCATAGAGTTTAATTATATTTCTGTGTCTTACATCTGTCAATGCTCTAATTTCATTCTCGAAACTATGCTGATTTGTCAATAGAGTGTCGTTACTGTCTGACGCGTTGATTTTTTTAATAGCGACGATTTGTCCTGTGGAAATGTGTGCTTTGTACACTATCCCAATCCCTCCTCTTCCAATGCAGTGTTTCTCGCTGAAACCTTCCGTGGCTTTCACGATATCCGCAAATGTGAATTTCACTTCTTTTTCCAATATCAGAGATTGAGAAGCCTTATACTTCTTCTTGCCCATTCGAATTCGCATTCTCATTTCTCGATCATGTTTCTCTTTTCTCTTTTTTTGAAAAAGAAGAATAAGAAATCCCATTGCCAATGAGAAAATTAGAAGTCCAGGAACAAGAATAGCAATAATCACTTTCTTTTTATTTCGTCTAGACCTCTTTCCAGCTACTTGGTTGCATGGGGTTAATTCATCTACATTACCGCATAGACCTGAATTTCCAATAAAGGCTTGAGCTTTTACACCACGAAATGTCCCCTCTGTTGGAATTGGACCGGATAGTGTGTTGTATGAAAAGTCCATTATTTGCAAACTGACCATACCAGTTAAAGCTGGAGGGATTCTTCCAGAGAGGTGGTTCTGTGACAGGTTCAGAGTCTGAAGTAAGATGAGCTTTCCCAAGTTTGATGGAATTGTACCAGAAAGAGAATTATTACTAAAGTCCAAAAGGATACTCAATCCTGGTATGTTCCCGAGTTGAGGTGGAATTTCACCTGATAAATTGTTGTTTTTAAGATTCAAACTCAATAGGCTCTCAAAATTCCCAATCCTTTCTGTTACTTCTCCATTCAGTTCGTTATTCGAGAGATCAAGATTCTGAAGGCTAGTCAAGTTTCCAAGATTCTCAAGAAACTTCCCAGTCAAATGATTATTGCTTAGGTTGAGAGTTAGTAGTTGACGTAGATTCCCTAGCTCTGAGGGAATCTCACCAGTCAATTCATTCGCATCTAGGGTGAGGACATGAATTTGAGTGAGCTTCCCTAATTCTGGAGGGATGAAACCAGAAATCCTATTCCCCGACATTCCGAGATTAGTGAGCTTCTTGTATTCTCCCCAGTGAGATGAGATTTCGCCACTAAACTGGTTGTTATTCAGAGAAAGGAATTCTAGAATCGGGTGGTCTCCAAATGCTTGTGAAATGTTCCCAGAGAAGTCATTTCCATCCAGCCTTATTCTAGCAAGTTTTGAGCATTTCTTCAAGCAAGTAGGGAGCTGTCCACTGAAGTGGTTCCAATTCACTGTCAGTTCTTGAAGAGCAAAACCCCTACACAATCCAAGTGGTAGTCCCCCAGAGAAGCTGTTATTTGCAAAACTAACATTGGACAAGAAGGGACTATTTATGCCCAAGTCCCTTGGAACATGGCCTGTGAAGCGATTAGAGAACAGAGAAAGAACCTGTAACTTACTGAGGCCAGAAATGCTCTCAGGCAATTCTCCACTCAATGCATTATCACTCACATCAAGAGTAGTGATTAATATCAAATTCCCAATCTCATAGGGAAGTATTCCAGTGAGTTTGTTAGTGGAAAGGCTTAGGAAAGTGAGGCTTGTGAGGTTTCCAATTGTCTTAGGTATTGAACTTGAGAGATGATTTTGAGACAGGTCTAAATACGTCAAATCCTGCAAGTCTCCTATCTGTGGCGGAATGCGGTCCGAGAATTGATTATTATACAACAAAAGGTATTGAAGATTTGCGAGCAAACCAATTTCTGATGGAATGCTACCATTGAATGAATTGTTCTGAAGCTGTAAAGATGTCAGCATCGTCCAATTGGAGATAAAATAGGGGAGAATCTCACCAGAAAGCAAGTTATCTGAAAGCCCCAACTCAGTCAACTTCGTCAAAGCTGACAAGGATGAAGGCAAGACTCCCGAGAGCGAATTTGCTGCCAAGGCCAAGTAAGTGAGATTAGGACAAAGACCAAGCTCAGAAGGAATTTTTGAATCCAGACGATTCATGCGAATGTCCAAAACTTGAAGAGCTTTGAGTTGGCCTATAGAGGATGGTATCTCTCCTTGAAAAGAATTGTTCAACAAGTTCAGATTTTTCAGCTTGGATAGTCTGCCAATGTTCGACGATAAATGGCCCGAAAATTTGTTGTTGGAAAGATCAAGATGCTCAAGATTCTCCCCCAAACTGGAGAACAATGACTCTGGGATTGATCCATTCAAATGGTTTATCGACAGATCAAGAAAACTCAGGTTTCTGCAACCTAGTATGAAACTAGGAAACTCTGACCTTAATTCATTGAGATTGAAACTTAGATGTCCCAGTACAGGAAAGCTCTTAAAGTTAGACCAGTCTGGAGCCTCCAAGAAATTTGATCCCAAGTCCAAGAACCGTGCCTGTTCAGATTTAAGAGAATGTTAAAGAACCAACTCAACTAAAAGCTTTAGCATTACAAGTGAACATTTCATTTTAAACCTCGGTGGCGGTGATATTTGAACTCATGACCTCCATATCTTTAATATAACAACTTAACTAAAAATTCAAGCTTGTAACTATAGGCCCACGAAATGTTTATATACTCTTACTTGAGGTAAAAATGAACGTAAACATCAATTGCAGCTGAATATTATTAGCAGTTCAATTACTTTTATATTAGTTCATATTTTCATATTTATATTCTGCAGATAGTGGATGACTTAAGGTGCCATACAAGATGCTGGCTCTTGAGGTAATGCAGTCCAAGTATTAACTTTTCTTGATTTATACCTTCTGAAGATTTCCAATCTGATAAGGAACTACGCCGGCGATATTGTTGTTGAAAAGTGTGAGGTGTTGAAGCCCTGTCAAGTTCCCAATTTGGGGCGGTATGGTTCCGCTAAGCATGTTGCTGCTCAAGTCCAATGAAACCAAGCTCCGCGCATCTCCAATGGCGGGAGGGATTGAACCGGTGAAGTTGTTCCCGGAGATGTTGAAATGCGCGAGGGAAGCAAAAGAAGGGAAATCGAGGTGGTCGAGAGTGCCAGAGAGGCCTCCATTAGCAAGGTTGATCTGGGAAACAGTTGTCCTGTTGTTGCAGACAATCCCAGACCATTTGCAGAGGTTTTTCAGGCCGGGCAGCGACCACGAACTGAGCGACGAAGATGAAGAAGGGGAGGAAGAGATGAAGAGAGTGTTCTTCCATTTGACAAGAGCTTCAGCTTCTGTTCTTGCTGATGCTGCTTTTGTTTCCAGTACAAAGAAACTCATGAGGAAGAAGAATGCCACGTAATTCCCATAGGATATTTTCATGGTTTTTTTTCTTTTTCTCTTTGAGGATCAAAGAAGAATTATGCCCTCCTAAAAAGTTGGCAATTAGTTAGCCATGAACAAAGATAGATATAAAATCTGGTTCTTTGACAGTTGACTTCATTCAATTCAACGCGTTTAATTTCTTCGTACTCTATCAAAGCTTAAGACTTTTTTTTTGTCAAGTGGCCAAGTTGGTGAGTGGCACACAATTGTGAAATTTATATGGTCTTTTTCTTCTAAGATACTCTCTCTGTCCAAAATCTTTGTCAAGTTTGACTTTTTTGGGTCAAACATTATGAATTTTAAGCTTCAACTAAATAAAATTTGTAATGTATTTTAGTATAACAATGATTTTCTTAGTTTTATCTTGTTGCGAATAGTCAAAATTTTGCATCATTGTATTAATATGCTTTAAAAATTGAGAATAATTGAATCTTAAAGTTTATCTTATTTAACTTGAAATTATTATATTAGACAAACACACTAGAACGAAAGTAATACAATATTTACATCTTATTTTCCTTTTAGGAAAAAAATCAACTAGTCCTAACATGGCTTTTGACCGAGTCTTATCATTGTATCAAGTACACATGCATAGAGCCGGCGGCTTTTCTTTTCTCTCAAAAAGCAAGATTTTTTTTGGACCATGCTACACTTACACCAAAAAATATACCCCATTTGTACACCACAGGTTTGCACAAACATTTTGATGGTTTACACCGACACAAGTGTTGGTGCGTTAATAAAAATTCACACGGACAAAAATGTTGGTGTGTTTAACAAAAATTAGTTTTACACCATCACAAAGTGTTGGTGCAAAACTGCGGGGTACAAACCTTGGGGTACACATAGCATAATCCTTTTTTTTGTTTGGCTAGAGAGGAAAAGAAAAAAAGTTAGAAGGAAAAGAAAATTAGAAGGTAAAATATACTAAGAAGAAAAACAAAATTTCTTATATTTTGGTGAAGAAAGTAAGAGAATATCATTTTTTTGTTTTCTTTCAAATTACTTGAACCAAACATAGTGTAAGTTTAAAAAAATGTAATATTATACTCCTTTTGTCCTGAATAAATTATGAGTATATTTTATGCAAAATGAAATAAAATTTTAAGATTTTCAGTTCAATTAGTTAAAGATGGGTATAGAAATAAAAAAACTTGCATATTTAAAAAGTGAATCAAAAGTTCTACAAAAAAAAAGATAAGAATATTATATTTTATTAAATTATTGAAGAAAATAAAAAATAAACAAAAAATTTCCTGATTTTTGAATAGTGAAGAGTATAAACTATTGTGGGATGAAGAGAGTACAATTGAGAATCATATAAAAGAAAAAAAAGCAAATCACTTAATACATCTGGCCCTTTTTTTAGTTGCGAATCACTTAAAAAAGAGCGAATCACTTAAATTATTGCGCTAATAAAGAGTAAGAACAGCAGACACCCCAGCTGCGATGAAGAAAAGGAAGCGGCAGGGACCTAACACAAAGCGATGACAGTGACTTCTGTGCACTAGTAACCTGACTCCAGGCGACGATAGCTACGATGAAGCCTCCTCTACGACAACTCCCTGGACGGCGATTTGATCAACAACTGCTCCTCTACAGCGACGACTCCTTGCGACAACCCAAAAATGACTGGCTCTTGTAGTCTGAGGAAAAAAGAATGAAGATGATATGTATTTTAGACTGTGTATTTGTACATGTATAAAATGAATAGTTCATTATAAATATTCTCTATGTCTTAAAAAAAGTTCTTCATTTTCTTTTTGAAACGTCCTAAAAAAGATTCATCTTTCCATTCCTAGCAATTTTTTTGTGGTTGAGTAGCTTTTTTTTCTCTGTAATACTTTTAATCATAGAATTTCATTTCTCTTAAATCTGGTGTCAAAACAAATAAGATATTTTTAAAAAAGGAATAGAGTATTTTGTAATGCTCAATTTGTATAATTATAATGAGGATACATATATCTACAAATGTACAAAAACAAGTATTGTATTTCTCATTAAAAAAAATTAGATACATATAGAACTAAAATTCTAAAAATGCTAAAATCAATGTTTTGTCAATCTAAATGGATTATTGGTGTGAATTAGAATTAGATACATACCCCAATATTGTATACCAACTTTTATTGGCTAAACTAATTTAGCGGGTCGGAGCTTTTTCCGGCCAACTCCGGCGAAATTGACGGCGGGCACCAACGCCAATGCGGTCGTGGCATCCGGGCGACCTCCAAGGACCCCTCAATTGCAAGATTTGATGAAGATTTGCAAAACCCCCCATTTTGGATCCAATTTCGAATTTTAGGGTTTTTTCGAGTAGCAAAATTCAGATTCGAGAAGTTACAGGCCAAATTAGACAAAATGGTTTGGATATTATTGATCCTCGTCTCAAGACGAAGAGAATTACATTGGTCCCGCCAGAATCGGAAAAAGTTCATTTTCCGGCGACTTTGACCGGCGGGCGGCGGCGGCGGGGCGTGGAAGAAAAGAAAAGAAGAAATGGGGTCAAATTGAAAATTTTAAAATATATAAAATTCGAATTTGGCCCTAATGACCGGAAGTTAACCTAGAAACGGGTTAATGGCTCATTAGTGAAAGGATTGTGTAAGTTCAGGGATTTTTGTGAAAAGATTTGAAGTTCAGGTACTACTTCGAAATTCCAGCTAAAGTTCAGGTACCATTTGTGAAATTTACCCCCTTTTTTTCCCTTTTTCTTCGCTTGCCTCCAAACAAGGTCGTTTGTTAGGCACACCTGACACCTACCTGGCGCCCTGGCGGCCGGACTCCACGTCAACGACCGCGCTATAAGCGCACGCACTAGCGGCGTCTGTAAAAAAAACCGACTTCTATTTCCGCAATGAGAGGAGAACTCGCCGGACTGGTCATTCTCTTCCTCGTCTTATCGGCCGTCAACGGCGGTGACGAGTTCACCGGAGACTCGCGAAAGTTATCCGGGATCATCATCCCCGGCTTCGCGTCAACTCAGCTCAGAGCCTGGTCAATACTGGACTGCCCTTACTCGCCTCTCGATTTCAACCCTCTCGATTTGGTCTGGCTCGACTCCACCAAAGTAATCCGCATTTCCTAATTGCTCTCGCTGCAAGTGTTCCGATTATCTTCCAGATTTAGTTACTGACATTTCTCCTTTCTGTCTCGTTTGTTTGCTCTTATTTTTCTTAGTACGTAGCTCATAAATACTTGCCAAGCTTAAGTGATTTCATTGCTTCATTTGCTTTCCGTTCTCTGTTTGTTTTGTTGATTATCTTTCGATTGAACTGTGAATTTTTCCCATTCCAATTTCAGATGTCAAGTTTGGTGAACTGAAAATATGTTTGATGAATAATGATTTACATCGTGTTTTAAGAATTATAGCCATGAAACACTGATGATGTTATTCTAGTATATTTCTGAGATCATTTGCTTAAGAGTTTCTATCTGTAAGGTGTTGATTCGGGCCTCATTTATTGATTAAGAAGTTTGACAACTGATTATTGCTCTTTTCAGCTTCTATCTGCTGTGAATTGCTGGCTTAAATGCATGATATTAGACCCTTACAATCAAACAGATCACCCCGAGTGCAAGTCTCGTCCCGATAGTGGCCTCTCTGCTATATCCGAGCTTGATCCCGGCTATATAACAGGTAGCTTTTCATGATTTTTCTTGTTCCTATCCATGTTTGGTGAAAAAACATGCAATACTTTAAATATACACTGGAACGTACTCGGTTACTAGATTTTGCAAAGCATGAAGTCACTCACACACACAAAGAGATACGGAGTATATGTCACTGTGCATTTTACCTTTTACTTTCTTGTTATAAACTACTCAGTAGCATTTAAATATCAGTACAATGGAGAAACTGAAGCAACAGATCATGTCTAGAATGGGTTGTTAAGCGTATATAAACTATTCGATTCTCCTTTGTATGGTTTCTTATTAAATTTGAATTCCGTTCTTCTTTAGGCCCCCTTTCATCAGTGTGGAAAGAGTGGGTGAAGTGGTGCATTGAATTTGGCGTTGAAGCTAATGCAATCATTGCAGTTCCATATGACTGGAGATTGCAACCTTCAAAACTCGAGGAGAGAGACCTTTACTTTCACAAACTAAAGTTTGTATCCTCTTTGAGATAGTCATTGTCTATGACTATTTTGTGTCTTTCTTCATACTTCGTGATTTCATATTCACCATTCAATGTGCAAATAACATAACTTGGATGAAGTTAAGTATGTGGCTCTCAGTATTGAAAACTAGAGGTATGATTTTTATTGTCGAGATGGTATGGAGTGTTTTTGCTAACTGGAAAAGTGAATATTTTTATTACTCGTATTCAAAACCCAGGCTGGACATAGGGCGCTGCTTTTTTTCACCATTGTATTCTTTTGGAGATATTGTGTGCGGTTAAAGGAGGACATGTACCTAGACATATGGGAAAAAGATCATCGTGTTCATAACTTCATATTTCTTCACGATTATCCCAACCATCTTTATCATAATCATTGTGAGCACTTTAGAACGTGTTCTCTTCAACTCATTCTTATTACTTAATAATTATTGTTATTGCAATCAGGATATCAAGAATAGCTTTAAATATAACTAGACCTCAACAAAATCATATTAGATTTGATCATAACAACGAAGAGAGTAAGCTCTTAATCCCAGCTAGTTAAGGTTGTGGCATTATTTTTATAGTGCTAATGAATTGTACAAAATTAAGTAACGCTATAAGTGTATGCAAAAAATAAAGCTTATAATCACAATCTTTTATGCCGGATGCCCTTCAAGTTGCAACCTCCATAAGAAGGAATTATGAGATCAAATTTCTAAATCCATCATCATCCTAGGTTACTTCCATATTCCATATATCTCGTAAACAAGGTGAAAACGAGTTAATAACACATACTTCACGGAACTTTCCTCACCAATTGCTCTTTTTCCACAGTATTTGATGTGTCAAGTTTACTCATGCATAAACTGTATGTTCGTTCTTAAAGTAGCACATGTTTTGTATCTATCCATGGGTAAACTGAGTGAATGTTGTTAATCCCAGAGAGACTTTGCTAATTGTGAGAAAGACTTTTATATTCAGTTGCAGTTATTTTCATATCATGAAACCTTTGTTTATGCTAGCACTAAAAACCTTTAGTTGATGTCTAATTCATACGAAAGTTCATAGAATGATTTATTGTCGTGTCTTTATTGCAGGCTAACTTTTGAAACTGCTCGCAAACACCGTGGTGGACCCTCACTAGTTTTTGCTCATTCATTAGGAAACAATGTTTTCAGATACTTCTTGGAGTGGCTGAAACTAGAAATTGCCCCTAAAATGTATCAGCATTGGCTAGATGAACATATTCATGCCTATTTTGCTGTTGGTATGACGTTAGCCTTATGTTGCTATAAATTACATTTGTAATTGAGACACAAGTTTATAGGATAAAGTTGCAACTTAGCTTAGATATATGTATCTGCTTGGTTTCAGGATCTCCTCTTCTGGGTGCGACTGAATCTGTCAAAGCAGCATTGTCTGGAGTCACATTTGGTCTTCCTATCTCGGAGGTTCAAAGACGTAGCTTTAGTCATGTATTTACTTGCACTAACTATTATTCGGTGCCTTGGAACTTTCTGAAACTGTTCAGAGACTTTAAAAAGAACATATTCCCACTCTTAAGTTCTCATTTTCATTCCATTCGGAAAGGCTGAAAAGTTTGAAGGCTGTTAAGACATAACATTACTTTCAGTTTACTAATCATGTCTGTCAAAAGTCTCTCAGTCTCTCTTGACGCATGATTTCTTTGAGAATTCAAGGTTCATTATATTTGTGTCGCTATGAACCTCTATGCAAGCGTGTGTCAGTCCATTGTATTTACTGCCTTCATTAACTGATTTATCATATCAGGGAACAGCTCGATTGATGTCCAATTCATTTGGCTCTTCATTGTGGATGCTGCCATTTTCAAAATACTGTAAAACAGATAATGTATACTCATTGCATTTTTCTGGCAGAAGCAGAAAAGGTAATCATGCATTCCATTGTGATGAGCATGAATATCAAGCAAACTACTCTGGGTGGCCAACAAATATAATCAACATTGAAATTCGCCCAAATAAAGGTACCACTTTTGTACTGCACATGCAGAATGTGTTGATGTTGGACTCTTCTAACATGTCCTAATTCTTAATGTCTCCTGGCAGGAGATGAGGCTTATCCATCCTTCGTGGAAATTGCAGAGTCAGATTCGTCTGGCATGGAATGTGGCTTGCCAACTCAATTATCATTTTCTGCTCGTGAAGTGTCGGATGGGACTTTATTCCAAGCAATAGCAGATTATGATCCCGATAGCCAAAGGCTCTTACACATGCTAGAAAAGTGAGTTTTCCCGTGATTTCTCCATTTTTCTTTTAAGGTAGATGAAATTGAGTCTGGTTTATCTTATGCAACTCAGGAGGTTTAGAAGCTTCTTTTTATGGGAAAAAAGTCTTCTATATAGAATTATGCTTCCATGATTCTTGGACATGGATTTGGTTGTGGACTACCTATACTTTATTGGGATTCTGGTTAAAGAATGATAAATCTATACTTCCTCCATCTCAAAATGAACTTCCCACGCGAAAAAGGCATGACTTTGTGGGTATGTTGAAAAATATGCTTTATTGAAAACATGGTACTCCGTATTTTTTATTAGATGTGGAAGAATTTATATTTGGTAGTTGAGTGTGTGAAAGTGTTTTTCACTAGTTTAAAATGTCTTTAAAAGGTAATGGGAAGATGGTTTTGGGACAAGAAAAAACGGCATGTGGTAAGATAATTTTTGAAAAAATGGAGTGTTTAGTTATTTCTTACAACCTTTTTAGGACTTGATAAGCTAACATTCAATTAACAACCTTCTAAAACTGGTTGCAAGTTCTGTCTAGAGTTGCAGATTTTGTGTTCAATTTTATCTGTCTTTTTTCTTAAATAACGGGATTAATTTCTTGTCTTTTTTCCATTCTACATGCATTTTCAGATCATATCATGGCGACCCAGTCCTAAATCCTTTAACTCCATGGGAAAGACCACCTCTCAAGAACATATTCTGCATTTATGGAATTGATTTGAAAACTGAGGTATTTCTTCTGTTCTAGATGACAATAAGTAACGGGACTAACGGCATGTCTGTTCAATAAATTTTAAATTCGTTCTGAATGTTTATAGTTTTATGCTCTGAATGGAATAAACCATACCCTATTGCTGTTTCATACAGATTCCCATACTAATCTATCCATCACCATCTTGATTTATTTAGCAGCAAGTCAGCAAACCATACATTTAGGCCTTTAATTCATACCACTTATAAACGTTCTGCTCTGTAATCTTCTTAAGGGGTAAAAGTGAACAATCATGTATTTTATGCTTCAGTTTAAGGTGTGACTGAACTAAAAGTACAATTTCTGGGCTTCTAATTATCATATATTTTCAGAGTGAATGCGAGCTTCATTTCTTGCTAGTAGTAGTTACTCTCCTTTATGGGTATGTTTGTAGAATTTCTGACACATTCATTACCCCATATATTTATCTTCCCTGGGAACACAGGTTGGTTATTACCTTGCTCCAAGTGGGAAGCCTTATCCTGATAATTGGATCATAACAGATGTGATTTACGAGGCTGAGGGCTCTCTATATTCCAGGTAACTATCATATTATTAATTGACAATTTAATGATTATCCTTAATATGCTATAGAGTTTCTATATATTGGAAGTTTATATGAGCATTTTTGTCACTCTTCATAATTGGAGTTGAAATGTCGGTGCTATGGTTCAATCCAAATGATATTATCTGCTGCACTGCCTGGACTTTTGGAAACAGTAAATCCACACAGTAACACATTTACAAGTCTCTTCATTTGGTAATCAGGCTTTGAAGCCTTTATCATTTTCATCCGAATAAAACGGGGATGTATAAACAATGAAGCTATGAAAGTACACTAAAATGAAGTATATGATTAGGCTTTCTTTAGTTGCATGGTATTTTGAAAAATGCTATACAATATAATGATTAACTTATTGCTTATGAACATTGCTCAAAACCTCGCTATAGCGTTTTGTTCCGTATTTTAAAGGTCGGGTAATCTTGTTGAAGGGAACCCTGGTGCAACAAGTGGTGATGAGACGGTGAGATTAAAAGCATCCAACAATCTTGTTTTTCTAGCACTTTTTTTATTGTACCTGCAGGCATTACTGTCATTAAGAGGAACACTTGTAGGTACCATATCATTCACTCTCTTGGTGCAAAAATTGGTTGGGTCCAAAAGTGAACATTACAAGAGCTCCTCAGGTAGTCTTGCATGATCCTTCAATACCAAGAACGGTCGTAGTCCACCTGCTCCACCAGTCTCCAAACTAATTTGTGTTAGAATTAAAATCTTCTTTTTTAAAATGTTTCCACTTGCAAGTGGTAATGCCATTTGCGTTAATCATCATAATCACCTAAATCCCAAGAATGGCTGTGTCACTGACCTGAAATTTGTTGTGTCAAACTGTATTACTTACTCCTTTTACTGTTGAGACCTTTGTCTTGATTATTCATTAAAGCCAAAGATATTTTGGTGGCTATAACTCTCCTCTGTTGTCTCCATGTCTCTCTTTTTAATTTAGTCAGAGCATGATGGGTCAGATGTACAAATCCATCTGAACGTAGACCATCAACACGGTGTAGATATCATTCCCAACATGACTAGGTCACCTAGGGTGAAGTACATAACTTATTATGAAGATTCTGAAAGCCTTCCTGGGAGGAGGACGGCAGTCTGGGAGATTGATAAAGGTACTAGTAATTTAGCCTTATACTCCCTCTACCCACAATTATATTGATGCTTTGACTTAGTTGTATTTAAAAAAAGTGATGAAAAATAAAGTGTATGGTTCAAATTTATTTAGAAGAAAGAAATATAATGGTTGAAATGTGTTTAGAAGAGAGACACATAATTCTTTTCTATAAAGGAAAAAGGTAAAAGGTAAAGTTCATTTTGGGATGGACAAAAGGAGAGTGTAAAGTTACATTGGCAAGAGGAGGGAGTAAAAACGCAAGCTCTTTCCTTTTTGCTTTACTATTATAACCCTTTCTGGTTCTTGATAAGGCATATACTCATAGCCAACTAAATATTAGTCTCTTCGTCGTGATGTTTTTGTCTAGTTTTTCTACTTGTGAACATTTCTGGGTCTTTGACTGGTTTGTTCTCACTTGGTTCAAGTGTCAGAAAGAAACTTGATAGATGAAGTATGACATACCAATATAAATCTATGAACAAGGTCTTTTATGTCCTCCAATGACGTTACTCTTTTGTGCAGCGAATCACAGAAATATTGTTAGATCCCCGGTTTTGATGCGGGAGTTGTGGCTCGAGATGTGGCATGATATTCATCCTGATAAGAAGTCAGAGTTTGTCACAAAAGGTGTAATATAATTTCTCTTCCTCCTAATCTCAGGTTAGGTACTTATGTTATGCTTTGAAGTTGTGAGGAGGCTCTAGAGAATAGGGAGTATTGAACGAACGACTTGGACATAACTAGGCACAACAACTCCAACATCACAAGTTATGGCGCAACAACAACAACAACAACCCAGTTAAATCCCACAAGAGTAGGGTCTGGGGAGGGTGTGTGTGCGCAGACCTTACCCCTACTCGAAAGTAGAGAGGCTGTTTCCAAAGAGACCCCCGGCTCAACGTCGAAAGTTGCATTGCTTGACTAACTGCTACTTCATTAATTAAAGAAGCGCAGACAGTTTAGAGATCCATTTTGATTTATTCCATCACACCCCAAAGCCAAAAAATGGTGAAATTTTGGCTCCATGAAAAAAATCACCTCTGGACTCCCAAACATGACCTGATGGAGTTGTTAATACTCGCTCCATCCCGAGAAGAACTCCAGTGTTTGACTTTATGGAGTTTAAGAAAAGTGTAGGGAGGAATTTTGAGGATCACGTATTCCTAACCTTTTACGAAAAACTAGAGCAGTTTGAAGTTTTTTTAGGACATCCAAACTTGGAAAGTGTGAAGTTCTTTGAGGGAGGGAGGGAGTACTAAACATTACTCCGTATAATGTTATTAAGGGAATTTACCTAGATGGTACTAAAACATAATGATTTTCCCAATGTAGTACCATATGTATTTATTTCTCAATGTAGTACCACTGGTAATTGTCCAATATTGTTCAAGTAAATGTTCAGCGTCATTGCACATTGTTCAAACTAAATGTCCACCATCAGTGGACATTATTTCCACCACTAGACATTATTCAAGTACTATTTAGAGAATAAAAAAGTTTAAGTACTACATTGGGAAATGACATATTTTTTGTACTATTAGTGCAAATTTCACATGTTATTATGCTCAAAAACAGAAAAGCGTGGCCCTCTGAGAGATGACGACTGCTATTGGGATTACGGGAAGGCTCGATGTGCATGGGCAGAGCATTGTGAATACCGGTAATGCTGATATATATATATGCACAGATTTTTATTTATATACTCCATATGTATCTAATGAAAAAGAAAGAAATGGAAAAACTGACAAAGAAGTTGCTGGCGCCATTTTAAATTTAATTAATTATTATTATTATAATTTATAAATGATTCAGGTATATTTTTGGGGATGTTCACCTGGGACAAAGCTGTAGATTGAGGAACGCTTCTGCGGACCTGTTGCTGCGTTATGTATGATAATAAACGGTACCAACTCCGACCCGTTGGCACTTCCATGATGCGATGATGCCTCCCGACAGATATGACGATGACTTTTGTAAATGAAAAAGAGGAATTTTGCTTGTCACGGTAGTAGTAGTAGATGGACGAGGCGGGCGAAGAAGACGACATTGATTTTGCAGCATTCAAATGTGATCCCAACTCATCTGGCTTGGGTATGTTCGGAAAACTTGTTTTAGTTCAACTCCACTTTGTGCTTGTAAGAACACACATAGTTATCCGGAAATGTGCAAGTTGCAGAGTCAATAACAAATCATATTTCTTGTTGAGTATTTATTTACTTTTGACTTTTTTTTGGTCAGAATAGTAAACTTTGAGTCTTTGACGCCAAATTAAACAAAAATGATATCAGATATTTATACAAAAATCGTTTTATTAGATTTATTATATAAAATATTTTCAAAATAGTACTACCTCCGTCCCATTTTATAACGCCTGTTTCGGTTTACGATGTTTGACTAAAATTATTTTCAAACCATTTTATATGACAAATGGTATAGAATTAAAAAATAAAAATTACATATTAAAAAACTACATCAAAAGATCTACAAAACTAGTAGTGACAATAATATTTTATTTTATCAAATTGCTAACAAAAATAGAGAAAGAAAGTGAATGAAGTTTGACCTTGTGAATAGTAAACATGCATTATAATTTGGGACGGAGGAAGTATTTTATCTAATTAATATACAATATACATTTTATTTAATTAGAGGTCAATGATTGAAAATGATTAACTGAAAAAGTTAAAACTGGACAAATACTACCAGACGGAAGTGTAATTATTTTGGGGCGAACTAAAAAAAGTATGATGATTAATCAAGACGGAGAGAGTACATAAATGTGCACTCTTTTTTATAATTTCATTTTTAAGATTTCATTGATGAAAAATATTATTAGCAAAAAGGAAAAAAGAAATTTCTTTCAACGTCAAAATGAGCAACGAAATGATCAATTTTTTTTTCCTCCAAAAACATTTCTCCTAATATATCTGTATAGATCAATTTCATAATATACATGTTTTAAATATATGAAAAAAAAGGATGAAGAAATTAAGTGGTATTTTTTGTCTTGTAGATGAACACATCTCTATTGTATACTACGTACAATAAATAAAGCATATCTGACCATCTGATGTAATAACTAATAACATAAAAACTCCGGCATTGTACAGAGATTTCTATGAATGAGTCCGGGTAAAATCTGGGGTCAAATTTTGTACAATTCAGTAAATTCACTAGAAATTACTACGGTAAAAATTTAAAAAGAAAAATACAAGTATGAACAAATATGTGGAGGGGAAAAGTCCAAGGTTAACTCCGTAATTTCCATTGCAAAGAAATAAAATTAAATAAAACCTCACTAGTTACCAAACGCGGCAGTACTTTTTTAAAATTTCCCTCTCTTTTCATCGATGAAGGGCAACCGGAAGCTCCCAATTTCTCCGGCGCGGCAGCGCTCATTCGATTTCGCCGCGTTTGGAAGATCTGGTGGAACCGTCGCCGGCGGCGTCGCTGCAAATCGATCTCACCGAGGCCTCGACGTCGGCCGGCTGCGCTAGCTCCTGAGCAGCGCTCCGCCTGGACGATCTCGTCGCGGATCTGGTGGATCCGCCGTCGCCAATCCCGTCCTTGGACTTCTTCCTCCGCGACTTCTTCGGGACGTCTCCGCCAGTCGGGCAATCGGACTTGGCGGCGTCGGCGGCGGTTTCCTTGGACCGGTTTCGCCGGGAATGCCTGGCCTTTGATTTGCTCGGAGAATCGGGATTTTCGGAGGAGGAAGAAGGTGCTTGGCGTCTTGATGACTTGGGCAAATCCGGATCCTTGTCTAGGTTCACTTCACCTCTCGAACTTCTTCTGTTTGAATCTGCACTCCATTTTATGTATGAACACAAACAAAATCAAATTCAAAACCAAATTTGTGCTTTACTATTCGTTGATTTTAGGTTTTTTTTAGTCAAAACGAATTTTAATCACCATTTAATTAGATTGCATATTAATATAATAAAATAATAATATTTAAAGTTTTTGGTATGATTTATGTGTAAATTTAGTTAGTTAAACCAGAAAAAAAATTTTAAGATGTAGTTACTCCGTGTATTTGATTATTCATATGAGTTTTACTTTATTAAAACTAAAACAAAAAATTTCTTTTATAGACCTAAGGCTTATTATGGACCTTCATATCAGCTAAATTAGTACTCTATATTTGTTTACTAGTAAGACAAATATTTTTAAAATTAAAAAAAAATACAAAAAAATTTGAGTGAGAAGGTTATGATAGAACTTCTCAAAAAGTATGTTAAATAAGACTCTTTTTATAGGATGGGTGAAGCATTGTTTTTGTCATTTTATCTGAACTCTTTTATCTGGCATTTAAGTGTGTGTTTCTATGTGTTTATAAGTTAGACAAAACTTTTTATTAGCTGTTTTTAACTTATAAGTCACCTGATGATGTGTTTCTTTGTGCTTATAAACTGTTTATAAGTTTAAAAAAGGTCTTAACTACTTATTTTAATCTAGTTTTTTTATTTGGCTGTTTTGACAAACTAGCTCTCATCATTTATGAATATTCCCAAATGACCTATCTATATCATTTAAGTCATTTTACTTTCCCGAAAAATATTGAACTTATAGGCAGTTTGTAAGTTAAAAACTGCTTCTCAGCAATAAACCAATTAGGACCAGCACACGACAAACACCCCCTAAGCTTCCATCTATTGAAATTTAATCTTCCAAATGGGCTTTTACAAGGAGAGGGAAATGCCAAAGAAGAAGAAAGGCATAATACAATACCTTGAGAAACCCATTTGATCTCTGGGCTCTCCCTTGGCACAGCAGATGGGCCTAAAGGAGCTGACTGAGCCCCTGCTGCTCCTTTGAATTCTTTCATCTGTGATCATACAAACACATTCTTTCAACTTTCATGTCATATATATATATATATATATATATATATATATATATATATATATATATTACTTTCTTGGTTTTATTGGATAATAAAAATGATTAATTTATTAGGGAAAAAAAATTACCCAGCTTGGATTATCAACAGATTGACCACCCTCCCATCCTATATGGGCAACATGCTTTACATCTGTAGGCAAACCAATCTGTATTTCTGCTTCTTTCTCTTCATCTGCACCATTCATACATCCATAAAAACTCTCATTCATCTTCAATCCCTTTAAACCATTCATATAAATCTTTCATCTAATACCCATGCTTTTATTTTCAAAACGAAAACGGAAAACGCTTCTTTAATCCCAGGAACGACACGAATGTTAACCATCACAGACACTCGTTGTTTGTGAGACAATCATTGTCGATAAGACACTAACCGATGTCAATCTTAGTGTCATTCTTGTTGTGCCTTATTGATTTCATTCGTGATGTGACGATAGCATGACCCTCTTTATGTATAAAAAAACCGAGGGTTTTGCATCAATAAGATTCATATTTAGTTCATGTGAGATAACTTCAACAAAAAACACACATAAAAATTATTGGACCAAAAAAATAAAAAAATGCCATTGTTGAAGGGTGTGAAATAACTCACCAAATATCTGAGATATATACCTAAGACCTTTAAGAAGGCCCTTCATCTTTGTGGTCATCCTCCACACCTTAATTGATGAGAATGACTTCTTTGCCCTCTGTAATTTTTACTCTTTCTTTAATTTCCTTCTTCTTATTACTTGTTATGATTAGGGAGGGTGATGTTCATGTCTGTGTCTTCAAATCTTACTCTGTTTATCCTTCTTTTTTATCTGGCACATCACAAATTAAAAGAAAATCAACATTTTTTTTGTTGTTGAAAAAGAGATGAAGAAATCTATCAAAAAACAAAAAAATGATAATAATAATTACCAAATCTTTGATGATATGAAGGAATCTGAAAGCACTTCTCTAGAAGAATGAAAGATTGGATTGTTATTGAAGAAAAAAAAAGAGATTTGGACCCAAACCATCCCTCCCAAAGATAGGTTTGACTCATCTTCTGAATCTATGGAAACCAAAATGATGTTAATGCCATTGTGTTTGTTAAATTCAATGGCTAAGCATTCTAGGCTCTTCATGCCCATTCATCTCAACCAGAAGTAGATAGAATTTTTAGGAGGTAAATAAGTTGTGTAGTACATAATATAATCACTATAATAAAAAACATGATAAATGTATTACTCACTCCCTCCCATAAATACTCCTCTTTCTCAAGTCTTTTTATGGGACCCATATAAAGAGTCGCGTTTGAACGAAAAAAAATATCATTTTTATCATACATTATTTGATTTTTTTTAATGATAATATGATGTCCAAACAGTTTAAATGCGCTAGATTTGTTCGAACTGACTACTAAATTTTATTGCTTTTAATAATAGTACCTTATTTTAAAAAAATTAAAAAAAATGTACATTCAAAAATTGGACTCTTTCTACAAGACATGTGAAGTACTATGTAGGTCATGGAACTGTGTAAGTGGGGAGATATGTGTTACCTGTGTAAACGGTGTAACGAATCGTTGTGCCATGGCGAGAAACATGGAGATTATGTTGCACTACAACAACGTAAAGTCACTCGAACTAATGCAACCATGAATGTCAATTAGGCTCTGTTCTTTTCGGTTGAAAAAATTTACTTCCAACTTTTTACAGTTTCTTCCAATAATGACTTTATAAAAATGTATTTACATATGATGACTATATAATAATATTATAAATCCAAATTTATAACATAGCACCTCAAACACGGACAAAATGAATTCTTTTTTTATATTCAAGATTAGTTTTCTTACATATTTATTTGAGTGATCATTTATAATATAGAAACTCTCAAATGCCACAAAGATGATTTTTTATTCGAATCTGATTCTTTTGCACTTAAAATTGGCTGATTTTTTCTTAACAATATATTACTTGTAATTCATTTTCACTGGCATGATCAATGAAAAAAGTAAATTGCATCACGTCGGCAATTTCATAGCTTTGTGATAACCTTAGTGTATAAAGTGTAGTATAAGACTATTTTTGTTTAATCGAACACACATTGAATTATTTATGTCAATGTCCTATTTTTAACATTAATTAAAAATACGATTCCACATGTCCTATTTTTACAATTTGTGTCGGAGACATATGTTAAGAAAGAAAAAATCGTACCAGTGTAACTGATACTGAGACACGCCAAGACAAGGCAAGCGAGCGGTCATAGAGACACGCCCGCCCTTGTATCTCTATCTCTCTGAAGAGAAAAAGTGTGGGCAAAGTTGGTACAAATGTGGAGTACTATTACATGATTCATTACACCATAAGTCCAAATTTAAATCACCTATTTCATTTTACCATGTTTGACTAGAGTTATTTTCAATACAATTTGATTAAGAATTAGATCGGAATTAAAAAAAATATACATCATAAGCTCTATGCAACAAGAGTTGACATCACCATATTATCTTATCAAATGACTAACGAAAATATAAAAAAAAGTGAATAAACTTTGACCATGTGAATAATAAACAGACAACTTCATTTTGGAAAGGAGTATTTTATACGGAGTACTCCATATAGATTCCATATATAGTAACAAGAACATAATGCAAAAAAAAAAGGAACAACATAAACAGGGTGAAAAAAAGAGGCAGACTCTGCTTTGATCCATCAGTGTGCATTAATGGCTCTTTGTAGACCTGTGTGGTATTACTGGTAAAATAATAAGCATCTCTCTCTCTCTATCTTTCAGGCTTTAAGTTCATTCATTTTAACACTCTTCTGCAAGTAGGAAAGAGATGGCATAAGTATATAACCATTTGGCGGGGCCCGTTTGATGGACGAAGTTGGGTTGATATGGAATGTGTTCTGATATCAAATCCAAACCATGCTTATGACTCACGAAGATATCAGAACCCATATCTATTGTGCTCATCAAATAGACCCGTGATTTTCTTCACTAAGGAAGTTGTGGTTGACAAAACAAACTTATAATAAGCTAATTAAGTAACTAGTTACGTTAGCCTCTACCTTAGCAAAATAGACAAATTGTTTGGGTTACCAATCCGTTGGTAATTCGCTAACCAGCTTTTGGTAAACGAATGATGAGTTAATAGATTTTTGTTGTTTTTGTAAATTTTTTTGCGTTTGAGTATATAATTCTTGTTTTCAGTTGATAAATCTAAGTCGTGTAGTGAGTGCTCCTGCCTTAATCTCTGAAACTTTAGTAAGATTTGTCCAAGAAAAGGTGAGAAATATTACCAAAAATGTGTGGTTCTCTTCGAGGAAGGGTGAAAATGTTTTGCAGAAGTTCTCAATGTCGATATTATTAACAGCAGCAGTCCCACCAATGACTTCCATAAATTTTTTCCTCTCGGGAGCAAGCTTCATTGCAACCTGAAAAAAACATTTCAGAAAATTAGTAAGGCATTAAGGTCCATTTGGGAAATGGGAAGGGGAAAAATTATTTCCAGGGATCATTTTTTTCATTTTTAAGTGTTTGCCTGTTCTAGAAAATAGGAGCCAACAAATAATGATTTCCAAAGTCAACAGAAAATGAGCCTCATTCATAGGAAAACAATTTCTTTTTTTTTGGCAGAAGACATTTTTCACTCTTTTCCAACTCCTAAGGTCAAAGCTCACCACATTTTTTCCAAACATCCAGCCAAACACCAGAAGTCATTTCTCAATACTCATTTTTGAGAAACCATTTTTCCATCTTTCCAAACAGACCGTAAATGGAAACTAACATATTGGGGGGGGGGGGGGGGGTTAAATCCGTTAATACCGTAAAAGCCGAACTAGCAAACCAGCCATGAAATTTTTTCAGTGTTTCGGAATATGAATTTTGGCAAGCTTCTGTCATAGTCCATTCGGCATGATCTAATAAATTCCGGAACAGTTTCACTAAGAAATCCATTGCCCTGAAGAAGTTATAATGCACTGTTCTTAAAAGAATCAAGAATCATGAAAACCAGATGGATCCATAAAAGACGCTAAAAGAAAGTGGAAAACTACTGCAAATCTGTGAGACCTGGTTAACCAAAGAAGGCCATTAGTGCAACTAGATGAACCGGTTGCTGTCTTTGCTTCAACTTCTTCTTTTACAATGCTATGTAAAGCCGCATACTTCTTAGGATCTTTTTTGAAATTTTCCTCCAGCCTCTAAAAATAGGATAACCATAGGTGGCAAAAGTTGGGACATGAAAATATATACAGAGTAATAGATGAAGGTTTGAAGTGTTTAACAACTAATCGTAGAAAATAGAACAAACCTTTATATTTCCACCAATATCAGTTTTCACAATTGCCATGGCTGCACCAAACTTGTCTGGCATTTGCATAAATTAAAAGTGGTGGAAAACAATCATTACCCAACAAAAAAACAAAAAAAAAGCTCTAGTTCTACACACATTTAAGGAAGATCCATCTAATCCTAACTGTATCTATCAATGCCAAGTTTTTTTTTTGCAAAAAGAGAACTAGCTCATATCTAAACAAACAACTATGAAGGCTATTTGACAACTTATGTCGGACATTTCTAACAAGGTAGTTTATTGCCAATGGAGCTAAAAGAGTCATTATTGGTCATAGTGTAGCTTGCACATTCAAATTCCTTTGTTTCTTACTTTCGATGAAGTTTTGGGTAGTCAATTCAGCAATGCATCAAGGGTCCGCTTATCTATTCTCTTACAAGGGTAAGGTTGGGTATATTTGTATTTTGGTGAAACGGATGCGCGCTTCGTGTCTTCCATTACACTTTCCTAGAGTGAAATTGTATGGCAAAAAACTCAAATCAATAATGTTGACAGTGTCAAGAAAGATCTATAAGTTGATACCGATAACAGGCAAGATCAGCTTGCAAACTTCTAAGAATGGTTCGGTAAGCATTTCTCCATTCTCTGATTTTATGTGTTCCATTTTTTCTAAAGCAGGGGTGAATATAGTGCCTTCATTGCCTTGAGTGCCTTCCATCCTCAAACCTTAACTGCACAAAGCGCCCAAAATTCAAAAATAAATAAAAATTTTGGTCTGGATCAATTAGGTGAGTTGTTCTTTCATGGTCCTAAGGTCCACATGAAAAATGTGAACCTTCTCAAACTTTTTATGGGCCGGCAAGTGGATATTTTCTTATTTCCAAAAGGCCCAAATCTTTTATAATATCAAGGCACTAAGGTCCATAAAATAAACATGGACCTTAGGACCACGTAAGAATTTGCCCAATTTTTTAGGTGGGTATGTAGACAAACGTCACAAAACAAAGACATAATTTTAGAATAAATTCAATGTAACTATATGCTACTCCATTTGTACAACAAATAAACTACACACTTTATTTTTGGGCATCTCAAAATAAAGTTCACACATCCTAATATAAGGAACATGTGGCTCACATTCTCTCTTCTAAGCTCTAAACAAAAATCTCTCTTTTAAAAAGACATCTTTACTTAATGGGAACTCCTAATATACTAAAGCTGGATTCGTAAAACCCACAAAAACACAGCTGAATCATTCTGTTGAAAAAAAGGTATAGAATCGCAAGATTGATAGTAAAAAAACACTATAAATTTATGCTAATATCAAAGCAAATACATATGTGAGACGGAAACATGAGATCTGGAAAGCATGGTTCAATACACATCTTCGAAAATATAGGGCTTATGGAAGATCTGTAGGGTACCCTGTTTCAGGGTCTGAATTATGAGCATAGATCTAAACAATTTATTGATGATAACTTCAATCCCTGAATAATTTAATCAATGCGTAGCAGTATTTGATAAAGATTGGAAGTGGAAGCAGATAACAATGGAGATGGATTAGGCAGGGGGTGAATACCTGGAGCTGGAAAGTAAGATGGAAATGGAAGAATGGGTGAATTGGACTCTATAACAGATTGCCACAGAGGAAGAGAGAGATACTTGAGCCAATCACGGCAGAGTTTTTACCCCCAAATTGTCAACTTTTATTTTTTGAGCAAATGACTATGGTAAATTTTTCAAACTTCCACAGTTGGCATCGGGCGTAAGAGATTAGCGTTGGCGTTTTGAAAGACTGTCTGACGGTAGCTTTTAGCGTTAGCGTTTTCCGAATTAATCTACACCGTTAATAATTTATCCAAAACGCTAACGCTAATTGAAAACGTTCTTTCCAAACAAGGCCGAGTCTGTTTGAAAATAGCGTTTGTGATTAGCGTCAGCGTTTTGAATAAAATTTTAACGGTGCAGATTACTTTGAAAAATGCTAAACACTACCCGTAGATAACATTTTCAAAACGCTAACGTTAATCTCTAACGTTATTTCCAAACATGTCTATTATAGATATGATCATGGTAAGAAGTAAGAACCTACCCTTACCTTACCTACTTCTCCGATGGAGGAAAATCATAGATAATTATTTTTATGTTTGTATACAGTGATGATGTAATTATTCATAAACTGTACTGTATTTTAAAAAACTCTTTCTTCCACGTATGTCCACCCCATGCAAAAATTTTCAATGTTTGACTTGATACAAAGATTTTTAAAAAATAAAATTAATAATTGAAAATAATATAAATGTGAGGGGGGGGGGAATAATATTAGATCACATAATTTTTTTCTAAAATGAAAAGTATCTTGTACAATATTTTGGCCGAGACAAACAAATTACAAAATACTAAAGTACGAAACTTTTTTGTAGAACAGAAAAAATATTATTAGTTCAGATTAGGGATGACAATTCAACCCGAACCGGAGCTTAACCGACCCGACCCGACCACTAAAATATCCGAACCCGAACCGAAAATAAAATAATCCGAACCCGACCCGAAATTTTTTACCCGAACCCGACATCGGGTCGGGTGTGAGTTTATTTATTATTTTACCCGACCCGACTGGAACCCGACCCGACTCAAACCCAAGTATTTTATAACATAAAAGCCTATCTATGGATATAATGAGCACTCCATATAATCTCTTGACAAAGTGCTGCTATATCAAGTATCCCTTTTAAAATCATTTTTATAATTTCTTAATAAGAAATGAGACACAAAAAATTAGATTTAATCTTTTTAAATTTATTGGGGTACGCCGAATTGATTATTGGTTAAAAGTCGGGTTCGGGTTTCAGGTCGGATTGGGTTTTGGCTTAAAAGTCGGGTTTCGGGTCGGGTTCAGATTTTGGTTTTAAAAGTCGGGTCGTGTTCGGGTATAGTACTATTTGACCCGAACCCAACCCGTTGCCACCCCTAGTTCTGAATCAGAATTACTTCTAATATTTTCTATTGGTGCTAAATGAACTTAACATTGTTTTTTTGATCAAACTATTTCGTTTGTACTCCGTTCATTTGAGACAAGGTTTCATCTTTTATTTGACATGAAAATTAAGGAAAGTAAAAGTTATGGGGTTGAAGATATAGAATATACTGTCTCCGTCTTAGAAAAGTTTTCTTGTTTTGTCAATTTTAGTTAAACAGTAACACTCTTTAATCATAAATTAAATATAATCTAAACAAAAAAAATCTACTTGAATAAAAGTAAAAATATATGAAAATACCAAAATATAAGTCTTAAGTTTTTTAAGACCAAAATATAAATATAGTGAGACTGTAATGTAAGTGTACGCATTTGAACATAATTTGAATAAAAAGAAATCTCCTAGTATAAGATAAAAAAGCGATGACAGTGTGAACAGTCAATTGTCAGTCACGACGACAGATGGCGTGGCAGTTGCAGTGAGCCAGTGTGAGCTTTTATTTTGGTTTTTTAAAGACCTAAGACTTTTATTTTTGTATTTTTATACTACATCTATCCCAAAATGTTCTACACTTCACGTAATTTTAAATTTCTATGGTATGTTTGGAAACATTGATTTGGATTTCAAATCCGGATTTGGCTTAAATTCCATGTTTGGGAAACTTAAGCATTTGGAATTTGGATTTGAATCAAATTCTTTACATTCAAAACAAAGCTTAATTTGAAATCCATGCACCTCTTCTTGTCATTTGAAATTCAGGATTTCAAATTTTGGAATTGAAATGCATGAATTGAAATGAAATGATAGTTGCCAAACACTACCTTAATTCATTTTATTTAAAAGTTGATATTATAAAAATTAAACATAAATTTATACTCCATATATTTCAAAATTACGTCAAATATTCTACAAAATAAAAAAAGTGATAGAATATTTTATTTTATCAAATAATCAATCAAAACGCACAATTACACAAATAAGTAAAAATTTTCTACTATTAAATACTCCTGATAAATCTTTTTTTTACTCGTTCTTTTAGTCTTTCCTACTCTTCGTCTTCTTCACTTGATCACCAATATCAAACCCACAGAGAACCAGTGTGCCTTCGATAACCAAGAAACGCATACAGTATAGAAAAGCGGAAGCTGTTGAATTGGATTTCCTTGAAGGGTATTTTCATTTTCCGTATCGAGTATGAATTTATTCTCCAAGAAACCCACGGCCAAAGGTCAGTCTTCTTCATCTCGCTGCGTCTGTATTCAAATTTGGGGTTTCAGTGAAGAACTTGTTCGCTTCTGTGCCCCCTCCACTATTGATTCGTTTCAGAACACGGGATCAATGAATCCAATCTCACATCCTATTTTGGTGATTTGAAATTTGAAGTATTTTATGAATTTGTCGGGATTGATCGCTGTCCAATTTGTTGTCTGTTTTTGTTCTGAAATTGGATTTCGATGAGAACAAGATTTTGTTTTTTATATTAAAAATTTAACATAATGTTTATTGCAATGCAGAGGTGCTTCGAGACAGTAGAAGAGAAATGACCAATGCCACTAGAGGTTTGTGTTTTTCCCAAGATGTGTGCTGAACGTCCCTCTAAGGCTCTAATCCATGGAGTATAGAAGCTATTTCTGAGACAACCCCAAAGACATCTTTAAAAAGGGTGAAACCCATCCCTAGTTTTTCCAATGACCAGTCGAACAGTTACCCGGGAGAAGTAAATTGAGCTATTATTAGTATGACAAATAAGGAGTGGGTTCTGTCCCCATTGAATACGCATGGTCGTCCTTCGTTTCCCTTGCCAGGAGTCGAACCCGGAGATTAGTACATTACCCCATTTTGCACCCTTTCTTTGCCATCTAAGCTACGCGTCACACGCATCTAGATTCTAGAACACTTGCGCATGGCCACTACGTGTACTCTACAACCCTAACAAACCACCAACCATATTGTGATTGATTAGTTAGTTTCATTCATAGTGTTATAAACTCATGTGTTTTTTTCTATGCGGTAATGCTTCTAATGCTGCAAAACACCGACAGATATGTCTTGCTTATCGTGTTGATGTGTTTTTGCTTGGTCAAAACTTCCTTGTACTGATGCCTAATGAGTGGTGGTCTATGACTATGATGCAGGAATAGAGAAGGAAATTTCTGCTTTGCAGTTGGAGGTATTTTCATTTAATTCATATTCCCTCCGTCCCAAAGTGATTTTTACGTGTGAAAATGGCACGGATAATAAGAGTGAAAAGAAAAGTATCTAAATGTCCATGCCTTGTTTTTGAATTTTGAGTTCAGTAAAAGTGAAGTAAATGGCTCTCTTTTATTCTATGCTCAAAGATCATTATTAGATGTTTTAGTCTTAGAGAATATGATTTGGTTACTGGTGAGACAGGAGAAGAAGCTTGTTGCTGAGATCAAGAGAACAGCTAAAACTGGAAATGAGGTGTGTAGTTTTGACGGTAGGGGTGTTTTGAGATTTGAAATCCAAGAACTACAACTGAAAGTTGAAACTTTAATTTGATATTTAATTTCTTCGTTTTCAGGCAGCGACTAAGATCCTAGCACACCAGCTAATCAGGCTAAGACAACAAATTGCTAGCCTGCAAGGTAGTCGAGCTCAGGTGAGAGGCATATCGATTCACACACAGGCAATGCATGCCCAAACTTCAGTTGCTGCAGGCATGAAAGGTGCCACTAAAGCTATGACAGCCATGAATAAGGTTAGATGACCGACCGGTTTAAGATAACCCCTTTTTCCTTTTCTCGCTTCTGAATGTACAAAACGTGCCATACTCACGTGTTTGTATTTTTTATTTTATTTTGTTGACTTAGTCCTTATAAATCAAATTTGCAGCAAATGGCTCCAGCAAAACAGGCAAAAGTGATTCAAGATTTCCAGAAACAATCAGCTCACATGGACATGATTGTAAGAAACTATACTTCCTCTGTCATACCGGATATTGAATGGCTGGAAAACTAAAACATATGAAAAAATGGTTTCATATTCTTTGCAGACTGAAATGATGTCAGATGCCATAGATGATGCTTTGGACAATGATGAAGCTGAAGACGAGACAGAAGAATTGACAAACCAGGTATCTTTATTTTTTTAAAAAAAAAAAAAGAAAAAAGCGCTGGTTCTGGAGTGAATATGAGTAATTGATTAAATTCTCTGTGTATTTTTTCCAACTCTAGCTCAAAGAGTCATTATTGACAACATTTTAGCTTCTGGCAAATAATGGACTAAACTAAAATGACACATTAAACTTTCTTTGCTTCTTACTTTCTATGACATTTTGGGTAGTAGATGCAACAATGCATCAAGGGTCTTTTTATTTCTCAATGTTTTCTCACAAAATACTTAATTTGACTTCCATAGGTTCTTGATGAAATTGGTGTTGATATTGCTTCACAGGTGAGTTTTTACAATTTGCAATAATTCTTTTCCTCTATTGTGTATTTTGAGGGCGTTTTCAGTTAAGATTGTATCAATCTGATTCTAAGCATCCAAATCAAACATGCCCTAAATGGTATTTAGAATTAGTTCTTCGAATCACGGATGAGTTATATCTTAAATTACCACGACCCTAACATCACTTCCAAAAAAATTTCTACACCCTAAAAACTGTTTTTTTATTGATTACTTCGTATTTCTACTGTCTGAAGCTAACAGTTAACAAAACCAGTTTTTACCTAATGTGTATGCTCAACAGTTATCAGCAGCTCCTAAAGGGAAAATTTCCGGGAAGAAGACCGAGGAGAGCAGTGGGTAATATTCTTATTTCTCGATTAATTGCCCCCTCTGTCCGGATTTAATTGTCAACTTTCAAAAAAACTCATTTTAGTTCCAGATAAATGAAAAAAAAAACAAGAAAGTGAACAACTAAATACGGACGGATAAAAGGAGTACATGCCGAGGAAAGAATTGGTCCTAAATTTTCTCATTTTGATAACGCATTCTCTTGTTGACAGCTCGTCGGGAATAGATGAACTGGAGAAGAGATTGGCTGCCCTTAAAAATCCGTAGGTCGTGCAATGCGCTCGGTTCCTACTGTTTTTAGCATCATTTTGCTACAATTCTATGTACATTCCCCTCCCACCGCCCCAAAACTTTCACTGTTTGTGATACATGCGTCATACAACGGATGACATCAAGATTGATACCGCTATTATTTTGCAGACAATGATTTCTCATCGTCGTTATCTTGTCTCTGATGGTGTTAACCTCACTGTCATTCCTAGGGTTAAAGTAGCATTTTCCTTGATATAGGAAGTATAGGAATAAGACTAGTCATTTGACTCTTTGAAATTAGGATTCTTGATTTTTTTAGAAAAGATTTTATGCTGCAATAAGAATAATATGGTTCTATGGATTTACCTCAAGATGCTCGCATCTTATTACTTTACTCTAGCACATTAGAAATACTTTTCTAACTTAGTTTAATTCAAAAAAAAAAGTCAAATTGAACATGTTATATTACTTCTTCCATCTTAATTCAATTTGCTTGTTTCCCCGCGTCCCACTATTTTTGTCTCATTCACTATTTCCAAGATCAAACTAAGGGGCTTGTTTGTTTCAGCCTCTTAATGATTCAGATGTCTAAATGGTTCAGCACTTAATGGTTCAGACTGTTTGTTTCAGCCTGTTAATGGTTCAGATGTCTGAATGGTTCAGACATTTGCCTCTAAATGGTTAAATATTATACAGAGTCTGAATGGTTAAGACCTCTTATCTGAATTGATCAGACATTTGCCTCTGAATAGTTAAGCAATATATTAGCTCTTAATGGTTCAGATCTCTTACTGGTTCAGCACTTAATGATTCAGACCTCTTACTGGTTCAGCACTTACCTATTCAGAAGTTGCCAAACAGTCCCTAAATCTATTTTCTTGTCTTATTCTCATTTATTATTTGTCATCTCTTGTATTATAAAACTTTTAACGCAATTAATAAAAAATAATTTTTGCGTTCAAAATTCTACACCGATAATTAGATAAATTTCATTAAAAAAAAGTTTAATTGGAACATTGTAAATTGAAAAAGGGACAAATAGTATGACAATAGTATTTCCATGGTCGAAATGTTACTTTTTTGTCTTTTTATTACTCCCTCTGTCCCATTTTAAATTACATGTTTGCTTTTTTTCTCCGTTCCAAAATAAGTTACATGTTACTTGTTATCGTAAACTTTTAAAAGTAAAATACCTAAACTCCCTTAATATAAGTCACTCTTCTTCACCTTATTTTTTCATTGATCATCACCCCTCTTAAAAAGTAATGACAATTTTAGAAAATCAACTATTTTTTCTCTTTCTTAAATATGCTCAAAAGTCAAAACAGACGATTTAAATCGGGACGGAGGAAGTACTTATTTAATAAAATTGTATGTTCACATCAATTTTTAAATAAATTAAATTATAAATGATTTTAATCAAACATTATAGCCAATAATGAACAATTTAAGTTGGAAGAATCTCCACTAAATTTCTCTGCAAAAAAGGAGAAAATACTGTGGAGCACTTAGCCCTTCCGATAGTGATCAATTCGGGGTAATGAGCAATTAGAAAAATACATTTTTTATATAATATACTCATTACATTTATCATGCAAAAAGAATACGCAATGTTTTTATAAAATATACTCAATGGTTAAGGTGGACGTAAGATCCAAGTATTTTTTGAGGGGTGATCTTACACCAATTGATTTAATGCAACATTATTGCACTAATTCAATCAGAGTACCGGCGAGGTACGGGTCTCCGATCGTAAAATTGATTGTTCTTACGCTCCCTTATCCCCTTTACCCGGCTCGTCCATTATGCACTCCCGCACCTCTCCAATCGTACCAATCAAACTTTGAGTATAAAAATAACCATAAAGCAACAAAAATTTGGATGGTGCAATTAGAGGAGTGTGAAGGTGCAGAAGGGACATGCCAGGTATGGGACATTTAACTCAAAAGTTAAAGAGAGTAAGAACGATCGATTTTACGACCAAGGCTAAAGAGAGTAAGAACAATCGATTTTACAATCAAAAACTGTACGTGCTCTAATTGAATTGGTATAACAATCTTACACCTATAAACTGATGTAAGATTATCACCCCACTTTTTTTGTTACCATACTCATTATATAAGCCCACCAAAGAAGCAATCATATTCACTATATTCACTATATTCCCTTCTAATTTTTATTTAATTAATAATCAAAACTTGTCAATTTCGACTTGAAAAAAACAAACAAATACACTAGAGAGTGTACATTCCCTAAAAGGGCAAAATAAATTCATTTTAAAGAGTGACTTATTACAGTTACTACTATATATCATATCCCTTGCACTTCACTCATCGCCTTCTTCGCTGAGAGTCCGACGACTCGGCCGTGGCGATAAACTCCAGAAAACAACAAAACCCCAAAAACAGTTTATTCAAGGAACTGATACCAGATGATGGAAAGCATCAGTCATACATGGAACAACAGGATACCTTGCATTCTCATCTGTATGTCTGTCACTTTCTGATGGCGAGGAACTCGAAGCTCCTAAAAGGGTCATCCCGGGTGCCCTTAACGGTCCGGGACAATGATGACGGCTTCTTGGGTTCAGTCCCCTGCTGAGGCCTGTACATGGTGGTAGTGGCGGTGGACAGGCGGCCAGCGGTAGAGGTTATTCTGCTCGGGCGACCGTCCGTTGTTGCTTCAGAAGAGTTGGGTCTGCTGCTTGAAATTGTGGCTCTTTTTGATGATGAGATGGCATTTCGCGAGGCTGTTTGCTGCAGATGGACAATGATGATAGAGTATTAATGTACTTGACCACGTCGCACATGTAGGGTAGGCAATTCTTTAAATAAGGCTCGCAAGGTCGTTTCCGGGGACAAAAATGGGTTTTCCGATAAAATATGTAATACCCAGAAGGTGTGTGTGTGTGTACACGCATGAGTTGGCTATTTTGGCTCCAAAGTCAACTAAACTTGGGGGATCCAATTGCCAGGGGTGGGGGGAAAGTTCAAGTCGGGCCGGGGTGGGGGGTTTACCGGGGTAGGAACCATCACTTTTTTAAAAGGATCACTGAGGTGTCCAGTGGAATTGGAAGCTCTCCGTTTATATATAATCATAACAAAATTTTCTTCTCGTTATGACTTGGCATGCTTATTAAGAAAAAGAAAGGGGAAAAGAAAAAGTAGCAGCAATTTTACCAAATCTCTAGAGGAAGGCACGTCCTCCGATCTTTGTCTTGAGTGTTCAACGTGGCGGCCAAAAGCTGAGGCATTTCTCCTTGCAACTGCCTCAGCAGCACGTAGAGCATCTTGCCCCACTGCATCAAAAACGTCGCAATGATCACAAATGCCAACATAAGATAATTTTGTGAACATTTCCTTTACTTTAAGAGAAAAATACCAGATCTTCTTTCTACTTTTTCAGGTGGCCGGGCATTTACTATTGCACCCCCAGTAGAAATCTGACAAAAAAGAAGAAATAAAGATGATATCAGGTAACCAAAAAAATAAGTAGACTAGAAGAAAACAGTCTCAGGAATCATCAGTACGAAAATAGTTTCAGAAGCACCGTACTCGGCCTCTTGAACTTGCACCAATCTGAGGATACTTCAAAATTGTCCAATCGAAAACAAAGTCAAATTGATAACCTGCAAAAGCCAAAAGGTTAAAATGCAACAGAGAGACTATGAACACATACCCAATGCTATAACAACGTGCATTCCAGTTTCACAAGTTACCTTCACGGATAAACAAGTCTTTAAAAAGACCCTTAAGATAAGAATAATCTGGTTTGGATTCAAAACGTAATGATCGGCAATACTTAAAGTACGTTGCAAACTCGGTAGGAAATGACTTGCACAACACCTGAAGTGCAGAATTTGATCATGTGTAAATCTTTTTGTAGCAAGTAACAGAATATAGTGGGCTCCAATTTTATCTGTTCGGTTACCTCTATTGGTGTAAGCATTTTCTTTTCGCTGATTTTATCATATTTCTGTTTTTTGGTACCAGCTCTTAATCCCTGCCATGGAAGGCTGTTCCGCAAAAAAAATCATATTAAGTATCCAAAAAGACATTTTATTGCAGAGTATGTTAATTTGATACAAATCCGGGCTGATATAAACTAGAATTAGTATCAAGAGATCATACCTTCCTCTGAGGAAGTACATAAGCACAAAACCCAGAGATTCCAAGTCGTCTCTTCTGCTTTGTTCTATTGCAAATAAAGAAGAGTTTCTCAATAAATTTCTAAGTAATTCTGAAACCACACACACACAAACACACAAATTGATATACGGAGTACGAAGTATTATGAAGTAACTCACCAACACCAAGGTGCGTGTTGACACTAGCATAACGAGCTGTGCCTGTCAAATTCTTGTTTTCCCTGAGGGAAAGAAATAGAAAAACCCCATTTCAGAGCTTGTGAAGAAGATTGTACATCTTTAATGTGAGGATGGGAGAAGAATACTGAGACAATTTCTCTTTTACTACGCCAATAAAACCAAATTCAAGATGAAGTATCTAAAGATAAAATCCAGTGAAGTGCCGCTACCTGTAAGGTATGTGCTTATGAGTCTGAAAATCCCTATACTTTTTAGCAAGGCCATAATCAATGATATAGACCTGCAGCATTTTTTCTATTAAGGTTAAGATCATAGAAATTTAGACCATACAACTCGGCTAATAGAAGCGGTGTACATGGGTTCCATTTTCCACTCGATGCTATTATGCACCACATTTATGAGTCATTAAGCCATCATATATTTCTTAGATAACAGAAGCCAGGTGCCTTTTGTTCATTGTTCAATCTCTTCTACTATCCTCTACTAACCATTAGTGAAAAGTCATCACTCTTAGTAACTAACAATCATTACTCACAATTAACAAATACTTCGTAAATAATACATCCCCCCCCCCAAAATGTGGTTGCAAAAGGTTCAAGTGTTTCTTTTACAAGTTATGAAAGATCACTTGTACCACTAAAAGTTGTCTCTGGAATTGTTTAGAGTTATTGACAAAACTTGCATGCAGCTTGGCTTTACAGGTATTTTCCATAGTAAGTCTTGGCCTTTAATACCGGCTCTTTTTTGCGGACAAGTTCCTCAAGCAGGACTCTTTTGAGAATCAATTATGTGTCCATTTTTTAAATTAAATCAGATAACAAATGATGAAGGGCTACCTGGTTTGCTTTGCGACCTAGGCCCATCAAGAAATTGTCCGGTTTTATATCACGGTGTAGAAGACCTCTGGCATGCATGTACTCCACTCTATTAAGCTGAGAAAATGATATAATAGACAATCACCACATCAGCTACCGAACATAGTCACAAACGAGAAGACACTAGAGTTTGCACCACATTTTAAATGAATAGTAACTACTTACTAATTGATCCGCTAGCATTAAAACGGTTTTCAGAGAGAACTTCCTATTGCAGTAGTTGAAGAGATCCTCCAGACTTGGACCAAGGAGATCAATGACCATAACATTGTATTCGGGCTCAACTCCGTACCACTTAAGGTTGGGAATACCCGCTTCATAACAGAAAGAATATTTTAAACATAGTCACACAAACTAAATACTGTTTCAAGATACATTAACTTGTAGAAAAAAAATGAGATGGCAATAACCAGAGGAACAGTGTTGGTTGCAATTACACATCCAGGATACCAAGAGAGAAGAAAATGACATTGCAAACGTTTAATGGTGAAAAGAAGATCAGCAAAATAGAGTATAAGAGCTTACTTCCTCCTTGGAGAAGCATATAAATCCTAGATTCGTAATGAAGTTGTGGGTGTCCCGTCTTCACCGATTCCTGGCAATTGCAAAAGTAAAACAACAAATTCTATGAGTTACTCCTGGCAATAGCACTTCTATGATACAAAATCAACTCAGGGAAATAATCGAACAATCTAATGTCATTCTGCAACTCATTTCTGGCAAACGAGCAAAGAAACAAGCATACCAGTTTGATGGCAACTTCTTCACCAGTTTGTAAATTGGAACCTGTGTCAGTTAACCACAAAGAAGCCCAGGAATCATTATAGCATCCAAACAATCAACGGGCAATTACTAATCAACGGGAAATGAAAACTTCAACTGAATGATTGAAAAAAATACAATATTTCCAAATATAATAAATCAAATCAGAAGAAACCAAATAAAAAAATGCTAAATTTTGGGGGCATACCTAAAAAAAGCTCCCCAAAAGACCCACTCCCGATCTTCCTCCCCATCTTAAACTTTCCATCGATAACATGATCCATGGCGATTTAGCCAACACCAAATTATTATCAATTTATACACCACAAAAAGCCAATTCCAAGAAACTCAACTTTCAATAAGATTTATTTAGTGTAAAAAAGAAAGAAAGAAAGAAAGAAAAAGAACCGTGCTCCAATACACGGAAAATCAAAACCTGAAAAGATCGAACTTCATCGGTACACTATACAAAAAAAATCCGCAAAAACCCTGAATTTTATTCATTAAAGTATGACAGATTTTCATCGCCCGAGGAGAAAAACGAGCCGAATCTACACTGAACGAAACCCTAATTAGCCGCATCAACGATCGACATTGATCAGATAAAATTAGTCAATGGTCGGAGCGATGAATTCTACAGATTAAAGACATATACTGTGCGTCTGCGTTCATCAAAGAGATGAATCAGAGAACTGCGAGACACAACAAGAAAAACAAAACCTCGTAAGGGTCAGAAGAAACAGACAACAGAGCGAAGATTGAGGGGAGACGAAAGGGGGGAAAGCCGATTTTCAGAAAACGAGAAAAGAAAAGGAAAAAGAAGAAAAAGAAACTGTTTTCGGGCGACAATGATGGTGGGGAGGGCCAGGGCGATGAGAAATGAAGCATGATCCTACTACATCATTCCTTCTTTCTCCATTAATGGGAATAAAAGAAAAAATTGAATAAAAGTTGGAAATTGTTAAAAAAAATAGTGTTAACAATCACTCAATTAAATACTCCCTTCGTCCTGGAGTATTTGTCCACTTTTGATTTTTTTGGTTAAAATTGATAAATTTTGATACAAAACTAGTTTTATTAGATTTTTTATATCAAATATTTTCAAAATATTATTTTATCTAATTAATATACAATATATATTTTATTTAATTATAGATCAAAGTTTTAAAATAGTTGACCGAAAAAAGTCAAAACTGGACAAATACTCAGGGACGGAGATAGTATGATTAATGAAATACATATATAAGTGAAATAATTTTGAATAAAAGAGGAATTATTTTTTTATGTTTGATGTGATATATTATAAATTCAAACATACTCCGTATGATGTTACTCGTATTATATGTTCCCTGTGTCTCAAATTAATGTTCACAATTTGACTTTATACAAAATTTAAAAAAAAATAAAATTATATGATTAAAGTGATGTAGATGAGAGAGAAAAAATGAGCCACATAAAGCTTGGCAAAAAAAGGAAAGTGAAAGATTAATTTAAGATAACCCAAAAAGAAAATAAAGAAGAATAATTTGGGGCAGAAGAAATATTTGTCATACGTAAGTGATTTTTTAAGTCATTCTCGGAAAAAAATCAAATGAATTAGGAAAAAATTGAAAATTAACTTTTCCAACAAAAAAAACAAGTCCTAAATAAGACTAAATAAACGTAGTATAGTTTATACTCCGTATCAAAATAAAGTATTTTGTATTTGTATATTCTAGCTCAGGCAGGAATATTGGCATTGTAAAATGTTTGTCATCATATCATTTCATTTTAGAGTACTTATTAGTATTATATGTTAGAGTTGTTTGACATTAGAAATTGAGAATGGCATATTTTTATATACAATATTAAAAGTTTTATATGGTATATATTCAAAGTATGTTAGTTCTAGTTAGATTTTTTATTTTTTCATATTCCCTGTGTTTCAAAATTAAAGACAAATTCATTATTTATATGATTAATTTTTATTGAGTTTCTTTTTGCATATTTTCAACATGTCATCTCTATTTTCATACTTTGTACATTGTTTACGAAGTTTGACTAAAATTAATTTTAATTCTTATTTGAAAATTTGTATGTAATTAAAACCTAAAATTTATATGTTTAAAATTACATAAAGATTTTATAAAATAGAAGGTGATGAGACCATATTATTTTATCAAATAAATAACAAAAATTGATAAAGAAAATGATTAAAATTTAATCATGTGAATCGTACACAGATAACTTAAATTGGGATGAAGGGAGTACGTATATATTTTGATGTAATTTTTAAAGATACATTTTTGTTGGTGCAAAAAAAGACAATTTTATTTTTAATTCTTTATCAATCTTGAAATAAAATGAATTAAAAAATAACTTAAAGGATATTTTTGTATAGTATTGTATATTGTATGGTGACTCTCTTCTATCAAAAATAACTTCTCGTATATTTTTGTCTCAACTTTTTAATATTCTTTTAGAGAATTTTCAATTCCATAATACTCCGTACCAGTATTCAGAAATTCGAATCTAATAAAATTGTTACTATGAAAAAAACTTATCGGAAACACATCATACTCTCTTCTCGATCCAACACGAGATAAAATTATACTCCATATTATTATCTACCAACATTTAATTAAGAAATTATGCACATCTTTATAATAATATCACAAAATGGAAGAAATTTGCAATGAGATAAATACCTTATTAGAAACAAAACATGTTCTATATATCAAAACAAAACCTTCAATACTATTAATTAGTACTCGTGTCAAAAAAGGACTTTATTTGGATTTAAAAAAAAATATCTCTAGCTATCAAAAGTTTCTTGCAATATTACATTTACTTTAACTAAAAAGAGATGGGAAAATATTACGGAGTATGTATGACTAACACGATTGATAATGAACAATATGTTCCTAATCTTTACTTCAAACTGAGTGCTATTTTTTTTGACACAAATGTACAAAATCTTGAAAGGAGAAAAAAAGTGATGGCAAAATTAGGGTATAAAATGTGAATAGTTGTTGCTGCATGTGTTGCACGGATTCTTCAAATAAGTGTCGCTTTCTGTCCCCAAACGTTTGTGTCTGGCTATATGAAGACGCTCTGACACTCAAATCTTTTCCTAAGATTTGGAAAAGTTACGTTAACCCCGACCCCGCTCCAGTATAAGTACCCACCCCCATCGCTGTTGGGGCCCGCGGGATTAGGCTAGCTTGCCGTGCTTATCAGAGGCTTCAGAACGAGGAGAAGAAGACAGGTTCCTAGAGCTATCATAGGACTGATGGCTGTGAGTTTCTGATGATGTTTCTGACTCTCCATCTGTCCACACAAGAAAACACATGGGAAAATAAACAACAAGAGATACTTAGTCATGTCCTAACCAAAAGGGTACACATGGAAGAACAAATCTTGAATGGAAAATACTAATTTAACCTCAGGGATGACACCAATCTTGAATGGAAAATACTTATTTAGAAGGTACCCAAAGCATATATATTCATGTGTGTGTGTGGGGGGGGGGGGGGGGGGGGGTTTAAAGCATGCATACCAAAGAGTGACTTGATGGTTGGCCTCTTTGGCTTGGAAGTTTTCTTGAGTTCTGCCATTCCAGGAACTTGATAATCATTCACTATCTCAAAATTCTTGTAGGTGTACCCCACAAAGTTAACATCTTTAGAGGACAACATCTGCATGGTGGGTTTTGGGGGGGGGGGGGGTGAGATATATTGAAACTAAGGCCCCGTTTGGCAGCAAGTTATGGCAGATTATTAGGTGCTGTTTGGGGATGAAACGTTGAAATAATATGAATATGATGCAAACACTGTATGGTACCTTTCTCCATTGCCCAGACCTTGATGAAGAGTGAGCTTGGATTTCAGACTGCGTCACAGAAAAATAACGAAACACAAAGGGATCGTTTGGATCACGGGAAAAGAACACTAGGAAAAGAGGATGACAATGGGAAAAGAGTACTACTAATCATAATAATACAACTAATCAAACGTGAGCGTGTGTTTGCTTTGAAACCAAACGAAACATACCCAGAGTAGGGTCTGGGATGATATACGTAGACCATAACTCTACCCCAAGGGTAGAGAGGATGTTCCCTAGAGGGTCAAGAAAGGGAAAAACAGTACCTCCTCAAACTTTTCAAAGTTCTGTGTGTCGAGCTCGCCCGTGACTTCAGGTATGAAAGCAGCTTCCATATGATATATTCTATTCCAATCGACTCCACGAAACCAAGGATGTGCCTGTATTATGATGACAACAAACCCAACAAAATCCCACAAAATGTAGGGTGGTGTGTAGAAAGAGGCAGACTTTTAGTAAATGAAACCTATCATCCACAAGAACGCGCACATAACTCAATACAAAACCATAAAAAAACACCTTTATTTCGCCAGCACCATTTGATCCAAGCCTCTTGGTTACATCACAAAGTAGTTTGCTGATCAGGTCTTTGGCTTCAGGGGACAGTTTCGCTTCTTCCGGAAACTTCAGATGTGCTCTCCAGTTCACTATCTACTTGTTTGACCACAAAAACAGAAAAGATCACATATTTATTTAATATCAAGAGAATGCAAAGCATGGGTTTTTAACTTCACCATGTGATAGTGAGCTTGACTGATATATTACCTTCCTACAGGTTGACATGGGATCATCAGAATAAAAAGGTGGATATCCCACAAGCATTTCGTACATTATAGCACCGAGAGACCACCTATGAGTGAAGAAAGATCAATCTATGTTACAACATCTTGAAAAAAGACCGTTCTTGAAGCCTTTGTGCTCGTATTTAGACATCCTCAAGAACAAAATAGAATTTGATGTTTGGATGATCTCATATACTAGTCACGAACCAATGACCTTAAAGTGGTGTTATCATATACTTGAAATATGGAGAGAGGAAAAAAAAAAGACGCAACAATGGACTGGCTAACGTACAACATACTAACCAGTCGCATTCCATCCCATAGCCTTTCTTCAGCAAAACCTCTGGAGCAATATAGTCTGGTGTACCCACAGTGGAATAAGCCTGAAGTAGTCATTTCAAGAACGATGAAAATTAACAAATGAAGTGACTTTCTTTTAATTAAAAATAATAAAAAAAAAAACTTAAATCAGTATAAGGAAATGCGTACGAGTGTCCTCCTGTTCTTTTGCCAATGCTGTAACTGTTCCTGCTGGGTGCGTTTTGGAGCTTGAGAGTGATCATCGGACCTTGAAGCTTCACCACTATTATCCCCCATGGAGAAATCCTTTTCTTGTAGAGTACTGCAATCTAAAGGTTTACAAAGCCCAAAATCTGACAGTCTCAGATGGCCATATCTATCCAGTAGGAGGTTATCCGGTTTAATATCTCTGTGGAAAACAATATATACAGTGTCACAAAGTATATATATGACAATAGAAGTTTTAAAATATGTACCAAATTAGCCACAAAAATGATGACCTGTGAATATAGTTGTGTTTATGGATGGATTCAATGGCCAAAACAGTCTCTGCAACATAAAATCTCGCCTCATCATCGGTTAAAATATCTTTCCTCATAAGTAGAGTCATCATATCTCCACCGGGCAAATATTCCATGATGAGGTATAAGTACTCTTCATCTTGAAAGGAACAATACAGCTTGACTATACAATTACTATCAACCTCTGCAAGCAGATTCCTTTCGGCCTTGACATGTTCGACCTGATAAAACCAACAAGTTCAAGATTAGACTTTTTCTTTATTATCCTCCGTGTAGATATTTTAATAGCGTGTGTTCTTTGTAAATGTACATACTCTGAAACCATGGTTTAGGAAGATGATTACGCACCTGTCCTCTGCGAAGCATTTCTGATTTCTTAAGTTTCTTCATTGCATACACATGATCAGTTGTTCTTTCCTTGCAAATTCTTACCTGTACAAGAAAGAAGCCAATCCATGAGATTCTATATATTCCCCTCTCAAGATGAGTTTTATGGTCTATATAGAAAGATTGAGTTTGATTGATCATACTAACGACATACTAAAAAGATTGAGTTTAATGGACTATCAACAATTACCATTGAGATTAAGACAGATAAACTAAAGTTTGGAAATTTGGATCCGATAAACAATTTTGAGCTACATAAGGTATGATATGACCCATATGAGCAAGGGAAAACACACATTAGATGAGACAGATAACATGATTATCAAAATTACCTCCCCAAAAGCACCCTTCCCAATCATAGTTAGTAGCTCAAAGTCATCAGCTCCCATTTTGTTCCTCCGGAGCCTCATAAATTCTGTCTCCTTCTTCTCTAAATATTTTAGCAGATTATTCTGATCTTCCTCTGAAACATCGGCATCAGCAAGTTTCTTTTCAAGCACGCTTCGACTGCATACCAAACAAGAAGTATCAAATTTTGGCCACAAGAAAGTAGAGTTTGGGGACTACTTGATAGCAAACACATTAGCACGAACTAAGCAAGAGCACAGGCACAAGATGCATGCATACCGATACTAGCAACAAGACCTAAAACACATAAAGTAGACATGCACAAGCTACATGCCAGAGAAAAAAGAAAAAAACGCACTATCATACACTAAAAATTAAGGCCCAAAGGTCTACCCAGGTAATCTTATCCTAGATCTTCAAACGGTCGTATCTAAGGTCATGTACTAAGTAAGATCCTAAAGTCATAAGTCGTGCCTAATCAATTCCTTCCAACTCCTCTTAAATCTACCCCTTATCGCGCCCAATACCGCTAGTCTCTCACATCTCCTCACGATGTACCAAAACCATGTCAGTCTAGCTTCTAGAAGCTTCTCCTCCTTACGTGCCCAAACCACCTGAGTGGGCACGATGATCAATAAATTGAAAATTGTGATTTTGGGATTTAAGCAAAGCCGAGAGAAACGGTACGAACAGTGTAATATTTTCTGTAAATGGAACAAGACACAATAAATAAAGAAAACACACTACAAATTGGGGCGGATGGAGTAGTATGTATTTACGTAACCCATACCGCTCCTTCCTCTCCTGCAAAATTCTCATTTTCTCCTTGTAATGATTCTCTATGTATTGCTTTGCAGCAGCCACCTTCTGCTTTGTAATGTTTGAAGCTTCTTCAGCAGATAACTGCTTAGATTCTTCGGTTCCTGCCCCCATTGAATCACTCTCCTTGCTCGAAGAATTCCGCGGTTGAAGCTTCTGCAACCAACTCCTTCTCGTAGTGTCCATATCTGTTCTGGCTCAGTTTTGATCTGGCCCCATTATAACCTTTTCCTGCTCATCCCCAACAAAAAAAATTCCCTGAAACCTACCAAAGACACCATTTTTACCACAACCATGAACTCATTACATTATGAATATGCAAGCAGACATGAAATCCGAGCTTAGGGTATCATTTTTCTCTTGATAAAGAAAGCCAAGATTCGAAATTGTTGATCAAAAGAAACAAAGATATATGGGAATAATCTGAAAACCCAATTTTTTAAAATGTAGAAGCATAAATTGAACACGATTCCAGCTAACATGCCGAAGAATCATGCAGATATGCGATGTTCATTTGCAGAAAACACGTGAGATCAGCAAGAACATAAACATGTTTCAAGAAATGAAGAGAATTTAATGGAAATGGGAAATGGAGTTGCAAATGCGACAAGAGCCAGACAGGGAAGAAATTAAGAAGAACATAATAAGAACAAAGGGGATTTACGTAGGCAGAAGGGTTGAAGAAGATCCTTGTTCTTCGCGTGAGGATTTGTTGTGTTCTTTGGTTTGTCTTTCTTTTGCCCGCATGTCTTTCATGGCTTCTCCTCCCCTTCTCTCTGGCCATACCAAATTATTATGGGTATTTCTTTTGTTTATTTATTTATTTACGGAGTAATTATTTGACATTTACATGGCGTAATATTTAATTTAATTTAATTTAATTGCCCTTTCTTTTTTTTGGGGGGGGGGGGCAGAATACCAGCAGGCAGCAACCATATCTCAATGCGGATAATGTAATGGGTGTCTATTATTCAACCCTTTGTCGGGTATTAAAAAAACAAAAAAAAAACAAATGACCTCTTTGGGAATAACGTCAAAGAATAGCGTTATCGATTTGAAAAAGCTATTTACGAGCAGCGTTAGCGTCTTCAAAGTAATCTATACCGTTAAAATTTTATCCAAAATGCAGTCGCTAATCTCTAACGTCATTCTCAAACAGACCCAAAAACATTTTCAAAAAAAATAGAATAATATTCACATGGTCAAATAAATTTTCATTTTTTCATATATTTCTATGAAAGAATAAACTCACCCAAAAACTCAAAATTTTACAAACGAAGTTTATTTTTGCTCGAGCCTAACACGTGAAAATTAGTTTTTTTTCTTCTTAGAATTATGACCTTTTAAAGAGTACGAAGTGTTTTGGAGTATATGGTGATTATTATGACAAGAAAATAACGCGGAAAATCACTCGAAAATGGAATGAAAGTCAGCAAAGTAATAAAAGACATGCAACTACTAGACAATTTGCATATATATTATGAAAGTCTAAATGCTTTTGGTTGGACACTATTTTTCTGTATGACTTTTACATATTTTCTCACATGCCAAATTTAATTGCGTATTTTTTTCTAGTGCTGCCGAATTTAAACTCCTAAATCCTAATATGTACACCGTATTTTTTGTCATAAAAAAGTTTAGTTTAAGTAAGTACGAAAATAAACCAATCAATTTTGGTCTGTTTGTCAAATATTCCCTCTGTCTCTCTCTATTTGTTTACTTTAAAGTTTTTTTGGTCAAAATTAATAGACTTTGATTTCAAATTAAAAAAAACTAAAATTAGTATTGATACAAAAATAAATTTATTAGATCTATTATATGAATATTTTCAAAATATTACTTTATATAATTAATATACAATATATATTTTGTTTATTATAGGTCAAATTTTGAAAGTAATCTACTGAAAAAAATAAAATTGGAAAAATATTCAGTGACTAAGATGGTAATTTGGATGAATTTGTATTTTTATCACTTAAAGATAAATTCTCGAAATGATTTCAAAAAAAATATTTATAAAATATTTACTTGATGGGGAGATACGATAAGTAGAGCTAAATCTGGAAAACCGAAAATCGATAATGAGACTAAAATCAATTGAACAATAGTAGAAAAACTCACCACATACAATTGAAACAAAGCATATAAAAAGTCGAAGGGCCTACTGACGCACTAATTTAAAAGAAGAACCAGAAAACCAATAAAAATAATTTAAAGACTTGTGAAGCATTTAAAAAATTATAGAGACCTTGTAAGCACTCAGGCCCCGTTTGGTATATGGAATTTAAACTATGGAATTGGAATTGATGACTTCAATTCCAATTCTGGTGTTTAGTAGTACAAAATTATGTGAATTTGGAATTGATAGTGCAAAAAATGAATTGAAATTGACAGAATTCAATTGTATGGAATTGAATCCCATGAAATTTCAATTTAAATTCAATTCCAATTTCGTATACCAAACAAACTCTTGAAATAATTCAGGAATTTGACAAGCACTTTCAAATAAGTATTGAGACCTTGTAAACACTAACCAAATATTTTTTTATTTTCTATTGTCCAAGTTGAGAATTTGTGATTTTCATACAATTTGAGGAAGTATGTTAGAGAGTTAAATCGTAAATGGGCCAAAATATATTATTTTGAGCTTGCTAGCGTTCACCCCCACCCAAACATGCCACTACTGGGGAATGTGAGGCCTACTAGATGACTGGGCTAAAAGGCCCATCTTTCCAATTCACGTTCCTTTAAAAATAATGTTCCACATAGGCCCAACTCAGTTTGCCTCCCGCGTCACACCATCATTGCTCTAAACACCATAAACCCTAATTACCCGACTCGTTTCTGCAATTTTTGTTCGGACGATTTGGAGAGAGCAGCCGAGAATCCGAGGTAACGTCCTAGGGTTTTATCAAGATTGATCAAATCTGCAAAGTTCATGCGGAAAATTAAAAAAAACCCAATTATATCATAATTATCAAGTGGGTTTCGTCTTTCTCCGCATGAATTGGGGAAAAAAGATCTTTTTTTGTTTTGTTTTTTCCCTGCATTTATCTGATATTTTTATTTTGTTTTTTTCCTGCATTTATTGCCATTGCAGCTGCGCATAAGCAAAATGTATCTCCACTTTTACATAAACGAAAAGGGAGACAAAGTTTACACCACCAAGGTATTATCCTTACTTAATTCAGATTCTGTTTTTTTTCTTGATCTGGATTTTTACAGGCTGAAACTTGCAGCAAAACCTTGAGTTCTTTAGTTGATCATAACGGAGTGTGATGGAGTTATGGGTTTACTCGGACCTGCCCAATATGTATAGAAACATAAAAACCATAAAAGAAATACTTTTTTATGTAAATGAATGCAGACAACAATATTATATGGCCGGAGTGTTTCCCACTTCGAATTCCCATCCGATCATGAGTTTCTTGCAAATAATTTTCATTATTCTAAACGGCAAGGATCTTATTGGCCCGAGCCTTATTTGACCTTAAATGACTTTGGCCTTTTGGGGGTGCTCTGTTGCTAAAATTGATAGTTCCTACCCCTAGCACCCCCTGTTCCTCTAGATTGGCAATTTGGCTTGGCGATCTAGGAGGGTAGAGGTGGGGTGCATGGAGGTGGGAGGTAGTAACCATCTAGTTTACCAACGGGAGGCCTCGGGTCATTCTAAGGTCAGTTTAGCTCGGGTCAAAAGAACCGTAGTGTATTCTAAATTACTCTGTATACACTAAACTTGTGTTACCCATTTCTTTTGCTTTATATAGGAACTTGATTTTTCACAGGGCTAGGGTACATGCGGTACATTAAGAAAAATAAGCCAGTTAATTGCATGCTTAGTGTGTTTAATAATTTTAGAGAATTAGTTTACATTTGGTGTAATATTCGTGGGTACCCACCTGCTTACTTCCATATGATCTCGACCGTTTGACAGTAAGTAAACTATGAACCAAACTAACCCAGTATATCCCACTCAAGAGTAAGGTGTGATGGAAGATGTTTGCAAACCACACATATACTACAACATGTTTCAGAGAAGACCCTTACAAAACGTGACCTCAGTGTGAAAAGAGAAAAAATCCAAACATGAAATGTAGATTTTAGCAAAAAAAAAATGTCTCGTAATTCTCCATGTTGCTAAATACTGGTGACAATGAAACTGTCATGTCTTCCTTTATCCCACTAGCTTCTCGAATAGCTGAACATATCAGCGTTAATGTATCGTATGTTAAAGACTGTTGTTTCTCTTGTTCTTTCAGAAAGAATCACCCCTTGGGCTGGCCACACAATCTGCTCACCCAGGTAATATCTTCTTTAAAAAAACCAATTTTTGTTGCTCTACTGATATTCTTCACGTTTCCCGTCTCGAACCACATGCCTGAATATATGATTATCTTAGCCCTGTATATCTATGTATAATTATATGCATAATCAAGTGTGTTAACCAATGCGTGCAGCTCGTTTTTCTCCCGATGACAAATACTCGAGACAGAGAGTGCTCCTAAAGAAGCGTTTCGGTTTGTTGCCAACACAGAAGCCAGCTCCAAAGTACTGATTGTGTTCTGGACTTCTCGTCTTGGGTGTCGATGTACACTTTGGTTTGCTTTGGTTATTATAAGTTTATGTAAGATTGGAGTATTTCTTTGGTTGAAAAAAAAAACAGAACTCATTTTCTCTTTTTGAACGTATAAAGATTTCATAGTCAAATCGACCTCATTTTCTAGTTGACTTGGATTTGATTCTCCTTTGACTCCATTTTCCGGAAGTTATTTTTCTCTTTTCCAAACGGACCCTTAGTAAAAAAATGATCTGAACTATTTGGGACTGTCAAGTTTTTATTTTCTTCATAACAAATGCTCGGTAAATAAAAGTTGGGAAATAGTTCTAAAATATTTTCAGCCGTTGTTTTGATTCAGATAAAAAAAAAAGAGTCAAACACTTGAACATACATAGGGGTGAGCAAGTACCGAACTGATACCGAAGTTTCCCGAAAAAACCGAGAATACCAAACCGAAAAATACCGAACCGAAAAAGTACCGAGAAGGAACCGAACCGTACCGAACCGAATGGTCGGTACGGTATTTGGGAACGGTACGAGGTGACTTCCCATACCGAAAATCCTGAACCGAACATATATACTAAAATATTATAAAAAATAATATCTCGGAGTAATATTTTTATATTCCTTCACTAAATAATACGAAGTAATTTTTAAAAAAAATTGGTTCAAGTTCTATTATGTGTAAATTATACTTTTATTTGAGTTTTAGTTTTTGTGTATGAACATAAAAGTATTCAAAAAAATTCAATATACTCCTTTGTTTTCGTTCATTTTTTTAGTTTGTGAAATATAAACTAAGTTTTGATACTCATCTCTTGCATTTAAATATTCATTTTTTTTTAATTTTTCATGTTTTTTTTATTTAAATTCACTTTTAATTTTCAAAAATAAAGGGGCATTGTTAAGTTTTAAGGTGTAAAGTAGGTATGTATATTCATCTCGATTTGTACCGAAACCGATACCGAACCATCCCGAACCATACCGAACCGATATTTCGGGATCGGGATCGGTACGGAGTAAAATCTCATACCGAACCGAAATATTTGGTACGGTATCGGTACGAGCTAAATACCGTACCATACCGTACCATGCTCACCCCTAAACATACATACTACATTTTTAAATAATTTCTCTTATTTGGTTTTGTTTTTGTTATTGACTTTTTTCGTCAAGATTCGAACATTTTTATGATTCATATAGAATGGATTTCCTGTATCATTCAAGCCAGTACAGAAGTTATTTTCTTTAATAGAAAATAGCGTGAATTAAAAAAATTTAACCGTGGGCTCACACTAAAAGTTTTCGCCACTCATATGGAGAGAAAATTATACCCGTTTAATCATAATTCTTAAGTATGCTTTTTTGAGGCATAAATGACAATTTTGTCATCTTTTGTCCTTTTATTCCTTTGAAATTGTTTTGGTGGCTCTCAAATAAAAATTAAAATATTTATCCAATCTCTTAATCTCAACTATTTAAGAAGCTTGAAGTGACTTCTTTGTTTTTGCGCCAACGTACTTCTAAGTTCTACCATTCCTCTGTACTTTAATTAAAAAATAAAAACAAAAAACATTACTCATATTTTACTTAATTACAATTTTTTGTTCCATTTTTCTCTCTAACCAACAAAGAAAGGAAATTATTTTTCTTTTTTTGCTCAGTGTTATTGATCCAAATAGTATACTCTGTACTATTTTGCTTTATTTTCATTCTTGAGATCTTATTGCTCTCTTCCGTTTCTTCATCCAAACAAAAAAATACATATTTTACAGTCAAAATAATAAGAAAATTAAAGGGTGTGACTAAATCCACATTTTTTACTAAATCCAGTCGTGTGATTGATTTTATGGATAACTTACACTCTTAAAAGTTGGCTTGCATCAAAATTTCTTCTTTTTTTCTATTTTCAAACTAACAAGTTACTCCTATTATAAATGAATTAGATTTAGTCAATTGGTGGGATGGTTATATATAACATGCAATATTTAAAATTAGGGACGAAGTTTCTATGACATTGACTCCATTTGCGAAACTTATGTACTCTATTCGCAAAATTAATTATTCCATCTTCGTAATTTCATCCCAGCCCGACTCATAGTAGCCCGCTACCGCCTTTAGTTGTACTCCCAAATTTAGTTGACTTTTAACTTTATCACTCAATTAATCTTTATAAAATATTTTAATGACTTTGACGATGTAATTAGGTTTATCATGACTAAAAGGAATATGTTAATATTGTACGGAGTATAAAGTATTTAATACTTCACAATTTATTCTGTAAAAAAGAGGAAGAAACCTAAAGAAGTTTAGAGATACTAAAAATTAAAATTTATAAATTTTACAAGAACCAAAATATATATTTAAATTAGGGAATGACTATTTTCAAATACAATGATTTTACTGAGCAGATTTAATTAAAAAATTTGTAGAAAGACCAAAAAAACTCAAAAAAAAAAAATATTTAACCCATTTTAAAATTAAACTTATACCGGACCTATTTAAATGCAGTCCACATGTGTGTCACAAGTCATAACGCGTCTTCTTCAATTCTCCTCTCCTTTCTTGTGCTCTCTCTACTGTGATAATAATGGAGGAAGAAGACATTCGAATTCCCCCAGGTTTCGCCTCCCTGACATCTTTCTCACTTAAAAAGGTTAAAAATGCGAATGATTCTCAGCTCCGCGGGGAAGAAGAAGAAGAAGAAGCTGAGAAGACTTCATCTCAGATTGGTTCGGTTCGGAGCGTCTTTAATGCGGACCTGTATAAACGGTCTGCTACGAAGAATAGATCCTGGATAGTCGATGATCGCGTTGGAGAAGAGCCCAAATATGATTCCGAAAACGATTTTGAGGTCATTTACGGCGATTTTTTTAATCAATTCCAAATCGCCGAAAGTGGGTGGGGAGGGGGGATTTTACTTCGCTCGTGGTTTTTATTTGTCTGATGTTTATAAATTTCTACTGCAGTGCTTGTATTCGAGAGGCTATCTTCCTGATGGAGTGATTCGGGGATGCCCAAGTTGTGCCAATTGCCTGAAGGTTCTTATGATTTTAGTATTTTATCTAGCAAATACGTAGTCTGTAGTACTTTTTTCCTTATTTGTTCCAAAGGTGTGAATTGCTTTTACTTTTATATTTTCAACAGGATGACAACTAACTCCATCTGCTGTGAATTTCTTTTATGCTTTTGGTAAACAATAAAGGTTGTTGCGAGGTGGCAGCCTGAAGAGTCAGGCGTGCCTTTGCTTGAAGAAGCTCCGGTGTTCTGTCCTACCGAAGAGGTATTCCCTTTGTGTTCATTGCTTGTCTCCTTTGGTCATCATAATATCTTCCAAGATTTGGAATTGTTGTATATCATTCGGATAAGTTTGGATCTAATGCCAGGAGTTCAAGGATACACTTAATTATGTTGAAAGCATTCGTTCAGTTGTAGAGAACTATGGAGTATGCCGTATTGTTCCTCCTAAATCATGGGAACCCCCAAATTTAATTGAAAAAAAGAAAACATGGGACACTTCTAAGTTTTTCACTCATATCCAGCGTATTGATGAGCTTGGTGACATGTTTTTAAAGAAAAGTCTTCATAGAGCTCATTTGAAGATGAGGCATAAAAGGAAACGAAGTTCTGTAAAAAATTTGGTTTCGGGATCATGGAAAGGACACTATGTAGTGGATTGCCAATCAGAAATATTTCAATCTGAATCTGGACCAGAGTTCACTCTCCAAGGCTTTAAGGATTATGCAGATAACTTCAAAAAACAGTACTTCAGTGAAAGGAATGTTGATATTGACCCAAATGTTAGTTCACCTCCATTAAACAAGACATTCAGACCTTCTATTCGAAACATAGAAGTTGAATATTGGCGAATAATCGAGAAACCTAATGAAAAAGTTGAGGTGCGATGTTTACATTTTATAGTTGAGTGGTCTTCTAATACTCATACTTTACCATCATTGAACTTACTCCTTCACAGTCATATGGTACAATAGGTGCTCCATGCAGCTAATGTTGATGCTGAAATCTTTAGAAGTGGGTCTCCAGCTAAACACAATGGACAGAAGATGCCCAAGAATCCTGTTGATATACAGTCAGGCTGGAATTTGAATAATACATCTATGCTTCAAGGTTCTCTTCTTCGTTATGATGCCTGTGACACTTCTTCCATGTTGCATCCTCAGCTCAGTATAGGAATGTGCTTTTCATCAACTTTCTGGGTAAGCCAAAGGAATCTTAATATGAAACTAGAACATCTTATATTTTCTGGGTGATGCTAAATCCACACCCTATTTGGCTAAATTCACTCCATTCATAAGAAATTTCAACTTTACCCTTTCACTTTTTTCTTTCCCTTTTATAAATATAAAGGGTAAACTTATCTATTTCAATCAAAAAGTGTGGATATAGCCAAATGTGGTGTGAATTTAGCGATAGCCTTTCTTTAACTTGTTTCTTTTTGGTGCATCTGTTTTAGCTTTGTGGGATACTTGGTCCATTCACTCCCAAAATGTGATGCTACCATGAATTCTATATTTGATCGTCTCTGTTTCCTTTTCAATGTGACAGAAAATTGAAAAGCATCATTTATACTCGTTATGTTACATGCATTTGGGTGCTCCAAGAATATGGTATGTCATTCCTCAGCAGTATTGCTTCAAGTTTGAAGAGATTGTGAAGAAGCACATTCCAGAATCGTCAAAACATCCTTGGTTGCTTCTAAATATTGTGAGTTCTATATATAGATTATATACACACCTTATGTGTTTCCTTCACCAATGAAAGATTGAAATACAATATGTATTAGGCTTGGAAATATTGGATCATAGGTTGCCATTTATATTGCTTACTATACATTATAATACCAGAGAACATGTCTGTGTTGATTTTTCAAAAGTGGTTCTAACTTCTAAGAGTGTCATGAGCTAAGCTAAGTGTAAATGTTAACTGTGGCTTGTGAGTGAGGGTACTATCTGAAAAGCAAAATTTAACACACACACAGATATATGTGTGTGTGTGTGTGTGTGTAGTTCAAATAAGAATGATGCACAATGAAAGAAATGAGAATGCATATGATCCATTAGATTTAAGATCTAAATGTTGTGATAAGTTAAAAATGAGGAAATACCTGAAAATGTGGTGGAATTTTGAATATAATTGGAATTTGTGGTTAAAAAATATAATGGAGATTTGAACTTCATATTCATTGCAGGCCACTCAAATTTCCCTCTCAACTTTGATATCTGAAGGTATACCTGTTTATCGCTGTTTACAACATCCAAAGGAGTTTGTTCTTGTTTTGCCTGGATCGTACTACTCTCAACTTGATTCTGGCTTTAACTGTTCTGAGGCTGTAAACTTTGCTCCATTTGACTGGTTGCCTCATGGTCAATTAGCTGTAGAACGGTATAGTGAGTTTCATAGAAAGACAGCAATCTCTTATGATAAGCTGTTGTTTGGAGCAGCTGGAGAAGCAATTAAATCCTTGGCTAAACGTTTGTTTGTTAAAGATTGTTCTGATAATTTGCAATGGAGTAGTGTCTGTGGGAAGGATGGAACTCTGACAAAAGCAATCAAGGTAAACTTCTAGTTTATATGACTCCAGTGTTACTAGGCCCCCTTTTAGCTGTACCACATAAAGTTCCTCGATTAGATCCTAGGTTTTATGTCACATACTTTCCTACCCCGCTCTTAATCCATCCCAATGTACTTAGAGAGCTCAGAATATCATAATCCATCCACTAAATTTATTGCAGTGATGGTCTTTTAGGTCTAAACAAGCTAAATTTCAATGTACTGTGTATGTTCAACTTATCTTGGATTATTGTGCACAGGCTCGACGTTTGTAACATTTGCTATATTCATGTTTATTTTGTTCACCTACCCAACTCAATTGAAAACAAGAGCGTGTTTTTAAACTATAAACCGAGTGTGTCTAACAAACTGGTTTAGAGTATTAGTTCTTTTAAAGTTATAATGTATCTATTTAATAATTCCATTCAATTTCAGAACGATTATGCATCAGACTACTATCAAGCATGTGCATTGTGCAACCCAAGTTGGATAGTTGGAATAATAATGAAACTGTTCTCCAGGTGTTGACGTGTTGTAATCAGGCATCACTGTGGTCCTTAGGATCTAATGGTAGTGGGACAAATTCACTGGGAACTCATTAAGAGCTTATTATGATTTCATACCTTTTAATTTTATTCTTAATTACTGTGTTGTATTTGTTGGGAATCTTTTGCTATTGTTTGTACTTGTTGCTTGTACTTGGTGCCTTATCTGTGTTATACTGTGTTCTCTTCCATATTTTTGTGCAGGTGGAGCCGGGGGTCTCTTGGAAACAGCCTCCCTACTTCCGAGTAGGGGCAAGGTCTGCGTACACACACCCTCCCCAGACCCTACTGTTGTGGGATTCAACTGGGTTGTTGTTGTTGTTGTTGTTGTAATTTTATTCTTAATTAATTTGCCATCTAACTTCTACATAGTCGCTGCCTTGTCGGTTTGGCTGGGAAATCGAACCCGGAAGGTGTAGCAGTTGGATTGGGTGATCGGTTTGACACTAATGAGATATGCTGGTTGAGGAGCTCATGCTCATTGAATATGATAGATTGATAGTTACATAGTACAAGAGGTTTTAATTGCCAAGCTACAGAACTAGAAGGTCAATCAAGGGCTGTTTGGTGTTAACTGGAAAAGTGAAGGTCCACTTTCCTGGTCAAATGGAAAGAATTATAAAAATAACTAGCCTTATATGTGGATCCTTCATGTTTTCTGTGCGCTGTTTGTGTTTTATCATGTGTAGTTTGAGTTACTTAGTAATGAGATGTGTGTAGCCTGTCCAGAAGAAATGTTTTAGATATTTAGAGAACTCTAGATTCTTATATCATGTAGTAGCCCTTTAGCCAATGGTAAACAATACTGGTACTATATGCAATTGAGCACTTGGTGCCTATAGTTTGTTAATGAATGTTGTCGAGTTAGGCCCAAATGCCCAACTCACTCTTAAAGTATCATCAAGACTCAAGAGGTGGGACATAACTCATAATTATATTTATATACTAGACTAAAATCCCTTGTCAAGGCTGGGCTGTAAAACAATAGGGGAAGACAAATGTGTCCAATTTTAACCATAAACTCAATTCTTAAAACATAGAGTCGGTGGATGTCCCACAAACCACCATCAGACGAGGCTGTATTAAATTAGGTCTAAGATGTTCCAGAAGCTAGATGTTTCTCATGTTTACTTTTAGATACTAAAGTAAGTAAACTCAAACATTCTACACAACTGGTGTGTGATTCTCAACAAATGCAAATGATCCTAGTTTGACAATTTCAACAATACAGCTATTCTGGGCCACTTGTTTGCATTCCTGATTATACACGCTGAATCTGAGCAGTAGTTTGACAAATGTCTAGTACTCTGGTTTGTTACTTCGTTTACTATAATTTGTAGAACATCTCTATATAACAGACTTGGTTTTGTATGTTCACTTGTTTCCTTACATCATTTATTAGTTTATGTGTACGTACACAAACATGATTTATCACATCACAAGATGTATATGTATTTGTTTTACTTTGATAGGCCCGTGTTAAGAGTGAAGGAATGAGACAAAAGTATCTATGCATTACGCTTCAAACACAAGTAATGGGGGAGGACTTTGACACTAGCACCAAAAGAGAATGCGTAACATGTTATTATGATCTACATCTTTCTGCGGTTGGATGTTCATGTTCACCTGATAAATACACTTGCCTTCGCCATGTCAAGCTGCTCTGTTCTTGTGAATGGAGTTCTAAGTGCTTTTTTTATCGCTATGACATGAGTGAGCTGGATATCATGGTTGAAGCTCTGGAAGGGAAAGAAAGTGCACTAAACAAATGGGCAAAGGAAAAGCTCGGATTAACTCTTCATTCTTATGTCTCTGAGAACTAGAGAAATCCCGTTTCTACAGATTAAAAATTCATGGATTTCTTCACTCGGAGTTCAATGTCCAGAGCTTTTGCAAATCAAGGGGACTCAAATCCAAAGTTGATTACTTGAATTTACACAAGAGCAGAAGAGAAACTTTATGAAAGAAGCATCAATTTGCTAGTTTGATCCAGCTACGATGACGATTATTACTGCAAGAGTTTTGTGCATCACTTTATTTCAGGTTCGTGTTTGTATGATAGATGGTCACTTCAAGAGTCTGTTTGGTAGGATTTATTTTCAGCTCTTCATCCAGCTTTTTTCATTTCATCCAATTCAGCCATACTCTCAACTACTTGAGTAGATTCGGCAACTTCAGCCATTTTGAGCCAGATCAAACGGGTTCAAAATTATTAGATTCTACTTTCAACTAATGTGTTGTATTATATGTCTCTTCATTTCAGAACACAGAGTGAATTGCTTCTTGACATTTTGGTCTGGTGATGTAAGCAGAGACGTTAATTGTCCCTCCCCTCGTGGACTGGTATTCTTCTAAGGTATGATTTTTTTTTCTTCTTCTCAAGTAAAAGTAGAGTTACTCTTGAATGTAAAAAGGTGATTTATTCTTTCCCCCCTGTAAAACTATAGTAACCCTTGAATGTAAAGGTGATGTGCTGTAACAGCTCATCAGAGTAACTTAAGATTACTCCCCTAGTGTGCTGTAACAAAGGTTGGTAAAATTGTACCCAGTCAATTCAACTAAGAATTTTATAAAAAACATGGCTTGCCATTTTGACTAGTCAAAGCATTTCTTGTACTAGCTGGTCCAGAAACAGCTTGAGTTTTCTCAGCGTCGTTTTAAAGTTGAAAATGAAGACGTCGTTTTGTTTTTCACAAAAAAACCTTCTTGAGGATGTCTCATTGAACTCAATCTGTCAGTCTATTCAGTTGATTCAGACAATACATATAGAGAACAATGGTATGCAGTCAATCTTTATTAATTCATATTAGTACATCCAGTGGCTTTTTACACAAACGTACATGGAAGAGATTTGAACTAGCTATAACCCTTAGGCATTAAACTAGGTGAGTTACAACTATCTACATATGGATAAGAATGCTAAGAGATAAGCCTAAGTTAATAAGTATTTTACAAATATAAGTTAAATAAAAGTATTTAGTTATTTATCCTTAATAATACAATTCATATTTCTAAACGATCATTTGATTGTTGTATTTTTTTTTTAAAAAAAAAATTAGTCTTTAAATATGGAAGGCAGGGAAAGTAATTCTCAAATAAATTGAAAAAATTTTATGCCAAGTCTACATAGTTGAAGCTTCCTAAAATTGTCTGGCTAAAACTGGAAGTACATCTAATTTTAATATTTTATGTTATGTACGTTCTCACTTCCAAACACACCACAAAACAGTATAGTACCAAGAAGTGTTTTTAATGTAGTCAATGGGTTATCTGTCTCATAAATAAGGTGCATGGATGGACGTTACAGAAGAAAGAATTGATCAGCAACGGTTTTCTTTTTTTTGAGAGAAATTCATAGTACGCTTTCAATGTGTACTAGTAATAAATTCATGTGTCATTGTTTCACACAGCAGTGTGTTTTTTTCACACAACATTTTAGTTTTTTTAGAGCCGATAAAATTGACCCGAGATTTGACATAAAAATATTGGATTTTGAAACAAAGGTTTTATTGATTGAACCTGTCCAAATCCAAACGTGATCGAGAAAATAGACCAAATAAAACAAGGATTGGATAGATATAAGTCCAGTCCTTGATCTATATATATTTCAGTTTGGTCAAGTTTGGTCTTAGAGTGATGACTATTCCTATACTCCTAATGCATAGCTTTTATTTAAAAAATGCCAGAAGGCATTGTGAACAAATGTAAATAGTCTCAAGGGGGTAAGACCCGAGTTCGATTCCTTACAACAGCCTCTTCAAGTACCATGTTGATGGATACATTCTTTGCCACTGATCTACGACCAAAGTCTAATTTGTCTTCTCTAAGTGATCGTTTCACTGGGTCTGAGCGAGCCTGGGGTTCATCATTTTTTTAATACAAACATTAAAAAGAAAATACTCCCGAGTGTTTTTACTGCACTCAACTACTCAAATGGGCTGTATGGAAGTACTGCAATCAAGTTCTTGGACTTTAATTTTGGACTGGACCGAGAAGGTAAGCTGGATATTGCGTGGGCTCCACCACCTCAGCTTTGGACGGTTAAATGGGCCGACAGTCGAAAGCAACAAGTCATGCACGTGGGGCCCGTGTGGCGTGGACTACTTCTTGACTCAGCTCTACTCTCTCTCGGGGACCCACCTAGGCTTCTCTTTTTCTCTATGAAGACAAGTTCGAGTATCTCTATGGTCTATATTTATACTCCTCATCTTTTTTTTATTTTAGTATCTCATTCACAGTTTTTTCTTTCTATAAAAAACTCATTTTTGTCCTCATTTATTCTTTTTTATACATTTTTTTAATATTTTTTATTATTATTAATCTACTCATCACATCAAGGTAAATTTTTGCAAAGTTAATACAAAATCATCTCTTCTTTAAATTTTCTTAAAGCCAATAGGTGAAGAGTTTTATGGGACAGATGAATTATCAGAAAAGAATTTGATTTTTTTGAAAAAATGATTCACATTTCTGTCAAAGAAAAAGTATATCAGGATTCACATTTGAGATGTGGATCTTAGAATCACAAAAGAACAACTCATAAGTAAAATACTCAATAAAATGTGATGAGAAGATTAATACGGAATATTCCTCCCTCTTAAAATAATTCTCCCACTTGAAGTAACTTGAAGAAATTTATTTCTTTTAAAATTATTTGTTTGCAATTTGGTATAAAAGAAAAAAAATTATATTTTAAAAGTACATAAAAACTTAAATAAGATGTAATAAAAATATCTTATTGTATCAAATTATCAACATAATATGTAAACAACTATTCCCTCTATCCAACAATAAAGTTCCTAGTTACTATTACGATTTGTTGATAACATAAGTGTGTCTGCATATTTTCATCAATCATTTGATAAGATAAAATAATCTCATTTCATCCTATCTTGTAGAATTTTGATATAGTTCTAAACAATGTAATCTATACTATTTTATGATGTATCAATTTTTAAATAAAGTAATTTTAACAATAATGAGATATTCTACGTTGTTTAAAATAGAAATTTTATTATTGGACGATGGTAGAAAGGAGTAAAATTTATCAAAAACCTATAATAATAATTGTAAGTGCCAACAAATTTCTAAGAAGAAGGGACTCAAGGGAGTACTAAATAAAATCATGTACGATGACGAGGCAAGTGAAAGGAGTCAATGTTTTTCTCACATTTTGTACTTTTTGATGTATTTTAAATTTAAAAGGTATTTTTATATATATTTTTATAAAAATAGATGTACTTCTTGTAAAAAAAATTCTTCTTTATTGTAAACAAGTAATTTAAAGTAATGAATTTAAATAATGGTATCAAATAATTAAAAAATAAAAATACACATATGGTAAGTTTATACATTTTGTGAATATTTTGTCAATGACTCTAGCATTACTCAACCAAATATGATGTGAGTGTGTTACTTCATTAAATGATTAATGAGTTTATATTATATACTTTATTCAGAATTAATCTTCATCTTTTTTTATTTCGTAAATAAGTATTCTATTTCTTTACTTAACTAATAAAGGAAAAAATATGCAGTATATAATATTTCCATTCTTTTAAATAAATTTGAAGCATCCATTTTTTTCGATGCTCTTTTTAAATTTCGCAATAGATGTGCTCCTTTTATTTCGAAATTGATTACAATCTTTTTTTCTCTCTTCTCAATAACTTTTGTTTATTTGTGTTTTTTTATTTATTTTTTATAAAATAAAATATTCTTGCCACCTCTTATTTTGTAGAGTTCTTGACATAATTTGTTTATGTGTAATTTGTTTTTCTTATTGATATACCAATTTTTAATTAAAATAATATTAAAAAACGAAATTTTTTATCTAATAATCGTAACTCTTAATTTGTAATCAAATTAGATACAACTAATTTTGTTTTGGGAAGGGAGAGAAGACATGATTGCATCTCCAATGAATGGCTTACGTATTTCCGAATCAGAATTAAATTCGTATTGGTCTACTTTTTGGAATTTGATTCTTTCTCCCATTACAAAAAAAATTTCGTATGCCATGAGAGCCTGTATTAAAATTTCGGGTTTAACTAGAACTATTTATATCTAGTAAATGTTTATTTCAAATCAATTTAGCATTCAATATTCATTCTGAAATAACGTAGCATTAATTCAAATTAAAGCCTGCTCAACATAGTATTCATTATAAACTGACATAATATTGATTTTAAAATAACATAGTTTGAAATATTTTTTAATTAGAAATTTGTTATGAAATATGATACATTTGACCTGACCATATAATTTGCACCTTACGATCATACTCATTCAGAGCCTACTCCACATGGAGTACTAATGTACTATGTACAAATTTAGGAATTCTTTTAAATAAATACTTCATAAATGATTAAATATAATTTGAAAAGGTATTCATTTTGAGTACTCATAATTTAAAAAAAATACAATTATTTTTAGAAAAGTGAAAATTTATGGTATTATTGTCCTAAGATTCGTATATAAAATATGAATTTGTCTCGTATTTTTTATAAGTTTATTATAGGTGGATATTTTCTTTTGTAAGATCCAATGTATATTCATTTTATGTATTAAGATTACCAAAATATTTATGAACCTAATTACGGACCATAAAAGAAATTACCAAGTGTATGATTTGAAATTTCTTCACTAAGAGCTCAAAAAAACATGTGTACACTTAGTGTGTTATTTTCGGATTGAGAACTTATCTTCTATCATTTTCTAACTTCTTATAGTTTTTTCAATTTTTTCCTATTTTTTTATAATTCTTTATAATTTTTTCCAACCTCTTTCGGGTTTTAACCCCCCCCCCCCCCTTTGTAATTTTTTCTAATTTTTAACCGTAAAATTTCAATTGGAAAGAGTAGTCCCTTAGAAAAGAAATAATGTGAGTCATTTTTTTCTTTCGTGTGTGGATTTAGTTTTAAAACATCCAAAGATGAAAATGCAAATTTGTTCCTGGGACAGGGAGTATTTTGATTAAATTTTGGCTCAATTTTTTCCAATTTAATTGGGGAGGGAGTGAATTTATTTATTTTTGTTTGTTGCTTTATTGTTTTAAATATCTTACTACCTCAAACATCTTTTGTTTGGATTTTTTTAAATAAAAAAATGATACTCTTTGACTATAAATCAAATATAATTTGAATAATATATGTAATAAAAAATCTATTGATCAAATCAATATAAAAAAATAAACTCAATTATATTAAATTTACATTATATTAAATATATTTTTTCTATAATTGATATTTAAAGAATGTCACTATTTGATAAAAAAAAGTTAAAACGTGAAAGATTTTCGGAGTAGATTGTTTAGTGTTGATCGATGCATCCCCACCATACCCCATCTACGAGTCAAGCATCACGTCGGTTTTCAACTTAAATCGGATATTTATTAATTAAATCTAATTTCTATTATATTCTTTGATACGATGATTTTGTTAATAAGTATTATTTTAAAAAATTAAAAATAAATTAAAAAAAATTCACTCAAACATCGTTTTACGCAATGAAAAAATTATAAATGAGGTAAGTAATACTTCCTCTGTGCCTAAATAAACTTCCTCTTTTGTTTTTTTTTCCCCAAATAAACTTCACTTTTCCCTTACAAAACTCCTTTTACCCCTTACTTTTTCATACCATACCTATCACATCATATCTTTTTACTAATAATCTACATATCATATCTTACTTTTACACATCACATCAAGGGTATTTTTGGAAAGTCAACACCAAAATATCCTTCACTTAAATCCGCAAAAAAATCAAAAACGGAAGTTTATTTAGGGACGGAGGGAGTAAAATTTTTGTTTATTTAATTGTTAATATTAATTTAATTTTATTCAAAATGTCAAACTAGATGAGACTAAAATGAAAAGTTTGCGCAGAGAGACAACTATACTAAACATAGAGTCTCTGTAAGTACAAAGTGCAGCCACTATTTATCACCTATATACTCCCTCCGTCCCAAATTATTTGCAACAATTCGAACGACGTGCAAAATATCATCTCTTTTAAAATCATTATATTTTCAAATTGGTAGAGTAAAAAAAGTAAAAATTACACCATTCAAAAGTATATGAAAAGTTCTACAAAACAAGATGCGACAAGAGTATTTTATTTTATCAAATGATTAACCAAAACGAGTAAACAAACAAAAGTTATCGATAGACCAAAACAGTAACCGTGACATTTTTTCTGAGATGGAGAGAGTACAATTAAAGTCTAATTTACTTAATTGTTTACTAATCTTTCTGGGATCATCTTTTTTTGGAAAACGTTTGAATGAATAATTGTTTAGTGGATTGAGTTGACATGTCTCTGCGCTGAAAAAAAATAAAATTGAGAAATATTCTCCACATAATAATGCAGTCAGTGGTTGCTTTTGATCGGAAGCTATATATATATATATATACTCTCCGTCCACAAATAAACTTTACGTTCACTATTCATAGAGTCAAATTTTATTCACTTTGTTAGCCTATTTTCGTCACCCATTTGATAAAATAATATAGTCATGTCACCTCTAGTTTTGTAGATCTTTTGATATAGTTTTTAAATATGTAATATTTATTTTTCAATTTTACACCATTTTTCATATAAAATAGTTTGAAAATAACTTCAGTCAAACATCGTAAGGCGTAACGTAAAGTTTATTTATGGACGGATGGAGTATATATATATTGTCAATCCATCTGATCATATTTTTTTCTATTCTTGACAAGTGACAACCACAACAATACATCTTCTAACAAAACTAATTGCGGTGTGAGAGTTTAGTTAAGTTTTGAGAGAAAAAAGGTTAAAAAATTCAATATGATAATTTCAATATGAGTCATAACACATTTTCAATAAAGGTTAGAGGTACTCCGAATTAGTAACTATGGATTCTTTCTCACAATAACATAAATAGAATCTTAAACACTTGTCAAAATATGTTACTTCAACCATTTTTTGCATTATGAAAAGTGTGAAGAATAAAAATATTTCAAGATTACAAAAAGCAAATTAACTCTCACCACTAATTTGGAACAAAGAACAAGAAATAAGAACCATCAACTAATGAACAATAGTAATGTGTTGGAAAAATTAATTCCTAACTTTATTGGGAAAAAACTAAAGTAAGAATAAAATATAGTTAATATACTAAAATAAGAGTTCCATATTTTTATTTCTAAAATAGGAATCAAACATGCATGTCATATATAATACCAAAAATTTTTGTGAAATACTCATATACAATGACACATTATCATAGTGCAAACTCATATTTTAGAGATAAATACATAAAACTTTTATTTTGATACTTTATCTACATTTTACTTCGTTTAAGGTGCATGATTTTCTAAATTTTGTGAATCTTTCCAATTTCTTGTAACTCTTTGCATTTTCTTCAAAGTTCTTCTAACAACTAAAAAATAGTATTTATATATGTTGAATATAAAATAAAATTATATATGCAACTTTATTACATACCATCTCACACACGCACGGAAAAAGATAATTTTTTAATCTAAAATGATACTTTTCTTAATTTTTTATTGAGTTAATCATTTAATTGATTAACTTTTTAGCAAAATATTAATTGTGGTATCTTTTTGTACGGAGTACATGCTCACTAATGAGAAGGAAATCATTCTTGCAAATAATTTTACAGATCAAAGTATTTTTACTCATATTTTAACTATATAATAACTCTCATTTTAATATTTTCATAGTCCAAATTTCCTTTGTCCTATATATTTCTTCTGAGTGTATATTCTAACTTCACGAAAATTTTTATTTGAATTTTTCATGGCTTATAAAATGAAATAAAATATTCTTTTCACTAATTATTTTGTTAAACTTTTAATATATTTTTTAAACCATGTGGATTTTATTTTTTATATCAATATTTAAATAAAATAAATTAAAAAACTTGAAATTTTGTTTTATTGTACGCAATTAGAAGAAAAACATGATAAGAAGAGAGTTATTCTACTCTAATCTGAGTATTTCCCTAAAAGATTGACACAGTTTAACTTTTTTAGGCAAATTGTATCATCATTTGATCGCAAAGTATGAAAAAAGTATATTCAATTATTATGTAAATTTAAAAAAATTGAGTTTGTTTTAAAATATAATTTTTAAATATCAATTTTTTTATAATATTTAATTATTTTAAATTATATTTAATTCGTGCTCTAAGGGTACCATATTTTAACCAAAAAAATTAAACTATGTCAATCTTTTAAAGATAGAGAGAATATTTAATGTTTCAAGGCACGAAACTTTATTAAGGAGTCGTCTTTTCAACATGATCGTTTGTACGTACTATTGTCTTTGCTATATACTCACTCGGTCGGAGCACTACGTCTGTCCACTATTTGTAAACAGTCATTTTTTACACGGTTTTCGGATCAACTTTTTTACCGTATTTTTAAAAAAAAGGTGAAAAGCGTACTTCGGACACTTCCACAGCTCGATCCGACAGGATTGTGGAAAGGTAAATAATGACATAATCTAAATCGAGTCGTTACAGTATTTTAAAAGGTCATGCATTAGTACATTAAAATGGTGTACCCAATTTGTACACCAGCAAAATTTTGTGATGTCTAAGCATGTTCATGTAGTAAGAAGAAATTCGCTCCACGCCCGCATGGACAGCTCCACTAGTCTCGGATATAGAATTTAGAATAAGAGATCAAGGATCGAGCCTTACCAGTAGCATTGTGGGAACAACCTCTCAAAAAACGAGGGCACTCCTTGTGCACGTACAGTAAGCACTGATCCGAGTCTCTGTTTCTCGTTGAGTCACCGTGATATACATTCTATCACAATCTCGTTAGGAAGGGGGTAAGCGGCGCCCGGGATGAGCGATTCCACCTTTTGGGAACAAGAAAGCCGCTCCAAATTTCTTTACATTTTGTATTCGAATTTCAATTCACTCCCGAGTTTAAGATGTTGAAATTATAAGATTGAACACGTACTACACTAATAGGTGTAAAACTTGAACTATTAAAAAGTACTAATTTTTTGGATAACAAATCTATCTATGGATCAATCTAATTATTTTGTGATTTTTTTAAATAACAAATCTATCATGACTCTTATTATCAAACTTTGGTATGCAATTTGGTGTGATTGTAACCCCTAATAAATGTGGATCCCTATATATGTTGTACCCAAAACCATCTCCACACTGCAAATCAATAAGAGCTTTTGTCTCCCTGTGTTTTTCCTTAATTAATTACTCCATCTGCGCTAGCTATGTACGCACTGCCTAGCTACACATAATTGTATGGGTCAAAGGGGACATTAATTAGCTATAACTATATGGTCTTTGGAAATCAAAGGTTTTACCAAAGGGTATTGTTTTGTGGGTAACTTTTTTTTTTTTAAAGTAAAGCTATAAAAAAAATAGTTTTAATTATTTTAACCTCTTAGATATATATAGGTCATTAAATATGGACATTTGTTTAGAAAAACTAAGATACCAAATTAGCTATTTTTGTTAGAAACTCATTTAGAAAGAAAAGTTTATACACTAAGAAGGAGATGAGTAATAAGAAAAAAATGCATTTATCATATTATATTAAAATATTGATTTTGAAAAAAAACTTACTTTAGAGTGTCAGTCAAGCTAGGTTTGGATTTGGTCAGATTTATCCATTTTTAGCGAGTGATCTTTGGATTCGGTCTACAAATATTCTCTTCAAAACCCATTATTTTTAGATCGAGCTAGTCTCAGATAAAAAAAATCGAATCATTTTTTATCAAGTCTACTTGGGAGAAAGAAAAATGAGCTTCTTTGTCTCTATGAACGAGTCATCATTTCTCTTGTAGAGAGTCATAAAAGAGACAATTCTATCCATTTTTAGAGTCCTTTGAGGCTTTGAATCACACCATTTCATTTTCTTAAATTCTACATAAAGTCAATTTAGACTTTTTTCGGGTAATGGGAGTATAATCTTAACCCGACTAATATGGAGGTGGGATTTGTCCTCATATATGTAAGGATTATTTCATGCTACACATAAATAACATTCATCGCTAACGTCATGAGTCAAATCTTAATATTACTCCGTACCTTTTTATACATCTCTTCGCTTCTTTCCTACTGAATGTACCCCTTCCATTCAAAATAAATCGTTCCACTTCGCAACTCATCTTTTTTAGCTATATATTTAATTATGTTAATCATTTTCTAAAATAATATTTTCTTAGCTTGTAATTAATATGATTTGAGTATAATAAAGGTATATTATTTGTTTAAAAAACATCGTCATTTCATTTATGATTTTATAGATAATTTGATTTATAGTTTTCTTAAAGACAATTTCTACCATTTTTTAAAGAACAATAAGGTTAAAAATAAACACAATCAATGAAATAAGTTTCATTGTTGATCATAGGACAATTGATTTTGGAGAGAGGAAAATGAGTAGAATATATAATGGGCCTAAATATATTTGTCATATATCCGCTCCACCAAATGGCTTCCGGCACGCGCACGCCTAGAGAAAAAGATGTCATATGACCAAAACTACTCAATGCAACAACGAACTATAAATGCGTCCCCTCGCCCGCATGGATAGCTCAGTTGGTCAAGAGCGTGAAATCTTGGACCGATGACCAGGGATCGAGTCCCGCAAGCGGCAGTGTGGGAGCTATCCAAAAATCCCATAAAGGGTGAGGAGACTCCTTGTGCGCGGTGGGCACGGGTCTAGCGTTCTTGGCCGACTGAGTTACCATGATTTACATCCTCCACCATTCCTGTCGGGCAAGGGGGTGGGGGCGCCTGGGGTGGACGATTCCACCTTTTGGACCGATAAATGCGTCCCCTCTATGAATGGATCCGGAGAGAGCTAATGGGGAAATGCTCCCGAGTTTGAAATTTGGTGGCTGTGATGAGAGGCAATCATGTAAAGCATGGAGCTTCTGCAAGTACTAGAGACGTAGAACTCTATTTTTGTACCAACTGACTGAGATTATAGCTCACTGTACTTCTTCTCAGCTAACTGTCCCGCCAGTGTTGAGGGACTCCAAAGAATGCGGTCTCAACCTTTTGATTCACATAGCACTTTGATTTGTGTTAAAAAAAAATTGCTCTTCACAAATAATGTGTTAAATCGAATTTATTAACCACCAGATAAAAAACAATGAAATGATTAATTGCATTCCTGAGACGAGTGTGTTTGGTTAAATTCTTTTTGAGTTGCCGGTATCGAATATTGTCTACTTTCACTATTTTTGAGTTGCGGTAGTCCAGAATATAAATTGTAATTGCAAACTAAGAGAGGGAATAGGGTTTTTTTAGTAAATGACAAGAATTACATTTACAAATTACAATTACTTCTGGTCCAAAAATTACAATTACATATTTATATTTCCAACCTCCAAATTACACCTTTTGTTTTATTGTACTTCATGGAGTAAAAAAAAGGTGAGACTCGTGATTGTTATTTATGTAGAAAAGATTAAAAAATAATGTGACACACTAACTACTAACTTTAAAAGTAAGAAAAAAAATTATTTTGGACCGGATGAATTAGTAAATATAAATACATTACTTTATGTATTGTACTATCGTACACGGCTATGGGGATACCTTTATAATGTTATCAATTTAAAAAAAGAAAGAATATAAAAATGTAAAAAAAAAATTAGTAGAAAAAAGAAAAAAGAAAAAAAATACAAACTTGATTTAATTGGTGAGTGGTGACTGGCGTGTGCCTTTTTCTCCATAGAGGAATGCTATGCCACTCCACGCCAAGGAAGATAAATAGTGTGTTGGTAAATGATGTGGCAGGCAAGGCAATAAAAAACTCACCGCTGCGACTGCTCTATGCATATAAAAATACTCATTTGTTAAAATATGGTACGTTTTGATACGTTTAAAAATACTCTCCATCCCAAAGTATTTGACACCTTTTGATTTTTCAATCAAAATTGATAAATTTTAGTCCCAAATTAAATAAAAATAATATTATAAATTGAATACAAAAATATTTTTATTAGATTATTATATAGAATATTTTTAAAATATTATTTTATTTAATTAATATACAATATTTATTTTATTTAATTATATATCAAAGGTCAAAGATTAATAAAATTTGACTAAAAAACTAGACAAATACTCCCTCCATTTCTTAAAACCCTTCCTCTTTCATTTTTTTTGTTTTTCATAAAACACTATATATATATATATATATATATATATATATATATATATATATATATATATATATATATATATATATATATATATATATATATATATATATATATATATATATATATATATATATATATATAGTCTTACAAAATAAGTAACCTTAAAAGACATACGTATGAATATAATGAATATCGGATGAAAAGTGCAATCCAAGGCGGAGTTATATATAATGGGAATGTGGGGGTCATCATCACCGCAATTAGACTTGGATGTGTGTTTTTTAGCCACTACATATTTAGTGTATCAGTTTTATAGTGGTACAATATGTCCAAAAATATAAAAAAAGTTTTAGTTGTACAAAATATTTTTTTTGTAGTCCTGTTCTTGCAAATTTGCCCATTTGTTTGGTAATGACATCAATTCAAGCACCTCTTCTACCCCCTTATTGACTCTATTCCAGCCACAAACATATCAACCAAGCAACACTATCTGAGGAAAGAAATACTCCATTTGGTTAATTTATTATATTCCTCCTTTATTATTGTCATTTTCCTATTGTTATTTTGAATGTTTAAATCAAATTATCTATAATATCAATGTTGAATTCAAAAAATGACCTGATATATATGCATATGGAGTAACTACAACAATTTTTTTTCAAAACAAAAAATTATACCCAATTCAATATTATTGTACTCCCTCAGTTTAGTTACTCCCATCATTTCTGTTGTGACTTGGGGGTGATTTATTTTTATTGTTTGATATTATAATTATATCCTTGCAAATTGAATAAAATATATTGCAACGTCTCAATTTATATATATGAGTCATTTTTACAAAAATGGATGTTTTTTTAAGTAAAACAAAAAAATAAAAGAATTGTTTTTAATTAAAAAACGAAGAAAGTATCAAATAAATTATGAATAAAAATATTTGGGACAGTGAGGGTATTATTTATTTACTTTTAAATGCAACAATAAGAACCTTTTTTTAGGGAACAAAAAACAACCCAATGGAATCCTTGAACAATATGGCATATGGGGAGAAGGGGTAGCCAAAGAGTAAAGATTATGCAAATTAAAACCAAAAGGTATATTTTATTTAAGGGGTGTACAATTGTACCCATTACTTGAGAAAATGCAAACCCTAGTTCATATTTATATCCATGTTTTTAATTTCAAGAAAATAAACTTACACAATACCATATATTTTCTTGGTAAATTGGGATATTATTATTATATGATAAAATCAAGAACTTCAATTCATAACAAACCACAAAATTAACACCAACCTCAAAATATAGTCTTAGAAGTGAAGCCCCAATTTATGTTTTTTTTGGTGAAAGGGTAAAAAAGAAATCAAGAAGAGTAAAGCTTAGAGCTTTAGGGCGGCGGCGTTGGATATATATATACACGTACATCAAATGTGAAGTGGAGCTTCACCTGGCGGCGGAGTCGGCGGCGGCGGCCGCTTCCGCTTCTTCTTCTCGTAGCTGATTCCTCTGGCTTTGGACTGCAGATCCCGGACTTCCCGGAGGTAGAGCCGGACTGCCCGAGCCCCGAACGGGTTGGTCTCGGGCGTTCCCCCGTTCTCCTCGTAGGCCGCCCGAAGCCGCCCGATGAGCGCGTCGAGGCTGCCCCAAGCCTGCCGGAGCGGGCAGGGGCACGGCACGGGCGGGTTCGGGTGGCCGTAGAACGGGCATATCTGGTTGTGGACCTTGGTCTTCCCGAACTGGTCCAAGTACCTGAGGAACTCCAGCACGTGGGCCCCGCTGCACCGCGCCAGCGCCAGCGGGGGGCGGTGGTTCTTCAGGTACTGCCCGAACGTGTTCCAGTCCCGCCGCTTCTGGTTCTCGTACCGGCTCGACGAACCCGCAGCCGCTACGGGAGCCGCCGCCGTCTCCGCCGCCGCCGCCATAAAGTTCGCGCTTTCGGCGTCAGACCCCGCGGCGGCGGCCACATCATGATGATGATGATGATGGGGAAGAGGAAAGGAGTCCATAAACATGTTTTGGGGATACACCTTTCCTTTTGTTGCAAATTCAAGAAAATCTTTGTTTTTTTCTTTCTAGGGTTTATTTTTTTTCTTCTGTGACCCCAAAAGAAACCAAACCAAGAAATCAAATCAAATCAAAAGAGACATAAAAGGAAGGCAATTAAGAGTGGAAATGAGAGTGAAGAATGGGAGTGATTGATTGTGAGGAGGTTTCCATATTTGCTAGAGAGAGAAAGAGAGAGAGAGAGAAATTGTGATGGGTTTTTGGGAAGAAGGCAGGGGAAATGTGAATATGATAGTAATAGAATTGAAGTGACTAGATAGAGGAGGGATTGATGGGAGAGTGGTTTAACTCAGAATTTGATGATGATGATGATGGCCCAAAATGAGGGATTTTTTAAATCAGTTTCTTGGTATAAGCAAAAAATCCAGGAAATCATGGGGATTGGGGGAGGTGGGTGTGGTGGTGGTGGTGGTGGTGGCCGGTGGAGGAAGCTATCATTTTAGTTGCTCTTTATATGAGAAATAAATCTCAATCTTGTTTAAGTCTTCTTTGGAAATAATTTTAGACATTAGTGTTAGGATTTTAAAAAAATTATCTGCGGGCATCATTTAGCGTTAGTCACTTTATATAAAATACTCCCTCCGTTTAGAAAAACCCTTCCCATTTGATTTGGGGGCAAAAATAAGGAAGTGTTAAATTATAGTTGATTTCTAATTTTGTCCCTGATGTGATGGGTAAAAGTAAGATGTGATGGATAGATTATTAGAGAAAAAAAATATGATGTGATAGGTAGGGTATGAAAAAGTAAGGGTAAAATTAGTTTTTTAATAAAAAGGAGAAGTGTTTTGTTGGAAGTGGAAAAAATGAAAGAGAAAGTGTTTTTGAGAACGGATGGAGTATATGATTTTTGTTTTTTGTTTCTGTAAGTTTTTTTTGTTTAAGTTATTGTTTACATTTTTTAAAATTTTGAAAATGTTCCTTAAACTTAAATAAAATTTCTAATTTGTTGAGATAACAAATTTATTTTGTACTCAACATCTTAGTCTTGTATTATTTAAATTAGGAGCATTATGTTAGAAGTAATTAGAAAATTGCAATATTGAGTATGAAATAAATCTAGTATCACAACTTTGTAGAAATGCTAATTACATTCAAGGATCAGTTTCAAAATAATTATTTTTTAAGAATCATGTTAACCGTAGAATAACCGCTAACATTAACAAAAAAGTTACATGGATGAAAACAAAAAATTATCTATATTACACAGACTAAGAACATAATACGTACGTAGTAACTTTTAATTTTACTTTGGGCCCGTTTGAAAATAGCGTTAGAGATTAGCGTTTTGAATAAAATTTTAACGGTGTAGATTGCTTTGAAAACGCTGACGCTAAACGCTGTCCGTCAATAATCTTTTCAAAACGCTAACGCTAATAGCTAAAGCTAATCCCTTATTACTCTAATCCGTATATAGAGATTTTTAAAAAAAGACTATATTCACTACTCAATGATCATCCGTGGCATGATCATTCTTTTTCACTTATGTATAAATTTGAAAATCGGGTTACCCATTGGTAAGATAAAAAATCATAGTTAGGCTGTTTATTCTTTTTCTGCTCAATATTTGAAAGTAGGCAAATTTGTTTTGCTTTTTTAGGTCCAAACTTATTTTAAGAATTTTAATACATAACTGATTATACTTTGTTTGTATTATGCTATGTAAATGAAAAGAAATTCAATTGTTAACCCATAAAAATAGGAAATATGAGAAAAAAATTAATTTTATAAGGGGAATTTAGGACTAAATAATACTCCCTCCGTCCCAAAAAGTTTGTTACGTTTAGAAAAAACTGCGTCCCGTAAAGTCCGTTACATTTCTATTAAAAAACCACTTTTACCCCTTACTTTTTCATACCCTACCTATCACATCACACCTTTTTTCTTAGTAATCTATCTATCACATCCTACTTTTACCCATCACATCAAGAGTATTTTTGGAAAGTCAATACCAAAATATCTCTCCCTTAATTTCCCAAAAAGTCAAACCGTCCCATTCTTTTTAGGACAAATTCTTTTTGGGACGGAGAGAGTAGAATGGTTAAAAGTGAACTCTTAGAAGAAAGTGGTGCAGTAGTAGGTCAGAAACCAAACCAGGCTTTTCTTTAATTACCCATAGACAGCCTGCAATCCAATTTTGTCTGGGGACAAATGTGAAACCCAATGGGGTTTTACCAAACTTGGGGAAACATATTTACTGCTACACTCATTTCTTGGTTAATTTCCTTCTCTCTTTCTTTTTTTTTAAAAAAAACGTGTGACTTTTGACCCTTCCAAAATTTTGTTCCAAAAGTAATGCAGCATACTTGTAATTAGCAGCCAAAAATTGAGAACCTTGTATGAAAACAACCTCTACTTCTCTCTAGGTGATTTTAGTGTAATCAATTATTTTATGTGATTAAATTTACTTAAATTAGATAAAAATTCAAATTATATTGTTAAACGAGTTAGGAGGTGTAGAGAAAACTACACACTCATTCAACCATATTACAAATTCATGGTGGAGTTTGGAGACGATAGCCTCTAATAGCAGGGTCCAATAGTAAGGATAAAACGTCAAAATTGGCCTTCAACCGCAGAAAATTCTTCACACGAATGTTTGACTTTTAAGAGAATGTTCTTAGGACTTTTGTGTCTATATCTACACGCCAACGTTTGCATCTTTACACGAATGTTTATATCTGATCTCCAAATTTTGACACTATAAGAGAGTCTCACTGGTATGGTTGAGTAAAGAACTCGAAATGTTTGTTCGATTAGAATATTTTAGTATATCCGAAATAACTTTGATTCGAAATTAAAGCGTTTCCACAAATCGTTAATATCAAGTTGTTTGCGTTTATTTTAGATTTTGAAAAAATCGCTTGGTGGATCATTTTGTTGTTTTTCACAATCAATCAAATGGTTGATTTTCCTCAATCAATTATGAACACCATTATTAGCAAAACTGCAAAACCATCATTAAAGCCAGAAGAAAACTTAAAATGAACATCACGATCATTACTATAGCTTAAAGTCAGAGAGTAGTGAAAATGTTTTAGTGGTACATTTATTTTTAATTCAATTTATTTGATTGTTATTGTAAATTTAAAACATAAAATTTATATATTTAAAAACTACATAAAAAATTTATAAAATAAGATGTGACAAGACTATGTTATCTTATCAAATAACTAACAAAAATAAGTAAAAAAAATTAAAGTTTGATCATAGTAATAGTAACCGGAAAGAATGTTTTAGTAGGGAGAAGTAATTAAGATCTTCAATATTTTCATGTCAAAATATGATTTAATTTGTAACATCAAAATCAATGAAAAATACAAAGACACTATATATACGAAATTATGAATATTTCAGTGTCATCATATTTAGTTGATAACAACATAAAATGTCTTTTTTAATACTCCCTCCAATCTATTTGAAATTTCATGTTTCAAATAAAAATCACATATTTAAAAATTACATAAAAGATCTACAAAACTAGTGGTGACATAATTATATTATTTTATCAAATGATTAATGAAAATACTCAAAGAAAATGAATGAAATTTGACCACGTAAATAGTTGAAATGTAATTTAAGTTAGGATAGAGAGTATAAATTATGCAGTGGCCCTCTAAAATAAATAAATAAATTATATTGAGGATTTTATTTTGGAGACTTTTTAACCCTCATTAATATACGAAAAGTCAAATTATCCTAAAATCCACACTCATTTTATAGACTTTAATATATAAATATCAGGATGAATTGTACTTTTTGAAAAAAATTAAAGATCACCATGTCGGCACATGAAAAATGTGATAAAATTCACATTTCACATGTGATTCCTAGGATCATGAAATCACTATTTTTATTATACTCCCTTCGTCCATCAAAAAATTTCTACATTCAAAATTAGATTACACAATTTGAATAACGTGCAAAATTCCTTGTTTTTTAAGTTTAATATATTTATAAATTGGAATAAAAACAAAAAAATAATCTACAAATTTAAAAATAACATTAAAAAAATTATACAATTAGTGATGATAAAAATATTTTATTTTTTAAAAAATTAATATAAACATGAAAACAAATAAGAATTATGGAGAATCTAAAATAAAAGTCATGTAATCTATTTTAGAAGGGTAAGAATTGGAAATATCATGCTAACTCCAAGATCTATTTTAGAAGGCTAAGAATTGGAAATATCATGCTAACTCCAAGCTCTATTTTAGAAGGGTAAGAATTGGAAATATCATGCTAACTCCAAGCTAGCTCTAACCCTTCTTTTTGGGACAAAGTAAGATAAGTGTCCATGTAGTCATGTACTCTCTAAAAATATTCAAATTAGTCACTCTATACAAAAACCAAAGTAATTTAGTTCCTACACTCTTTTTGTTGAGGTCTTTCTTTTTACTTTTATCTTATTTATTGCTCCAAATTATTATCGATGACGTCCATTTCAACTTGACATGCTAATTCATACTTTAAAAAAACTTTTTTCAAATAAGAATAACATATATTCGATTATTAAAAAGTAGGGATAAATTTAATTATTTTATAAGGACTAAAATAAGATTTGAAGTATGAATATTATGTCAAACATATGTTCATGTCATCTATAATAAAATTAGACACCATAGCTAAAAATTTGATGCCAGAAAAGTGAAGAGAAAGATCTAATTGAAAAGAAGAAGAAGAATAGTACAAGAACTAAATTAATTCAATTTTGAATACATGAACTAATTTAAACATTCATAAATAGTATCAGCACCCATACAAATGTCCCTCCTTTTTATAACCTTCTAAAATAAAATCTTCCCTCATTTTAAAAAAATCAGTGGGGTTCTATTCAAATTGTAATTCAGTGTCAACGGATGACAGCTGTCTATATTTGAGTACTTTCGGCGCTCTGTTTACAAAATTGTTGGTTCTTATTCCCTCTAACCACCCCTAAGCCCTTAACTCAGTCCACATCCAAATGTGTGGTTATTATGCAATGCACAATAGTCACACATTTGGAGAGGCTGGGGTAGGACTGGGGTAAGGGGTTTAGTGAGATGGTTAGAAAAGGTGGAAACCATCAATATTACAAACGAAGTACCAGAAGTATTCCAAAATAGAATTTACATGTTTTATTTTTGAAATAGGACTTGCATTATCAAACATGGTCATGTACATTACTAAAAAAAGTATGGTAATGTGTACATATACAATGTCACGTTACTACAGTGCAATATCCTATTTCAAGGGAAAAAACATGAAAGACCTATTTTGGTACTTTTCTCTATATTTTAGTCCTATTTAAGATGATTTCTGTATTCCAAAATGAGTGGCACCGGAGTGTCACCGTATTCCGGTGTCACTAGAACCTTATCGGAAAAAATTGTGTTTATATTAGTCCGTATTTATTTCCCGTCATATATGTAAATCACAGTTTTAAATTCACTTAAACTCAATTAAAGAATGAGAATTTAGCTTACATTTGGATGAGGTGAATTTGGAGAGAAAGAAAAAGGTTTGGGAGAAAACACAGTTCCTAATAAACTTTCACATGTTTGAATGCAAGAGAAAATAATGGGAAGAGAAGAAAAAATGGCTAATGGGCCAAGGAAAAAATGACTATTTTGTCCTTCCTTGCATCCTATTACTGTCAAAACGGTGTCATATTGATTTTTCCTTTTCTTATTTATTTAGGACATGTTTGGAAATAGTTAACGTTAGCATTTTGAATAAAATTTTAACGATGCAGATTACTTTGAAAACACCAACGCTAGACGTTGTCCGTAGGTAACCTTCTTAAAATGCTAACGCTGATCTCTAACGCTATTTCCAAAGACCCTTAATATTTTATGCCAAAACGGCAGCGCTTTGAATGTATTTAGTAATGTGGTGATCATCTATGTGGAATGGATTCTTCAAACAAACGACCTTTTCTATCTTCAAAACTAAAGTTTACATTTTGGAAATTTTTTTCTTGATGATTAGCAGAAGGAACCAATAATGACACAACCAAACAGCACCTAAGCTTCATGCCAATCATGACATTCATGAGCTTCAAACTTTTAATCACTGTATAATAATAATAATACACAACAATAAAAGAATTTCATGCTAATCTATCATTCTTTGCTTCCCCTAAACACAAATATTGACAACAATTTGTGTGCGCATATACAAATTTGCTGCAAGGTATAATATAGATTCTTATATTGGCAAACAGAACGCCTGCAGAAAAACGTGGAAAATGCCGAAAATACCCCCCCCCCCCCACGGGGGAGCGAGCTTTAGCAGCGTAAATAAAATGGGGAAAACGACAGAGAGAACGATAAAAAACCTGCGCTCAAGACTTGCCCCTGCCCATGGCACTTTCGCGTTGGTTCCGAAAATGACTTAGAAGTTGTTGTGCCTGTTCCAACAAAAACAAAACCGATGATAAACTCTCAAAGTTTAGCTTTAGCGGTTTCAAAGTGATATTGAGCTAATCAAAAACGTCATTCCCAAGCACAAGAATTCGAATTCATGAAGAAGAAGAAGAAGAAGGTCGTAATGGGTTATAAATAAAACCTTTTCTTTTGCTCTAGTGGTACCAGATTGAGAGAGGGCAACGAGGGGAGGAACGGCGCCTTCTTGCAACACAAGCCGGCAATACTTGGCACTGTTCAGGCAGAGCTGCAACAGTATGGAGGCGGCGTTTTCCTTTCCCCGCTGGGACCCCACCTCCACTATCTCAACCAGCGGCGGGATTCCCTCTTCCCGGGCAATGGCCGAACAGCCTTCGGGTATGGTCGCCAGGTTCGCCAGGAGAGCGGCCGCTTTGTCCACCATCTCTGTTTCCGGCTCCAGAAACCCGACCAAGTGCCGCACCGCCCCTGCCTGGATTATGCGCGCCTTGTTCTCGTGGAAGATCGAGAGGTTGAAGAGCGCCGTGGCGGCGTCTTTCTTCCCCCGCATGGTTCCGGATCCGAGGAGGTCAACCAGCGCTTTGACCGCTCCGGACCGCCCGATCTTCACCCGGTACTCCTCCAGAAGCGAGATGCTGAAGACCGCCGCGGCGGCGTTCTCCCTCGCGCTAGGGTTTCCCGTCCTTAGCACGTGGAGGAGCGGCTCCAGCGCGCCCCTTCCGGCGATCGCGCCTTTCACGGTCTCGTCTATCGAGAGGTTGAGAAGCGCCGTGACGGCGTGTTCCTGCGCGAGCGACGAGTTCGAGTGTAGCAGCGCGATCAACGGCTCGATCGCGCCGGAATTCCCGATCGCCGCCCGGTTCTCGGTGTTGTGTTTGGCGAGGCGCCGCAGTTCCGCCGCCGCCGCCGCCTGTACATCCGTCGACTGGCTCTGCAAATCTCTGACGAGTTCTTCAAGACGCGAAGCTGTGACTGTTTCGGACTGCGTTTGGGAGCAATGATTGTGTTTTCCTGATGAATGTGAATCAGAACAATTCTTATTCAAATCCATTGCTGCAAGTGGAAGATAATCTACACTGGAAGCAACACTTGATGCCGATTCGCTCCTGCTATGAACATATGAATGTTCTGGGGATGAATGATCGGACTTTTCTTCTGATTCCTATCAAATGAAGAAAAAAAACAAGAATGATTTTGGAGAAACCAATGCATAGATACATTAGGAACCCAAACATACCCTTAGTTCTTCTTCCTGGGCGACTCTATCCGGAGTGGAACAAACATTGCCAGCTTTGTCAGGCCTCCATTTGTTCTGCTTGCACCAGGTTTCCACCAGATCTTTGACAGTGACATTGGGGATGAGGTTTGAGTGGGAGAGCTTAAGGCGCGTTTGGGGGCACGTATTCAGTCCCTGACCCATCCATTTCTGAATAGAGCTTCTCTCGTACGTTTGCCCGGACGAAACAATGACCGGATCCAACATGAGGGCCAGAGACAATGGGCACAAGAAATAGGGAGGGACTTTGAGCCCATCTGCGCAAGTCAATTCGTTGTCGAGTTTCGCCAATGAACTGCGGATTTGGGACATGAGTTCGGTCGCCCGGTGGATGTTTTCCCCTTTTCTGTGGTCTTCTGCTTTGAGTCTCTCCTTCTCCAGCACGATGCACTCATTCAGAATCTCCTGAGAGGATGTGAGATTCAAAGACTGTGTGATGGTCATAAGATGTTGGGAGGAAGGAGCATTTCCTTCCTTTAGCCTTTCGACAGCTTCCTTTATGCATTCTAACTTGTCCGGTTTTGAACGATTATAAAGCTCCTGCATTCGGCGCTGAAATGCATAACCGTCATCAGTATGTGTGTGTGTGTGTGTGTGTGAGAGAGAGAGAGAGAGAGAGGCCTCATTTGACAATTAGGTGAGGTGAAATGAAAAGTTAGTGTAAAGAATGATAGTTGTTTGGGATAAGAAGTTTTGTAATGAGATGAACAACAAACCTAGTAAAAACCTACAAAAAGTAAGGTTTGGGAGGGTGTGTGCAAATATTTTTTACAAAGATACAGTGTTTTTTAAAAAAATATTAACAAATAATAATAATACTAACAAAATAGTCAAAGCTAAGGATCAGTTTGATAGTACAAAAAATAACTTGTTGAGGAAAATTTGTTTTGTTTTTCATGAAGATGTTTTCTTAGAATATACAGTAAGTTGTTTTTCAGAGAAAAGACTTTTCAGTATAATGTTTGATCCACAAAAGTAGAAAAACATGAAACTGTTTCAGATAAACAACTTCCTGTTTTCTCAAACAGGAAAATGTTTCCAATGCACAGCACACCAAAGACTTCGCAGGAAATTGTTTTCCTATGCCAAACAAAAGAAAACATTTCCCAAGAAATGCTCAACCTAAAAAACAAACTTGTAGTTAAAGGTCCAAAAAAAGATTTTATACTCCAACACGTCCAAAAAAATTGTGTTTATATTACTTCGTATTTATTTGGTGGCAAACATTAATTTTAAAAAAATGGGTGATGGTAAGGTTGAGCAAGGCTGTGATATCATGTCAAAGAACCATTTGAACCAAAAGTTCAAGATCGTGTTTGTAAGCCCAAGATAGGTTTTTTACTCACCTCGGTTTCATATAGTCTCAAATGAGACGTTGATGGTTCTAACAATCCACATAAAATGTGAGAAATGTCAAGAGAGGAGTTCTTGATTTTCAGTAGTAGTTGCTTGCTCTGCAAAACCTGGTTACATAACACCAAAACACAACAAGATAAACATAAGAAGATCATCATCTTGAAAACAACAACCCTTCAAATGTTTTGTTTTTTCAAAACTCAAAGATCTTCAATTCAAAATGCACTCACGGAGAGAATCTTGCTCTTCTTTGGAGAATAACTCTCCAGGAATTCCCGGGCTTCATTGACAGTCATGTCCAGTTCTTCACACTTCCTGCAGACACGTTCGTCCAAAGGCACTTTTTTGTCAACAGCTTCATCCAGAACAGGTTTCAAAAGTTTCAACACACTTGCAGTGTCTTCAAAATCTCTCTGGCCAAACGCTGCCTTAGATGTGCGACAGGATACGAGAAGAATGAACCTAGAAATGCTGTTTATAAGGCATCCTACGGATGTCGAATCCATTTGACCTATACACACGAATTCGGGCCAATTGAGTTCATCAGCCCCATAAGATCACACAATGCAGATGGGAAATGTTAACAGTATAAAAGCTCAAATGGGTATAAATCCTTTGCCAATTGTTAGGGCATGAAACCTTTCTTGTACCTTCAAACACAAGCTACAATAGTTTCTTCACAAGAAATGAAATTAGGGCAAATTGGGTCCAAATGCAGACCAAACATTAACACAAACTGTTCCTATATGCAAGCATCAAAATCAAATTTTTTTAAAAAAAGAATTGAACCCGAAGAAATGTTTTCGTTCATAAACGCAGAGAGATTGGAAAGAAGAAAGGGTCGAATTCGTACCTGGGCTAGGATGAGGAGCATGAAGAAAGAACAGATCTTGGAGAAACAATGGAGGAATCCGGGAAAGGAAGAAGCTTTAACAAGAAAGCTGAACAGACCCCATTGAAGAAAACATCAGAATTAATGTGACCCCTTTTCTCCAACAATCATTACAGAGGTGCCAACCCTTTTCGGTGGAGATTGAGAGAGAGATGGAAAGAATTTTTCTTACAGTATTGTTTTTTTACAGTATTTTTTTCAAAGATAGGGTTAGAAACGGTCGCCGGTGGCTGCAGAAGATTTGTGGCATTTCTTGGTGGGATTAAATTGACGTCTTCAATTAAGAAACCTGCAAATCAACTAATCAAAGGTTAAGAAACCAAGGAAGGAAGAGTATTTTGTGAGAATGCACAGATTAGCCATTATTAGCATCCAGATATACTCCGTATTGCGGAGTATTATCTTCATCCAAGTGCCCCTAGTTTGACTTTTTGGTCAAAAATAGAACAAATTTTAGACTTCAATCAAATAAAAATTATCCCTTCCATTTTAAAGTGAATTTCTCATTTATTTTTTACTGTTTCTAATACAATACTTTGATCATAAATATCTATAGTTTTACATAAATATATACTCTGTATTATAAAAATATTTTTTTCCAAACTATGTTTCGAAATAAATTTAATGATATATTAAAATTCAACGTATTTTTTCTGTAATATGCAGTCAAAGTTTAAAAGATTTGACTGCAAAAATGAAACTGAGAAGTTATAATTTTAGGACAGAGAAAGTATAATATATTTGTGCAAAAATGAAAACTTTTAAGTTTTTATTTTATTGAATTGATATGCAATATAAATCTACAATAATTGATGATTAATGTGTGCTTAATTTGTGCAAAAGTGTTGAATATCTATGTTTGTTTTTTATATTAAAAATAATATTACGACATGTGTTCTTCTAGCATTGCCCGAAAAAATAAACCACATCATACAGCTTGTATTGATTAGTCTGAATAATAATAATTTGTCTTTAATCTTAAACGGATTAATAGGGTATGAGGAAGAAGATTGTCCTCTTAGCTTGTACGTGTAAGAATTTCTTCTTATGCATGATCGTCTTTTATCATTGTTGTTTGGAGTTGAACCAAACATTATTTCATTTTGTATCCTCTTATCTATTGACCAACTAAATTACGTTATCTGAACTCATTTTCAATAGTTTTATCGTAATATAAGCTTATTTTTTTAATCCAATTTTCATTTTTTCTGAAGTTTTATGTCCATCTTAGCCTTATGAAAAAGGTCACATGGTTAATTTCAAATTTACCAATGTCTCAAGTGAGATATACCAAAGTTTGGTCTTCATGTACATTCATGCAAAAAATATATATAACTAATGTTAAATTTTGAATTGCTTCGTATATTTTAGTTAGTTAGAGAAATGTTTAAAAGTATTAAAGCAAAAAGTCATCCATTAAATATGATTTTCAATATTCTAATGCTAATGCAAAAAGGGCAAAAAAAATAATCATCCTTTCATTTTAATTCAGGTGTTTATTTTCACAATACCACTTATTTAGGAAGTTGGACTAATGTAAGAAAAGGTAGGACAATTTTACATTAATTCTTTGAAACAGAAGAACAGAACAATCGATTATAACACACACATGTAAAGGAACTGCAGACTTTAAGAGTTTAAGACCAGCATAGCAGTCAAAACAACATTTGCCCAAAACAACTGAAAAACTACACTTTGTATACATAAATTCCAGTTTGGTTGTGTAGAATAAACATCAAATTTTTCCCAGCATCTCAATCAGCTCTACTTTCTTCAGTTTTGAGTACCCTTTCAGACCACGGGACTTCGCAAGCCCCCTCAGTTCAAGTACTGTCATTTCGTGCAACTTGTCAGTGTCAACTTCTTCTTCTTCCTCTTCTTTTTCTTGTTCTTCTTCTTCTTCTTGTTCTTCTTCTTCTTCTTCTTGAATGTTGCCATTATGAATCTCACTACTCGCATCTTCATCTGAACTTAATTTGTTACTTTCCCCATCGGCATCGACAGGTGCAATTGCATCTAGTGAATCTTCCCCAAAAGAATAACTGGACTGAATCTTGACCCTCGAAAGTGGCGATCTCTTTCTGAAGTTTGATTTTGGTCGGTCCAATACAGTCGCTTCACTCTCTTGTTTCTCAAGCATCGAAATGATTTTAGATTCAATCACATCTTTGCCCTCATCAGACCTATCAATGGTTTTCTCCTCTTCCTGAATGAAGTCAGCACTGTCAATGGTTTTCTCCTCTTCCTGAATTAAGTCAGCACTGTCAATGGTTTTCTCCTCTTCCTGAATGGAATGCTTCCTTAAAAGCTTCACAAGAGAATCAACTGCTTCGCTCTCTTTACCGTTGCTAACCTTTCTTGACACCTCTACTTTCCTTTCCTCTTTCGCAGTTGCTGCTGCTCTTGCACGGAGTTGGGCCTGAACCTTCCTGAACAGTTCAACAATCTTCTTCTCCCTATGGCCCGGAGTTACATTGGGTTGGGCTTTTGGTGGTTTCGAAGACAACGTATCAGACTCTCCTAAATTCTCATAGTCATCACTGTCTTGGGTTTTCCTGTTCCTACCACTTCGGGATGTCCCATGCTTGTTATAAGTTGAGAATTCCGGATTCCTCCTATGGTTGATAGGCCTACTAGCGGCATTACAAACAAAAGATGTGCTCCTCGCAGTTGTTTCTAGGCACAAAACATTGACCATTCCAAATTTATCGCGGCGACATGGTATTATGTTCACTAGTGTTGCAGATTTCCCAGCGCATGGGAAACATTTGCCATGTGACAAGCCACCACATCCTGAAACAAGTTATGGAAGGGCATTCACATATAACTTAATCAAGAAACCATCTGAAATCCAATATGTTCAGCAGCTACTTAGAAGGCCATTGTGCATTAATGATTGTAAACCCCCAAAGAAATCAGCTTGGTCAACTGAACGGCTATGGAGTATAAGCACCTCAGAGGAAAAACCAATTATAAAGAAACCTCCCACCCACACGGGCTTCAGTCAGACACAAAGAATGGAAATTCAAATGTTTACACCACTCACTCTACAGCGTACTAAAGGAAAGCCGAACAATAACGCTGGAAAGATGAAAACCTTGCAGGCATTTCATCGAACACAAAGCGTGCAGATAGTAAAAATTTTAAAAAAACAAAACCCACAGAAACAAAATGGCCCAAAATGGTAACTTTAAGCCACCATTTAACAAAGAACGCAGAGAAAGATGATGCCGAACCAGAAACGTAAGTGTTTTCTTACATAATCTATGAAGCAGGAAAGAAGGTTGTCCGCAACCTTATACCCTGGAAATGAAGCAGAGATATTTACCTGAAAAGCTTTTGGCAGTGAAATCAACTCTGCACAGCATTGCTTTGAAACCAATCCGAGCTTAGAGGATTTTGAAATGGCGGTTTTGCTGCCCTGGTTATATGTGATCGGGAATTTGGGTGGGTGGCTATGGAAAATTCGGTATTTGGGCCTTGCGGGTGGACATAGAAACGGCTACCGGCCCATGAATGAAGGAAGAACAAACTTTTTCTAAAAGTGGGTCTGGAAAGAGAAATTAGGATCAATCATTCGGGCTTTGGACAAAGCCCGTTAGTAAAGAGATCAAGTTTTGGACAAACCTTACAAGCTTAAATCCGGCCCGGTATCCTCCCATAAAAAGTCTAAGGTTTTTAACATGTGAAATTTGCCTGGAATATGATTAAAACATAAATCATTTTTCAATATAGGACTTAAACTATTTAATTTTTTAAATAAGACTTAATAATGAATAATGAGAAAAATAATGTCCAAGTGATACTGAACATTTAGTTGAATAATAACTAATAGATAATGACCAATGGTCCTACATTGAGAAATAAAAACATATGGTCCTATATTGAGAAAGTCATTATATTTTAATCTTAATTAGGTAAAGTACCCTTTTAACATTCTTAAGAAATTACTCTCTAATCTCTATCCCTTTATGTTATTCTTAGTTTGAGCCAATACAATTTTTAGTACACATTACAATATCGTCGAGTGTGAATGTGTAAAAAAAGAAACAGGTAATTATGAATCATAGAAATGATAATGACAGTGGTCGGGACCACGGCGAGAATCACGCAAGTATAAAGGGTAAGAAAATATTTTTGAGGGTAAGAAAATATTTTTTGAAAATATGGAGTATAAGGGTAAAAATGTTTTTTTAGTATAAAGTGGAAGTTTCTAGAGAAAAAACAAAAAATAAAAAAGAAAGTGTTTTAAGAATTAAAAGAAAAATAATTTTAAGACTCTATAAGAAATATTTGCACTAAATAGCACTAAAACTTAAGTCATTTCCCTAAATAGCACTTAAACAGTTTTATTTTCTAAATCGCACTTAATAATGTCCATAATGTGCAGTGATGACGAATATTTACTTGAATAATGATTAATGCATAATGACTACAAGTGCTACATTGGGAAGAAAAACACATATTGTGTTATTCAGGGAAAGTTATTATGTTTTAATGTTATTTAAGTAAATTTCCCCACTCTATAATCTACTCCTTCGATCCCAAAAAGATTGGTACATATTGACTTTTTGGAAAATTAATTAAGAGAGAAATATTTTGGTGTTGACTTTCCAAAAATATCTTTGATGTGATGGGTAAAAGTAGGATGTGATGGGTAGATAATTAGGGAAAAAAGTATGATGTGATAGGTAGGGTATGAAAAAGTAAGGGGTAAAAGTAGCTTTTTAATAGAAATGTAACAGATTTTACGGGACGCATTTTTGTTTAAACATGTCAGATGGAGAGAGTAGTACCTTTTTTATTATTGAATGTTGGCCCACATGCATGGTGCCATGCATATACGCCGGAGCGGCACAGAGCTCCCGGACAAGAGAAAAGCTGTGGTGGCCGATCCACATATATTTATAAAATCTCGATCATGAGAGTATTGTGCCACATAGCTTCGCTCACACAGACTTAGGTGTTAGCCATGCACGTAATCAATAGCCATGCAGATTGTCCGTTTCTCCCCTTATTTTCTCCCATATAAACCCTACTACCATTCCCTTCGCCGCTTCACACCACATCTCCATCCATCTACCAAATACCTATTTGCAATCACTTCAATACAATGGCAGCCACACCAACTCGAGTCTGGGCTTTGCTCGGCCTTCTCCTCCTCTTCCAAGGCGGCGCCTTCGGCCGCCGGAGTTTCACCGGGAGCCGGGACGAGTGCCAGCTCCGGCGGATCAAGGCCTTCGAGCCCTCCCTCCGCGTCGAGGCGGAGGGCGGGGTGACGGAGCTTTGGGACCCCTTGAATGAGCAGTTCCGGTGCGGGGGTGCCCATGCTTTCCGCCATGTTATTTACCCCAATGCCACTCTCTTGCCTTCCTACACCGGCAGCCCCCTCATTGCCTACACCCTACAAGGCACGCCTTTATTCTAAAATTTAGATTTATACTATGATTAATTTACTTAAATAGCACTAAAACATAATTATTTTTTCTTAATAGCACACATGTGTTTTTTTTAGATTTAACACTTTTAGTCATTATCGATTAGTCATTATTCAAGTAATGTGTCTTATCATAGGACATTATTAAGTGCTATTTAGGGAAGAAATAATTTAGGTATTATTTAGGAAAATGAGTTAAATTTTAGTGCTATTTTGTGCAAATATTTTTTATTATATCCTGTCAACCCTGACTTTTTTTCCTGACTTGTTTAGTTTTAACATTTTAGGGTCTATTATTTTTTATTTTTTAATACTCCCGCTACCCTCCGGTTCTAAAACTCTTGCTTGGACTATATTTTTAGTCAAAAAATGACAATTTTGACTACAAATTAAGTATAATCTAAATAAATTAATGTTATAAAATTTTATATGTCGATTATATCTTAAAATGAACTCAATTATATTAAATATATATTATAATATTCTCAGATTTTATGATAAAGAGTGTTATGATTTGAAAAAAAATCAAAATAAAATAAGTTTTTATGGCCGGAGGGAGTACCATTTTTATTTAGTTAATTGTAAAAATTGGATCAATTTTTATTGTAAAAAATTAAAACTAGAAATAAAAATAGTATATGTATAGTTCATGATATTTTTGGAATTTTGGTGTTATAAATTTTAAAACAATGAAAATCCTGTTTTAAGTAACGTGATTTTGTAATTAAATGTGTGTCTATGTGTGTGATGGAAATCTATATATGAACAGGGGAAGGGAGATTTGGGATAGTATTCCCGGGCTGCCCGAACATACACAGGTCAATACGAGGGGCAGACCAGCACCAGAAGATAGGGACCTTTGAGAAAGGGGACATAATAGTGTTTCCAGAAGGGGCAGCTCATTGGGTGGCCAACACTGGAAAAGACGATGTTGTCCTCATCGTCATTCAGGACACCTCCAACTCTGCTAATCAGCTTGACGCTAATCCCCTCGTACGTCTATTAAAATATACTCCTTAGCTCTCCTAAAAAGTTTTCGAATTTTTTATTTTTGATAAATAGCACTAGAACATGAACATAATGGATTTTTTAAATAAATCATTTGTTTTTAGTCAATTATCCATTAGTGATAATTTTGTCATTTTTTCTTTTAATCTATGCAGAGATTTTTCCTCGCCGGTAATGGGCAGTCGAAAGAGGAGGAAATGAAACGCCGCCGGCAGAAACAGGGGAAGGGAGAGGAAGAGGAGGAGGAAGGCAGCCAACGATCGGAACAGCAACTCCTAGAGAGGCTGGGCTACGGCGCCGGCAACATTCTGGGCGGGTTCCGGTCCCGGTACGTCAGAGACTCGTTCCGGACGGACGAGGACACGGCGGAAAATCTTCAGGGAGCAAAAGACGTGAGGGGCCACATCGTACGCCTCGAAGCAGAGGATCTTCTCTCCATTCTCGCCGTGCCGTTCTCTTCCCAGGAGGACGACAACGACCGATCGTCCTCCTCCGCCGGTAACGGCGTGGAGGAGACCATCTGCACCGCCAGGGTACGGCAGAACATCGACGACTCCTCACGCGCCGACATCTCTGACCCACTCGCTGGTTACTTCTTCACCGTCAACAAATATACCCTCCCCATTTTCGGCCTGATCAAACTCAGCGCCGGCCACGGCTCTCTTAAAAGGGTACGTCGTCGACATTTTTCCTAATAATTTTCTCCAAAATAGTCCCCAACAAAGTAAATAAAGATTGTCTCCGTGAATAATGAACGGGAATGATAACTTTTGGACAAAGGAGTAACATACTCTTTCGGTTCATTTTTTACTATACGCATCTCACAAAAGTACTGATGACATTCCATTTTTAAGAACTGGGGGATAGTGCCAAAATGGTGCATGAACGCGCACAGCTACGTGTACGTGATGAGCGGCAGTGCGAGAGTTCAGATCGTGAACAATCGGGGGGACTCCGTCATGGACGACGAGGTCCGGAGGGGGCAGCTGTTCCTGGTGCCTCAGAACTTCGTGGTGGCAATGGAGGCGGCCGGAGAGGACGGGTTCGAGTGGGTGGAGTTCAACACCAACGACGACGCCATGTTCAACACGCTCGCGGGGACAGCCTCCGTCGTCGCCGGGTTCCCGGCCGGAATAGTGGCGGCGGCGTACCGGCTGCCCCACCAGAAGGCGGAGGCGCTGAAGCGGGACATGTTGAACAGTGTCTGGTTCTTCAAGTCCTCTTCCTCTTCTTCGGGAGGAGGAATGAGATCATCGTATCGATCTATTCTTCGTTTGGAATAGAATTAACGAGTCCGGTGTATGGTTTCGCGTTTGGTTTAAAGAAATTTGGAATAAGAGAGGATGAGAGAGTGGATGTGTAGTATAATAATGTGACGTTTTGTAGCTATGTTCGAGAAATAAATTATGAGATGAATAAATTGTTGTTTTTTGTCGTCATATTTGTATCATGATGACATTGTTACAGTCAAATGGCATAACTCTACATTCCCTTAATTTTTACTTAAAACTAGAGCATATGCATGACTTGAAAATAATACTTCATACTACGTATTAGATAGTGATACACAAATAATTTTATATCATTTATTATAAAAAATATTCTTAAAATATAATTTTGTCTAATTAATACGGAGTATACTATATATTTTACTCCGCATTTAATTATAGATCCGAGTTTAATTTGAGAATCATTAACTTAAAAAATAAAGTTAGATAAATATTCAAGAATGAAGGTAATAATACGTACTATGTACTTCTATCCAGCAAAACATTCCCTGTTTTGTTTTTTAAGAGGGGAAATTGTTGAAGTTTTACCAAAGTAAAACAATGATAATTGAAATAAGTAGGGCTGTCAGAATGAATAGGTTGTAGAAAGCACTTGAGGTAAGTTCAGTTACATTTAAAAAAAGATAAATCGATCAATTATGTCTATTTAGCCAAAATTGAAATATTTTATGAGACATAAAATATATAAATTGAAAAATTTTGCGGGATAGGTAAATTATTACTTATGAAACCAGTTGCAAAATATACTCTCTCTGTCCCGGAATGTTCGTCCAGTTTAGATTTTTGGAACTGTTTATCTAAGCACTTTGACTCATCAAATTCTCTCAATGTGTAAGCCTAAATATAGTCATGTGTGATCTTGTTTGATTTGTCTTAACATATAAATTATTAATATATAATTTATATAATTTTTTAATATACTTCCTTCGTCCCAAAAAGTTTTACACATTTTGACTAAAGTGAAAATTAAGGAAGAGATAATTTTGTGTTGACTTTCCAAAAATAACCTTGATTTGATGTGTAAAAGTAGGATGTGATGTGTAGAATATAAGAAAAAAGGTATGATGTGATAGTTAGAGTTTAAAAAGTAAGGGGTAAAAGTGGTTTTTTAATAGAAATGAGTAGGAGATTGTGTGGGACGCAATTTTTTTGAAAGATGTAAATCTTTTTGAGACGGGGAGAGTACAAATTACAAAATAAAATGGATTAAAGAAGTGTATTGGATGGTGTGTAAAAATGAAAGTAGCGTACCATAAAAATTCGGGTCAATGATAAATACATTAATATACAAACGGTCGGATATGCGGAATATATGCCATATAGTAGAAGCTATACCAATATGAATTGATCGAATATATGTGCGGAGAAATTACGCAAATGAAAGTAGAGAGTTCATGTGCCACTTACCGCTATAAATGGTCTATACATATAATTCCTTAAGCTTTTCTTCTTCTTCTTCTTCTTCCCATCTCCAATCTCCATTTAGATGATGTATTGCGGCCTGAACTTAAAGGGCCTCTTCCGCCCCGCCGCCGCCACAAGAAAGCTGTTGAAGCTCTTCTCCACCCCCTTCCGACTCCGCCGCCTCACCCCCAGATCCAAAGTCATCAAGAAGCCGCCCGTCGTCAATAAGAAGAACAAGCCGCGTCCAACGCTGCTGTTCGACGCGGCTGCCCCCAGGAAGACCGGAGCTTCCGGGTGGCGGCCGGGGGCAAGCAGAACCCGCGGAAAGCGCTGCAGGTTTCGGTTCTTGCCGGCAGGCAAGAAAAGGGCGGCGGGGCCCGTTTACGTCGATCAGCTGTTCGTAGTCCCGCCCCCAGAGAATTCCCGCCATCATCATCAGCTTCTGGGAACAAATAAGTTCGCAAAAGCTGATGATGATCAGAGTGTTGGTCCTGGTCATGTCTTAATAAGATCATGCGACGAAAACGAAGGGGGTGTTGGGGCGGAGGTGGATGCAATTTGGGAAGCGATGGTAGTATCGTCGCCGGAGATGGAGGGAATAGACGAGAGGGCGGAGGCGTTCATATCCAGATTCCGTGCACAAATGAAGCGTCAATAATAGAGAACATTCTATATACTCCGTATTTTCTATTCGGTCCAAAAAGATTTACACGTTTCAAAAAAATTGTGTCTCACAATCTCCTACCCATTTCTGTTAAAAAACTATTTTTACCCCTTACTTTTTCAAACCATACCTATCACATCATACCTTTTTTCTAATAATCTACACATCATATCCTACTTTTACCAATCACATCAAGGGTATTTTTGGAAAGTCAATACAAAATTATCCCTCCCTTAATTTCAACTTTAGTCAAAATGATTAACACTTTATGGGAGGGAGGGAGTATTGTATTGTATTGTACTATGGCAAATTGTGATATACGTACAAGTAGCGAATTCCCATTGTTGTTTAGCTTCGGCAAAATAATGCACAAATGTCATGCACAAAGTTACAATAATTGCGAGTACGTAGTATTGTAAGACGACAATAAATTTTGTTTATTTATATATGCCTTTCACTAATCCTAATTTATGCAAGTTACACTGATCCACTCTCCTAATTTATGCCCTTGTATAACAAGTTACAAGCATTTGGTCTTTTTACATTTTCTGGTCTCAATTATGGCAATTGTAGGTTCTAATCCACTAGATCGATTTCAATAGAAACCTAGAGATTCCACTGTATTAACAATTGAAATCTGCAATTTGCTAAGAAGTTAGAACAGGCGAAGGTGCTATGTGTGAGACTGTTAGAACTGAAGGTCAAAGGCTACAAAATGCGATCTGGCCTGGGTTCAGAGTAATAAGAGGTCTTAACAAAACTATCATCAATATCTTCATGAATACATGTAATCTATGAAAATAAAGTTGTTGACTTGTTCATCCCACATCGGCCTTATATTGTGCTCCTATTTAATAGCTTGGGTAACTCAACCTCTTGAGTTAACTTTTGGGGTTGAATTGGGCCCAAGTCTATTGTTTCAACAAAAGTCCCGTTTGGTACACGAAATTCAAACTATGGAATTGGAATTGAGGACTTCAATTCTAATTCTCATGTTTGGTAGCACAAAAATTATGTGGATTTGGAATTGGTAGTGCAAAATATGAATTGGAATTGGTGAATTCAATTCTATGGAATTGAATCTTTTGAAATTTCAATTCCAATTCAATTCCAATTCCATCAATTCTGTGTACCAAACGGATTCTAAATCTATTTTAAAGTTTGGATTTTTTTTTTTGAAGTAAAAGTTTGGATTTAGCTTAGGTTAAAAATGGAAATTCAGATGTAACTACCAAGTCAAGTGGATTTTTTTTTTCAGAACAAAAACCAGTGTGTAAGCTACTCAATGTTTGATATCTAGAAATATAAGTTAGACTTACATAATCATTTTTCACAAACAAAGGGTTAACTAATTACAAAATCGCACGTCAATATTTAACAGGTTTAGTGTTGTCATGATCGTTGATATAGGACATAGTTGGGTACAATATTTTAAAGTTTGATAAGTAGTCTTGTATGGCATGGTTTTTGTAGACATTCCTAACCAACACCATCTCACACCTCGTACATAAAAAGGAAGAAAAATAAATGGGGAGAGGTAGCTCATACCTTGTATTAAAAAAGTAGGCTCCTCAATGCAGGTAATATTTTCTAATTTTATAGTGATTTTTTTGTTGGCTCGAATTATATAACTTTAAACAAGAGGCGAACCCTAAGATCAAGTAAGTAAAATGCTTTAAAGCTCACATACGTCATTTAAAATCCTACTCCGTAGTTTTTAAATTCCAAAATAGACTATGTTCCATCTGTACCCCTAGTCCAAATGAACAAAACTCCATTGTGGTTACATAACCATTTTTTTTACTTAGTGTAACTTACCATATTTTCTTTTTCTGCTTAGAAATAAATTCACAGTGGTTTAACCTAACCAAGAAAAATCATACTAATATAGGTTAAGGTACCTTTTTGATCATAAAGCACTTTACCCAAATCCTTTATGATCAAAAAGGTTTGTTGGCAATATCCTGAGGGAGAATCTGTTAAACTTAACCTTGCTGGAGGACAATTTCCTCATCAAACTATTGCAGCTGCTGTCCTAAGGAATAGCAAAGGGGAATTCCTTTTTGGTTATGCTTCTTCCAGCCCTAAACCAAAGTACATGGTCTATTTGGAAGTTGGAGTCCAAGTTCTAAGTTGGGGACTGGCGCATGGCTTCAGAAGCATTATCATTGAGACTGATGAAGGGGAGGTTCCCTTCCTTCAACTTGGGATTAACCCGGAGCAAGATGACTATTTAAGAAAGTTTCACTTTCTTCTCTCTTGTGTTAAGAGCTCCTTTGAGGTGTGTGAGAAGCAAGTAAACAGACTGCCTCATTTCTTGGTGACATGGAGCTGTAACCAGTCACACTCCTTCTAGTTTTTCTCTGTCTTTGACCTGCCCCTTGAAGCACAAAAGTTACATCAATTTGATCTTAGACAATTTCCCAGTTATGCCTCGACCAGTGCTAAACCTCGTAATGATGATCCCCTCCGTTAGCCCCTTATGTTGTTTGGTCTGGCCTACTTGGTGGGCTATTCTTTACTCCATTGTTTCCATAACGCTTGTTGTTGACTACATTTGGGATTATCAAGAGGATGTTTTTATTCCTTGTTATGTTCTCTCTCTTTTATGGTGGTATGCTCTTGTGAATTATGGTTATGTTTGTGGTTCTATTTGGTGGCTTTGTATGGAGCGTTATTCTGTGAGGAATCTTTACAGCTATATAAAAACCATTACGTTTGCCATGACTATGAAGAATTTTATTTATTTTCTTCTAGTCTTGGTGGGTATGGTTTTGTGTAGTTGGGTAGGACCAGCCGTTGGCTTGGCTGTTTTGCTCCGGTGTGAGTGTGGTCCTACCCTTTTGAAGTACCAGATTGTGAGGTTGTGCTCTTTGGCCATTGTGCTTCGTTTGGACTTGTTGTGTTGTTTTGTTGTTAGGACCGTTTGTGGCATTGGTCATGCCGTAGTATAGTGGTTTTGTTGCTAGTTAGGACCTTCTTGTGGTCTTGGTCAAGCCTTTTTCTAGGTTCCCTTACCCCTTACTTTTGAGGATTGTTCCCCTCGGAAGGTTTGTCTTTCGTATGAGGGGCTAGTTTTAGGCCTCGGTTTAGTCCTCCCCTCCTTTTGTATTCTCATGCTTTCTTAATAATAGCTGGTAAGGGTTGCCTAGCCCTTACCCCACCGAGTTTGGTGGTTTGCCTGCTGGGAAAAAAAATATAGGTTAAGGTAGCAGTCCCAAATGATAGAATATATATTGGAGGGGAATACAACCCCAATTAGGACTAAGAAACAAGAAGAATAACTGACTGAACAGAGAGAATGTCATAACTAATACTACAATAATTAGAATTAATGTTATTGTCTATCAATCTTGAATGCAAAAAAGTTTAATTGCTTAGAATTCTCCATGAGATAATCAAAATAAGTAGGGGTGTTCATCGGTCTAAGACCGGACCAGACCGGACCGACTTGGACCATACCAAAGACCGAATTGATTAAAATCACGGATCAAAGACCAGACCTAAAATTATTCGAGTTTGGACCGGACCGGACCGAAATAAATAGGACCGAACCAGTTCAAACCGATTGGACCGAATGAAAATGTAATTTTTTTAAATTATTTTGATCAATTAAAAAAAAACATGAAACAAATTATGAAAAACAAGCACGAGGGTATTTACGTAATTTTCTTGTTTATCCTACCTCACATTGTTGGTGTAAACTATCAAAATGTTTGTGTATAACTGCAGTGTACAAATGGGGTACAATTTTTTGTTTAAGTTTAGCATGACCCAAGTGTGAAAGACGAGTAAGGCCCCCGTTCCGTTCAACTTATTTTTTCTTATTTTTTCTTATTCTTATTAAAATCAGATCAGATCAGATCAGACCAGATCAGATCAGATCGAATCAGATCAGATCAGATCAGATCAGATGCAATCAGATCAGATCAGATCCAATCAGATCAGATCAGATCCAGACTTATTAAAATCAGATCCCATCAAGAATTATTATTATTATTATTATTATTATTATCATCATCATCATCATAATCATCATTATCATTATTACCATCATCATGATCATCATGATCATCATTTTTATTACATTGTCAATCTAATTCTACTTTTAAAATATATTTTTATTGCTACTTGTAATTTGAGTTTCTAAACTTTTGATCTTTTATAAGGATGAGATATTTTAATAAAAATACTATCTCTTCTATATATTTATTATCTAAATTTAATTATTTTTAATGTATATCTAAATTAAATATTTATTCTAATGTATAATTCTAATTTTACAAAAAAATAATCATAAAATAAAAATATTATTACATTATAATATGAATGATTATTCTAATATATGAATTGACTATTTTTATTTTGATAAAAAATAATCATTAAATAAAAAATGTTGATTATATTATAATATGAATTATCATTACAATTTTCAAACGTTTTTATAAAGTCAAATTAAATAATTGATTTAAAATTTTAAATTAAATCATAATTAATCAGATCAGATCCAATCAGATCAGATCAGATCCAATCAGATCAGATCAGATCCAATCAGATCAGATCAGATCCAATCAGATCAGATCAGATCCAATCAGATCAGATCATATTCAATCAGATCAGATCAGATCCAATCAGATTATATCAGATCAGATCAAATCCAATCAGATCAGATCAGATCAGATCAGAACTTATTAGAATCAGATCAGATCAGAAAAAATAAGTTGAACGGAACGGAGCCTAAGTATATGGTACAACCGAGTGTACCTAGAGATAGGTACATCCGAGTAGTACTCATTCTGAAGTTAAGTGGTACTCATTCTCGCACAAACATAATAGTTCATTTGGAATAGCGTGGTACGCATTTTGAAATAACGCAATACACATTCTAAAATAACATAGTACTCATTTTCACACACTTATACAATATTTATTTACGAATAACATAATACTCATTTTAAAATCTAGTACTCATTCCCAAATAGCCTACTACTCATTCTTAAATAACATATCATTCATCAAAATCTAAAATTTTGTTGAAGATCATATTAGAATTAGAACAGATTTGGAATTAGAGCTTCGCCAGCCAGATCTGGAATCGCGGATCAGAAGAGTCTTTTTCATCACCGATCGATTTCGCCCGAACCTGCCGTCTTCATCGTCGATCGATTTTGCCTGAAACTGCCGCAGATTGATTTTGCCTGCCGCAATAGATTCCTGTTCCAGATTGATTTCAGTTTCTCCCGTACGGCCGGTTATATAATATAAATTGCGATGAAAGTCTACCTAGAGAGTTAGACCCTGTTTTTTTGTTCTCTTTAATTTATTATTGGATTGTTTAAAAATTTATTTTATTATGCTAATATTAAACATAAATTTAGAATAACTAAAATTTAAAATTTGTCCAATATTACTTTAAAATGTGAAATTAGACAAAAACACTGAGAGAGAAATCGTACTTAATGGTGTCATGGTGTGTAACTCTAATATTTATTCAAATTGTTATCTATCGTAAAGATTCATTTGTTAATTTCCTAAATAAAGTTTTATTGGAATTCAATTTAATTACTCCGTATATCATAAAATTTACTGGTATTTCATTTTTACAAAAATTAGTAGTTTCCTTAAAAAAACATTCCCCAATCCTAAATGATGTGATGTTTAAATTGATTAAGAATTCCTAAATTTCCATCGGGGGATAGTCTGCTTCTTACCCAGTTGAATCCGAGCGTGGCTAGGGTTTTGAAGAGAATGGAGTTGAAGAGGCGACGGAATGATGAAGTCCCGTCCGGTACGAACGGTGAATCGAAGTCAAGTTCGAAGGGTCGCCGCCGGTCATCGACGACGCCTAAGATTGCCCTCTCAGGTTAATACTTTAAACCATCAATTGTGGAGCAGTGTTCAATGAGTTCAATCTGATCATTACATTTGATTTGGTTCAATTTTGTTTGGTTTGTAGATCGGACGGTGAAGCTGTTAGAAGAGAAGGTTTCCTTTCCAAATGTATCCAAGCGTCGACGCCGAAACATAAGAGCTTTGATCTTGTCCCCCAGCTTAAGTAAGGAAAATAAGATCGGCTCATATTTTGACAGCCAAAGTCCCATCTACTCCGAGTCCTTTGTAGATGTGCCCAAAGTGGAGGTAGGAAAACAACTGAATGTTTTAGATTTGCTAGGGGGTAACCTCTTGAGGTTCAGCACCAAATTCACAAGTTATGTGGGTTCGTGTGATCCGAATAAAGGTGAGCATGGGGTTTTTGAACCAGGTAATGGTCGGACTCAAACCCCGGTATTGAGACGTTGTGGTAATGTTGTTAGGGGTGGTGTTGTGGCCTCTGCCACCAGCACAACAGGGGGCAACAAAGATAATGTCAGCGTGGAAAGCACCCTAAGCCTTAAGGGTAAATACGTAATGATTTGTTGCGTGTTTGTGCCTTCGTTATGGTGTTCAGAAGACGGGCCGGGGGTGTATTACACCTCTTTAGCTTCTCATGAGTTGGCTAGAAGAGATGATTTTGTGATGGTGGTGGTGCCAATGATGAGGGAGGGTTTCACTCATTCTCACTCTGCCTACCAACACTTCTTGTCGGGTTTTTCCTGCCTTGCTGTCCCTTTCGAGGACTCTCATCAGCGTGAGTTCATTTGCTCATCGCTCGGGTTCGATGGTAAGCTTAACGCTTTACTTCTAGATCTATCTCACAGGGTGCTTCACCTTGGCCCGCCTCGCATGTTTGCGTTTTATGGAGGGTCCGGGCATGATTGCCTTCCCTTTACTCCAAAGGGACAGAAGATTGTTCTAACCTTGGAGGATGATCCGGAGAATCGCTCCCTGGATGAGGTTTTGGGCCTCAGCGACACTGATGTTCTCTACAATATTGAATATCTCGCTGGCAAGGGCAAGTTGAAGGAGGAGAAGGATGGGTGTATTACCATTTCAAAACTCAAACAGAGGGTCGTGGGGCTTTACATGTGCTCTGATGGTAGAAGCTTAGAGATGATTCAGGAGGTCTACGAGGATTGTAGACGGAAAGAGTATGAGCTTGAAATTGTGGTGGTGTGCTATCCCTTCCCTGAGCAGGTTCCCCCAGCGTTGCACGAGGAGGCCATCATTGAAGCTCTTGCAAGTCATGACCTGCTACACTGGTGGTTTTTTCCCTTCAACAACACCGTATGCCATAGACTAGAGACAATGTGTGAAATTTACGGTCTTGATGAATGTTTTCTCATAGCTGATCCCAGTGTTGAAAGGTGTGTCGATCCCTACGGAATTGAAATCATCCGTGACTTTGGCATCGACAGTTATCCCTTCACCAGGAGGAGTTTGGTCGACAAGGAATTTCACAGGAAAATGGAACTGATATTGAACTCACTACTACTTCCTTGGGAAGTTGTTCATGCCTCGATTGATCTCGAATCCACAATTTCGATTCCTGTGGAAAAGCTTAAGAACAAGATTGTTCTTCTTTATCTATACAAAGAGGGAATGAAATATCTAGCTAATAAATTGGCTGCATGGTATAAAAACAATATCAAGGGAAAGTATTCAAATGTTGAGGTGGTTGCTGTGAGCATAGATGGCAGCGACACCAGTGATGAAGAATTCATGGGTATGGGGTGGTTGGCATGCCATGGACTCCCACCCTTTGCAGCTAAACTCTGTGAAGAATACTGGCATCCGCGCTTAAATCCACGCGAGGCTCTTGTTGCTTTTGACGAAGATGGCCGGATTACATGTATGGATCCAGATCACATTTTGGTATGTGAAGGTCCTCCTTTCATGGGCGATCTACGCGAAGAGATTTGTCGGGATTTTGAAGACGCTGGGTATTTATACATGCCGCACTGATGATCAAGGCTGTATTTATCTAGTTTAGTTAGATATCCTATGGAGTTATTTAGACAGTTTAATTTAATTATTGTGATTTTTTGAGAGAGAGTTGTGATGTATCTTTAATTATAAAAAAGTTGGGTGGAATTATAAGACTCCTTCAAGGGTTTTATTTTTGGTTCTTTCCCTTGATGACTTTATTGAACGGACTATGATTTATTTAAGGATTTTGCGTTTAAAATTTTACAATGGTGTTCCAAGGAGTAGTTAGGTGACAATAGTATTTCTCTCCTCGGGTTTTTCGGCCAGCGGGTGTTCTGCGAGTTATTGATTCTTTTAGTCCACCATTCTTGCAGTGCATTTCGGATTTGTCCTAATTTTCTGGCCAAATTATTTTGTGATCCACAAATTTTTTTGACAGTGCATTTCGGATTTGTCTTGATTTTATGACAAAATCATATATATTTGAAAATTAGTTGTATCTAATATTCTAGATAGTCCTTGAAATATCTCTCAAAAATTACTTGCTGAGTATGAGAGCCTATGTTCTCATAGTGAGAACATAGTGAGAGTGTATGTTCACCAACTTGTGTCTATAGTGAGAGCCGGTAGAGAGCAAGGACGGGTCATGAATAGATTTAGCTGTGATTGATGCATTGGAGCCTTGGGGAGCTTCGATGAGTCATTCGATGAGAAGGATGTTGCAACCAAGATAGTCGAGGAAGATTACTAGATGTACAAACACTCTATAAGAATGATAGTTTGAAGATTATCAAACTCCTAAGTCAGAGATTGTTAGGTTTTGTGGATGCTCGATTTGGGTCGAATCGATTCTTTATTAGAAGACTAAATTGTAGTAGTAGATTAAAGGAGCAGGGGGACTAGTTTTAGTTGATTGACGCCCATTTATGTTTTCTTGGTGGAAAAGTTAGGAAGCCTAATCTATAACCCATAAGTATACGGCTTGTAATTGCAATCTTGGCGAACCACAATAAAGTTCCTCTTGTTGTAGTCGTAGATTAAGAAAATCGAACCACGTAAATTCTTGTGTATCGTTTTGATTCTATCTTTCTTTGTTCTCACCGTTTATTTGTGTGTGTGTGTTGTTAGATTAGTTTCAAATAATTAGCCTCTCATGACCGGCCAAACTATGGGTGCAAGCGAGATCTATTCATTCGATCAAAAGAGTGTATTGAAGAATTGTCGGGATAAGGAATTTCCCACGCAACTATAATAGTGTACTTGAGGTGATGCCCTCAACCAATTATTACACTCTCATTAAACTTGTGAGCTATATATAGATGAGGACCAATACAACGTATAATCATTCAAACGTTATCAAGAATGTATTTTTATATTTGTGATGGAATCATTTACCTGGGTATAGTTGACCCTTAAGTTAATTTTAGAGATTGATGATAATATTATTTCTAATTAAAATAGAAAAAATATGAGCTTGATTTTGTTGGTTTACGCGGGCATTTGTTGGTTTGCTAATGCTAAAGAAAATCTATCAATCCTAATAAACAAAAATTCTAAATTAGTAATGTATATTCCACAAACGTGAATGCTTTATAAATTTTGTTGATTTAAGATCATATGAGTGAAAAGTACTATTATCGATCTTATTTATGGAGTTTGTACTATTATCGATCTTATTCATGAACCAACTATAGAATAAGAGTTACTCATAATCATGAATGAGATTATGCAGGGGTTTCCTTATTCACAATAATATGATATCATATGCCACAAGACGTCTGTACCAAGGTATAATGTGAACCTGAAAACAGAGAGTAGTATACATTGGTACTGTGTATGTTTTACTATATTGACTATATATATCTATGCAAATGAAACAAAGGAAACATGGGAGATGAAGAACAAAACAAAGTGTGAACAAGTGGCACCACCAGGCAAAATAGAGTGCTTGCAAACCCATCATATGATCAATAGGACATGTATCCAAACCCAGCGTTATCAAATTCCAGAACAATCTCTTGACGCAGATTATTGGCAAGGAAAGGACGTTGAGATTCCAAAATGTGAGAAGGGTCCATGGATGTAATTTGGCCATCTTCATCAAAAGCAACAAGAGTCTCGCGTGGCCCACAAAGAGGATGGAAGATTTCGCCACAAAGTTTAGCCGACTTGGCTGGGTCTGCAGGGCACACCAACCACCCCAAAGCCATGAAGTCTTCATCACTAGTGCCCCTAATACCATCAATGCTTACAGCAACCACCTCAACAACACTTGAATCCCTTTCCTTGATAATCTCTTTATACCATGCAGCCAACCTATCAGCTAAAAACTTCTCTGGCTCTTTGTACAGATAAAGAACAACAATCTTGTCCTCAAGCATTGCCATAGAATCATGAATCATGGTGCAGGTATCAAGCGAGCTAGAAGGATATCCCCAAGGATGTAGTAATGAGTTCAATCTCAGTCCCATTTTCCTTTGTAATTCCTTGTCGATTATTTTCTTCCTGGTGAAGGGATAACTGTCAATGCCAAAATCAAGGATGATTGGTAATCCATACGGGTCAACAAACTTTTCATTGGGATCCACTATAAAAAAACCTTCCCGATGACTGCCAACTTCGCACATTCGCAGTAGCCTATGGCATACGGTGTTGTCGAAGGGCAAAACCCACCAGCCTAGGACGCTAACACTTGCAAGAGCTTCAATGATCAACTCCTTATGCAACTCTGGGGGCACCTGCCAATAGAAGGGACAACACACTAGCACAATTTCAAGCTCATACTTCTCGCGCCTACATTCCTCGTGAACCTCCAGAAGTATCCTTAAACTTCGGCCATTATAGCACATGTAAACCCCCACAAACTTCTGTTTAAGTTCTGAAACAGTAATACCTGCAGCATCCTCCTCCAACTTGCCGCCAGTGAGATATTCAATGTTGAAGAGAACATCAGCATCTCTAAGGCCCAAAAGCTCATTGAGGGAGTGATCACACCGAAAACTTTCACGGTGTAAACAAGTCTTCACTCTATCCGGAGTAAAGGGAAAACAATCAAGTTCAGCTCCTCCAACCCCACGAAACATGTCGGGCGGGGCCATGGTAAAGGACCTTCTGATATTTATCTGCAATCACAACTTTAAGCTTACCATTAAAACCAAGTGCTGAGCAAATCTTTTCACTCCGATGAGTTTCATGGAAAGGGACAGCAAGGCAGGAAAAGCCCGACAAGAAGTGTTCATAGATAGAGTAAGAACTAGTGAAACCCTCCCTCATCATTGGCACCACCACCATCACGAAATCATCTCTACTAGCCAGTTCATGAGAAGCTAACGCTGTGTGATAAATCGTGTGTGCATCTTCTGAAGACCATATCGAAGGCACAAACACGCAACATATCATAATGCTTTTACCATACATGTTTAGGGTAACACTTTGTCTGACTTGTGTCGTGCTTGAGTTAGAGGCCAAATCACTGAAGATACTACTAGCACTGTCGTAGAAACTCAAGAGTTTACCATTTAGCAAATCTAATACTGTCAGGTGATAGTCTACCTGGACTTTGGGCAGATTTACGAAGGATTGGGAATAAAAGGGGCATTTTCTGTCAAAATACGAGCCGACCTTAAATTCCATACTCACATCACGTCGGTAAGGGTTGTAAGTATCCCTGGCGCGGATGCAGGGGTCCAAGATTGAAAGTTTGATGTTTCGTTGTCGCCACTTGGATACACTTGGAAAGCATGTATTGTTCCCCCTTAACAGCTTCAGCGTCCTATCTACAAAACAAACTCGATTTAATTTAATGAAATCGAACATACTCTGTATGTATAATTGATTGATTACTCCACGATTGATCTGGTTTAGATTAAGAACCTGATAAAGGTTTCATTGCCGTCGATGGCCAACGGCGCTTCGAACCCGACTCCGATTCACCATTCGCACCGGACGGATCCTCGTGACTCCGTCTCCTCTTCCCGCACATTTTCCGTCGCCTCTTCACATCCATTTTCCGGCAATTCGCACCGGACGGATCCTCATCACTCCGTCGCCTTTTCGCGCTCATTGCAGTTCTGCACCCAAAACCCTATCGAGAAATGCTTGCGGAATTTCTTCTCGTACAGATTTTGCAGAATTTCTTTTTCTTTTTTTAAATACTAGTATGGGCGGTATCCCACCCGCAGACTAGCAATGATCCCGTTTGTTAGAAGAATAATGCTGAGTAGGTTAGTGGTTATATACGGAGTATCTATTTTAAAAAAATGTTTCTCGCTCCTTATCATTCCAGTACATATTTTAGTAATTAAAGATGGTGGAAATTTTTATTTATTTTTGTATACTTTTGACTAATATACGAAATAAAATTTTATTGTCAATTGTTATTTTGTAGAATTTTTTATGTACCTTTTTTAAATATACACATTTTATTTTTTATTTATATACCAATCTTTAAATAAAATAAATTGAAAAATTTAAAATTTTATTCTATATTGCATAAACTGAAGATGATTTATGGACGCGTACCCATTTTAACCAAATTAAGAAGTTAAAATTCATACATAATTTTAAGAAGTGTTTAATTCATCTGCGCTAATTTTAAATATACAACTTCTTAGTCCAAAGTGTTATATTCTAATATTCCCATACATAATTTGAAAAAATTGATCCTGACTCGTGCCCATTACCCGAGGAGTCCTGAAGTTTAATCCTATATTCGAATTCATTGGGTCTCGGTGTCGGGTCAGGTATACCCATGATAAAAGTTGACGTCTTTTATTTTTTTATAATTGAAAAACAGTTAGTGAAAATATTATGAACAAAAAAAGTTTAATTAGATACAAATAAAAATAAGACTAAAGTGCAACAAAAATCCGCCTTTTTCACAAAAAATATACAATAAAATTTTTATAGAAAACTAAGAGCATGGGCAATGGCAAGTAAGAAGTTGAATGCCACACGATGACGTGTAGTATTTTAGCCAATCAAAAGTAGTCCAGTCACCGTGTGGTACTTGAGTGGAGTGGCATGTCTTGCAGTGGCAAGTCACTCCGTTTATCATTTTTTACACATTTTTAATATATTTTAATTATTAAAAATTATTTTACTTACTTTTTTTAATAAAAATAATTGTAATTTTTTTTGGTAATATTAACATTTTTGACATATTTTAATTAGTCCATGTGTGCTTTTTTTATTATAAATTATTGCATTTTCTTGTAAAGATTTTAATTGTACAAAGAGAACATTAATTTTTTATATTTTTTAAATTAAATTATATAAAAATATTTTTTAATTGTTTTACTTGTTTATTTTATCATAAAAATATTTTTACTTCTTTATAGGAAAATATTATTCATTAAAAAACCTATAAAAAAAGAAAGAAAAAAAGTGGTGCAAAACTCTATTTTGGAAGGAAGGAGAATTCATAATTGGATGCGATGGACAAGCACTAGATAACAAAAATATTCAGACCTGTCCCAAGTTTAACAAAAAGAAAGAAAAAAAATAGTGCAAAAGTGCCACGGACATGCCTCGCAGAGGGGGGTGGAACGCTTGCTCCATGCCTTGCAAACAAGGGATGTCATATGACGTGGCAGGCGTGGCACCAATTTGACTCGCTGCTGTACATGCTCTAATCTTGGGTACCCCACATTTTGAAAAACTAACTTCCGGGTACCTCATATTTTTAAAATATACTCCGAGGTACCCTCTATTTTTAGAAACTAACTATTGGGTACCTCACATTTTTAAAATATACTCCAGGATACCTCCAAATATACATTAATTTTACGCCATTAATTTTAAGAAATAAGGGTTTGAAATTTTTTAAAAACCAAGATCTTTTTAATTTAAAGAAAATTGAGTGCTCAATTTTAAAAGTATTGAGTACAATTTTCTTCCAATTAAAAAGATCTTGGTTACTTTTAAAATCCAAACCCCTGTTTCTAAAAATTAATGACGTAAAATTAATGTATATTTAGAGGTATCCTGGAGTATATTTTAAAAATGTAAGGCATTCGATAGTTAGTTTCTCAAAATAGAGGGTACCTCGGAGTACATTTTAAAAATGTGAGGTACTCGACAGTTAGTTTCTCAAAATAGAAGGTACCTCAGAGTATATTTTGAAAATGTGAGATACCCGGCAGTTAGTTTCTCAAAATATGAGGTACCCAAGAGCAGTTTTCTGAAAAATCTTAGATTCATAATCGATCTTCTTTTCATATTCATTCATGTTACAAGAATGTTCTTTATAACATTACAACTAATTCCAAACTATTTATTTTATACTACTGCATAGCATAATCCAACGTGTACATGCCTTTATTGTGGTGAAATAAATACTAATAGATTTGGAAGCCACACAACTAGCGAAGAAAATGAGTAGTGAAGAAGAGAGGCAGAGTTTTGTAATATTTAATATTATGCACGTAATATATATTAACCGGTACGAGTTTTAAATGGGTCGGGACTACTCATTTTATACCCAACCCTTTATTTTTATAAAATAACTAGTACGAATTCAAGTATTGGCAAAAGGTATCTTTTATACTAGCCAGCTAAAATATTACTGGTATTGTACGGGTTCCGGTAACCCATTCGTCCAGTCCTACTCAGCCATAATCTGCTTCGGTTCGCTCTCAGATCAGAACTCAAGACGATTCGAATAGAAGAGCGGAAGCCGTGAACCCTAATTCCCCATCATCTTCGTGAACTACTGAAAGGTGAACGACTGAGCGGAAGACCACCACACTCCACAAAGAAAGCTCGTCCACCACCAGCAGAAAAGGTATCTTCGTGTATTGCTTAACTCGATAGTTGTAGTTCGTCTGGTTCGTCCACCACCACTGTTTCCCCGTCTTTGGTCTGTAATTCTGTGTATGTGTGCATATTGCTATTCGCCTATTCCCGTTTCTTTGTGTTTCTTGATTGTTTACACCCCTACTGTAGAGACTCTACGCACTGAATTGGCTTACCTAAAGTTTGTTGTGCTAACTTTTTTGTGCTTAGTGTGCTAACTTTTTAAAAAAATTAGTTTGAAGCTCTGTTGAAATTTTATGGGTTACAGAAGCTCAAAAATCAAATTCACAGCTTCAACTAATTATGATTTTCTAACATTTTTAGATTCCAAAAAAATTCTTGAGATGGATTATGGAGTATTGGAGTACAATGTAGTTATATTGTTTGTATGACATGTGACATCCCAAAAGCCACTGTTTTTCATTCGTTGGTTCTAAACAAGCTCCATTCTCCCATTTATTTAAACATACTTCCTGAGTACCCTTATTCAGTCTTGGTCCCAACCAGTCCGGTCCCAGTCCAGGCCTACCCTAAATCGGTCCGGTCTCTGGTCCACTACTCTGCTCTTATTTGGTCCTGATCCGGTCTGGATTTTGACTGGTGCGCCCTCTACTCATCACTCCGCCAGTCACGTTTGGGAGAAGAGGACAACCCTAAGTGATCTTTTATTTTGGGGAGCTCTCCCAGTGAGGTTTAAGCTTGAGTTACTTCTCAATTAATGTCTTGCTCTAGAGCAGATTTTCTCAAACAATGCTTCTTGATATTCTTACCTTGTGTTTAGTTTAAGAAATTTTAAAGGGTAAAAAAAGATAATGGTATGAAAACTTTTTTTTTGTTTTCTTAGAGAAGAAAAGAAGGGTCGAAGAAATAGAAAAGCTGGGAGAACTATTTTCGAAGGTTTTAAACCGCACAAATGAATTTTTGGTTGTGAGCATGGTTATGTGATTTGTGATTTTTAAAACGGTTGTGTTTGTAATTTTGTACTGTCCCGGCGAATTTGTAAATTGTGATTTTCAAAATGAATTTTGTAAAAATTATGGTTTAAACCCGGACCATATTGGAATGATCTGGTCCTTTTCGGCTGAACCAGAATCATTCATGTTGTTTCCATTCCTCCCTTTGATAGTTTTATTTTTGAATATTATGACTCTATTACAATGTAGTATCTCTTTATACATACTTTCTTAACGTATTGAAGTACAAAGAGTTATCATACTAATGTGTTTTTGGTCATCCCTTTCATAGACTTTGATTTTCTGGTAGCGTTTGGAATGATAACTTGAAATGATTAAAAAATAAACAAATATGCTTAAATGAAAAAGTACAAAATTCATTGCTTCACTTTCATATGTAAATCTTGTAATTTTAAATATTTCACTTTAAGATTATAAATTATTTAATTTTTTAATATTTAGGTTTTCCCTGGTTTACTTCAAAAATTTTTTTGTTGTTTAAAAAGGGACTTAGAAACTCTATTAGCTTTTCACATATAATACGCGTATGATATACCCATATGTACTCCCGGATATGCATTTTCGTTTGTTTTATACGCCTGTATCTTGCCCCAGGCGTATATCCGTATAAAAAACATCTCAAAGCTTAAAAAACCCTAAGTTTCTCTCTGCTTTGTTTTCTACTTTCACTGTTTTGCCTTGCTCCCTGCCGTAGAGAGCTGACTGTCCCACACTCCCATTAGCGTCTGAAGTAGTGACGCAGCCGGTGGTCTTAACGCCTCTTGCTGCCCGTCCGTCGGTCAATGTGGAGGAGGCAGACTCCGATTCCAATTCTATCCAGCATCCAGTAAGTATTTTGGCGACTTTGGTAGCTCTTCCGTCAAACTTCTGCAATCTTTTTCGGTCTGTAGCTATTATTCAACTTATTCCACCTCCATCGTCAGTATATTTAAGACTTCTAAACTCTAATTTCTAATTTTTAATTAAAACATTTTGTGTAGTATTTACTCTTAGCACTTTACTAAGTTTAGTCTCTAATCCTTGAGGTTGATTCTTATGTGAATACAAATAAGATTTAAATTTTTAGTTAACTTTGAGATTTAAGAGTTGAATTTGAATCTGGAAGCAAAAGTAGGAGGCCGTGAAGCACAACTCTATGTCTTATTTTTTGTCTTTTATTTTGTGAACAAATGAAAGATTTAAGCATATCATAGTTCTTTCAATGTCCTAAAATTCATGTTCATGTGGGTTAACATTGAACAATTATGGCAACTGATTTTGCATTTACGAAGTACTCTGGTGCCCAATGTTTTTTGAGCAAATCTAGTTTGTATTAAGTTCCATATTGTGCTAATGTATAAGACATTGAGTTGTGCTGCTTAATATGTTAAATTGTTGAACTTTTAGATTGTAACTAAATTTAAAATTATAGTACATTGGTGTCTCACTACTTTGTACCCGGTAGTTTTAGAACATTTTTGGTGTTTTAATTTTGGGATTTGGTTAATCATGTCTTCAAACATGATCTCTCTTATAGTTTTGGTATATGGTTAATGATTTATTCAAAAATTATCTTACTATCTTACTTATTATTTGTTTTAACTCCAAGTATTTTTTATGGGTTGTTAGTTTTATATTTATGTTAGTGGCTATTTGAGTTATATTTTTTTGAAGTTAAAACTTAAAAGTAAGTGTTAACCTTTTATTATGTTGAAAATATATGCTCATATTATAAGTTGTATTTTTTGAAAAATTAAACATATAGAACACAAATGTTTCTGTAAACATATTTTTTTTGAAATTTTATCTGTATATATACATACAAATGACTATATTATACCCGTACCCGAATATTTATTTTTTTAAAGAAACTGTTTTTTATTTAGACCCGTACGAGCCACGTCGACCTGGTTCTTTGGGTTTGTCGGGTCAAACAGGATTGGGCGGATTTTACTCAAATTGGGTTTCCCTTTGAACCCAATCCGGGAATGCCCCTTGGTCACGGTCCGAGTCTAATAACATTTGAGAATTTCTGGGTTTGCGGTTTGCCACTAGTTGTATGTTTGTGTTCCTATTGTAGTAATTGATTCTTGAAGACTATTTTTATATTGTTGTCTCATTGTTGTGTTAGTATTAATGCTTTGAGAGTGGCCAAATGTTATTAATTGGATTTACTTAGACCTAATCAAAGTATGGATTGTGTTAGGATTTGGATTAGAAATGAAGTGCTATGCTTGAGTATTTTCTAAGCCTGAACTCATGACCCAGCCAACAAGCCTAATATAATTTCAACTTGGTCACGTTCCTCATGGTACCCGTATACTTTGGCCAATCTACCCACATTGAACTAAATTTTTGGAAAATAAAAAAATGAATTTTAAATTGATAGATTGTAAAAACTTAAAAACCTAGACTAAACAAAAAAATGAATTTTAATGGTCAACTAAAAACATTAGTAGAATTGGGCGGACCACTAAATTGAGACTAAAGGTCACTAAACTAAATCTAGAAGACCACTTGATAACATTTGTTAGTGAAATGGAGACTAAACTAAATCCGGATTCATATCCCGGACATTTACATTTCTATATCTAAATTCACAATTGATGCATAATTCTCGATTTTGGATATATCTGAATCTGATTATATCTTTGAAACGGACCAAATATCTGAATCCAACCGAATATCAATGTGTTCAAACTCGGAAACAAAAATGTATCATGGGGGCGAAGAGATTTGAACTCAACACCTCCAACCTTAATATTCAAAGTTGTAGCCATATAGCCTAAATTAAACACTTAATGTTGATAATTATAGGCATACTTATGTTATGTGATAATATTCTATGATATTTAAAAGTAGTTCAACAAACTTGGCATTTTTTATTTAAACATGAGTATGAGTATTTTATGCCAAGCTATGGGTTGTTGACCTGAGTCAACTATTTTTGATCGGTTGGCCCTTGACCCAATTGCTCGGTTCGACGTTTGATTTGGTTTTTAAAACATTGTCGAATATCCAAAATTGTCCATAAAAAATTCAAATGATTATAAAAGGAATGTGAAAGTGAATATTGAAATCCATAATAGTGAATAATATCAAAATGTAAAAGAATTGTCTAAATAGTAAATACTTAACGAATACAAATTATTCGAACAGAAATATAAATTCACAATCGACCAAGTACTTTATGGAAGTAATAGTAAAACACTAAGGTTAGAGGCCTAGAGGATAAGGTATTTTTTGGATATATGTGCCAAGTATAAATGTATAATGGGCTAGGTAGAGGATTAAAATTTTAATAAAATAATTTTAATTCGATATTCAGATAAAATGATATTCGGATAAATAGTTATTTAAACGGATGTATTTTTGGATCAAATTCTAAACATATTGTATATACAATTACCAAATTCGTATCCGTTTAGTAATCGGGTGTCTTTAATCAGGTACGAATTATATCCGTTTAAAATGGATGCAAATTATTTCCTTTTAAATAGAGACAAATGCGGAAGGTAATCTGTTTTTTGATTATCCATTGACAGCCTTAGCGAGAACCTTACTACTCAACATAAGTTACAAATGATGTATGTCAAAATCCGGTGAGAGGTTACGAAAGCAAAGAATTTTGCTTTTGAATGTCTTTGTGAGGACATTGAGGAGAATGGTGGTGATAAAAGGTTATTTTGGCTAGCCAAGGGGCGTGAGAGGAAAGCCCAAGATTTAGAACATGTGACAGGTAGCGATGGAAAGGTATTGTTCGATGCAATTGAGGTGTCTAACCGTGGGGGAGAGTACTTCCATAGCCTCCTAAATGGAGGAGAAAGGAGGCTTGAGCTAGGAGAATTGGGCAATTAGAGAGGCACAAAGATTTTGGGTACTATCAGCGCGCATTAGTCAGGTTGAAGGTTGAGGTGGCTAGGACCATTTGCGGGATAAAGACATTGAGAGCCTTGGTGCTCGATGAGGTCTCGGTGGAGTTTTAGAAGGTTGCTGGCAGTAGTGGGTTGGTTTGGTTAACCAAGCTCTTTAGCCTATTCTTTAAGGCTGGATAAAAAGCGGGATGTTGGAAAATTAAAAAAGTTGGAAGAACTTGTAAGAAGATGGAAAAAATTGGAAAAAACTTGAGGAAACTTCAGATAGATATTTAAATGTATTTTATACATCATTTTTATTATAATTGCTATTGTTGCTATTCTTGTTATTAACATTATTATTATTATTGTTATTACTATTATTAATATTATAACTATCATATATAATAGGTAAAGAAAGTAAATAAAATTCGATCACGTGGATAGTGTATGTGTCATTTAATTAGAAACAGTAATTATTACTTTATCTGTCTGTCATAGATCTTCTCAGTTACTATTCACAAGGTCAAACTTAACTCACTTTGTTTGTTTGTTTAAGTACTCATTTCATAAAATAATATAGCTTTGTCTCTACTTGTTTTGTAGAATTTTTCATGCACTCTTTTACTATAAAAATTTTATTTTTAAATTTTACCCCTACAATCAAATAAATTGATTTGAAAATAAAGTCTGTCAAACCTCATAACGCGTAATGAGAAGATCTATGGTAGACGGAGAGAATATTTTTTAATTTACAGTATTGATATTTTTCCACGTCAATTTAGATTAATATAATATTTGTAATCTTTAGAACATCATTTAGTGTAATGTAAATTAAACAACAAATTTTCCCAATAAAATTGTACTCCATATTATTGATGTTAAAAATGAAGGAAAATAATAATGAGCGTGAATCACAAAAAAGTGACATGGGAAAAATTAAAGATTGTAAAATAAACTATAATTATGTACATAATAATAATAATAACAATAATAGTAATGATAATAACAATAATAATGATAATAATAATAATAGTAATAATAATACATGAAAAATATATTTTAAATAGTCATTTTTTGGGAAGTAAAATAGGATTGAAGAAAATGGGAATAATTAAAAAAGTAGAAGAAACTGGAAGAAATAAAAAAAACTAGAAAAACTAGAAGGAATTTGAAAAAACTGAGAGTTTAATATCTAAAGAACAGACTGTTATTGTTCATTTGAAGACGTGCTACTGGACATATGGAGAGAGTGATAGAGTGCCACATATGCAGTTATTTTTATGTTTTTAATATTAATAATAGATTCAGTTGGGATCCGTTGTTTAGCAGGTCAAATTTACTATATTGTATATGTTAGTTACTAAGCAGTTAATAATGTGTAAGTGGACCTAAATTCTAGGAGTACTTGCTAAGTAATGTGGTAGTGACTCTATAATCTAGGAATTGTCCCTAGTAAACGTGGTAGTGACTGTATAATCTAGGAATTGTCCCTAGTTAATGTGGTAGTGGGCCTAAATTCTAGGGATTAGTAGTTATCTGGCTTCTACTTCTATAAGTATTGAAGCTCATTATTTGTAAAAGTTGTCCAAACTCCAAAAAGTAATTCTATATTTATTATTGGAGATTCTCCTTGACTTTAATACTTATACTAGTTTAAGATTCTTGCTCATGTTTTGATAAAGATTTTTCATTCATCTTTATTATTTTATTGAGTTAGATCCTGATTTCATAATTTGATAGAGACTTTATTTATTTCCTTGCCACTCTTGAGTTCTATCTTTTGGTATCAAAGCCATATGAACTTTATGGGTTCTTTGTGCAAAAAATTAGTTTCTCCATTTTCTCAACACAATTTTTTATCTAACAGAAGTACACCAATTACTTAGGATTGTAGTTCACCTTGATGTCATTAATTCAAACGCTGCAACATGTGAAGTACCAGGCAAGGGTTTTCAACATGTGCCAACTGGTAAAGAGTCAAAGCTCATCGATCTTATCTAGAGGTGAAAGGAAAGAAAATTTAAAAACTGAAGAGTAGGGTTATATTCGTTTGTAAGCCCAAACACCCTACCATTGCAGCCAACTGCTTCCATTCCCCTCATCCAACGAGTAATTTTCCTACATGATGACAAGGAATTTTCAATTGCGACTCAAAGTCGGCGCGTGACAGTGAATGCAATCATGTTGTCTTCACAGTGTCCCTCCACAATCCTGATTAGAACATCTCTAGTGGATGGTAATTGGCACTTGCAATTGAAGTCAAGGCTATTCCAATACGAATGAGTGATTAATATTGGTTACCACCATCAAACCTCTCCATTCTCGCCCATAGAATTGGCTATAGAAGGAGCCATGTTTCCAATTCCCAAATGCAGATGAGAATGCTTCCAAACTAAATGTCAACACCATCCTGGAAAGTTCTACATCATCACTAATAAAGCTTCAATAACCCTTGGACAGTGTCGTAGTGGTGTCATGCATCGATTAACCTTGAAGCTATTATGCTATATTTTGACCCTTTTGTTCGAAGCACCACTGTGTTTAATGGATCTTTTCATTGTCTTCCTCCCACCTCTACCAAAACCTCCAAATATACCAAAAAGCTGTTGTGTAGATTTTGCCTTGAGGACAAGGCAAATGTTGAAGGGATAATGATAGAGTGCCACATATGCAATTATTTTTATGCTTTTAATCTTAATAATAAAGTTAGGCACTGTTCCTTTGAATTGAATTTTTAGAGTTTGATGTTGGAAGAAATTGAAAGGAGTTGGAAGAAGTTGGAAAAATTTAAGTGTTAAAAAGTCACTTCATTCGTCCTTAAAACCTTTCTTCTTTCCTTTTTCATCCGTCCCAAAAAAACATTTCTTATTTCTATTAAAAAGTCACTTTTACCCCTTACTTTTTCATACCTACCTATCACATCATACCTTTTTACTAATAATCTACCCATCAAATTCTACTTTTATCCATCATATCAAAGGACATTTTTGGAAATTCAATACCAAAATGCACTTCCCTTAAATTTCTTCAAAATCAAAACATCCCATGTTTAAAGGGACGGAGGGAGTATTAGTTACTAAGAGGCTGTTTGTCAACTTCTGAATAGATAAGTGCTGAACCAGTAAGAGGTCTGAACCATTAAGTGCTGAACTAGTAAGAGGTCTGAACCATTAAGAGCTAGTATATTGGTTAACTATTCAGAGGCAAATGTCTGATCAATTCAGATAAGAGGTCTTAACCATTCAGACTCTGTATAATACTTAACCATTCAGAGGCAAATCTCTTAACCATTCAGACATCTGAACCATTAAGAGGCTGAAACAAACAGTCTGAACCATTAAGTGCTGAACCATTCAGACATCTGAACCATTAAGAGGCTGAAACAAACAGCCCCTAAGTAGTTAATAATGTGTAAGTGGATCTAAATTCTAAGAGTAGTTGCTAAGTAATGTGGTAGTGAGCCTAAAATCTAGGTTAATGTGGTAGTGGGCCTAAAATCATGTTCTCTTCACTAATCTGAATGGTTCTGATTTGACTAGAATAAATTCTGATGTGATCTGAATATGCAATTATATTTAAAGCTATTTCTGATCCGGTGTAAGTAATAAATAATAAGAATAAGTTGAAGAGAACATGCCTAAATTCTAGGGATTGGTAGCTATTTGACTTCTATAGATATTGAGGCTCAAAATATGTAAAAGTTATCCAAAAAGGAATTCAATATTTGTTATTACAGATTCTCCTTGGCATTATTACTTATATATGTTTAAGATTCTTGCTCATATTTTGATAAAGATTTGCATTCATCTTTATATTTTAGGGAGTTAGATCCTGATTTCATAACCTGATAGAGACTTTATTTATTTCCCTGCCACTCTCAACTTTAATCAGGGAAAGTGTGTTGATCCTACTGTACGAGGGTAAAGGGTAAATTTGATATTCACAACTTACATATGCATTAAACTCCTTAGCCACACATGAATATTTGGGAGTGTATAATTGAGGGTAGACTTCGAAAAGAGGTGTACATTTTCATGCCTGGTAAGTCGTGCATCAAGGCCATTCATCTCTTACACAGGTTGATGGAACTCATGGAATCATATAGGACTAAGAAGAAGAACCTTCATATGGCGTTTATTGATCTTGATATGGCATACAACAGGGTACCGAGATCTTGTGGAGGAGGTGTCTTGAATTTAGAGGGGTTTTGAATGGGTACATTCGTGCAATCATTAGAGATATGTATGTCGGAGCAAGGACTAGGGTGAAGACTAAGATTGAGTACTTCGAAAATTGTTTTAGTGGTGGGCTATTAGAAGCTTGCCTTAGGCGTCCTTTGCGGCAAGAGAATTTTGGTTTGGATGAAGAGAAAGTTCTATCAGGCTATACTTTACGGAGCAGAGTGTTGGGTGGTGAAGAAAACTATGTTCGCCAACTGCAAGCTATAGAGATGTTTATGCTACAGTGGATGTGTGGACATACTAGGTTGGATAAGATTCAGAAAAAATTTATCAAAGGACGAGAGGGAGTGGCTTTTATGGAGGATAAGTTAAAGGAAGTCAGGTTGAGGTGGTTTGGGCATGTGAAACATCAAAGTGTTGAAGCTCCGGCGTGGAGGCGCGAGAGGATGACGATATGAGCGGGAGTGGAGGTAGAGATAAACCTAAGAAGAATTAGAAGTGTGAAGCCCTAACCAAGGATATGAACTTAGATAGGATGGTTTGGAGTTCTAGGACTAGTGTAGTACTGTAGTTGGTTCCTTCTAGGACTCAGAGCTAGTTTCTTTAGCTCTTAGAGATTAAGATAGGTAGCCTCTTGCTCTCACAAAGTGTGCTTTCCTTGCTTGGTGACTTTTCATTTTTGTTCCTAATTTTGTTTCTCGTAATTTGTTTTCTCTACTCTTAGCTTTCTTTTTCTTTCGTGCGCTGTAATTTTTATTTGGCTCGTGTTGGGATCTCTTGCAAATAGCCTCTCTACATTCCAGTACGGGCAATGTCCTTGCGTACACTCACTCAACCTCTCGAGACCTTACATTTGTGGGATTATACTGACTTGTTGGTGTAACTAAAAACATTATATATATGTGTATGTGCTTATGTATGTAATTCTTTCTTTTTGTCTAGGTTTGCATAGCGTATAACAAAAAGAGATGAAGACCTTTACCTACCTGCTCCATCATGGTATGAAGTATTCTCTCTCTCTCTCTCTCTCTCTCCCTATATATATATATATATATATATATATATATATATATATATATATATATATATATATATATATATATATATAAACCATAATTTTTTATGATAGCTATTATAATACTCTTTCTGTCCTAAAATTAACTAATTTGACTTTTCGTGGTCTTCCTTGCAACACTTTCAAAATTACTATCTCCATTTATATATAAATATAGATATACAAATACAACATTTCAAAACTATGTTTCAAAATAAATTTGTTGATATTAAATTTATATAAAAATTCAAAGTATTTCTTCCGTAATAGATGGTCAAAGTTCAAAAAGTTTGACCATGAAAAATTTAAATAGGGAAGTTAGTTTTAGGATAGAGGGAGTATTTAATTACTCTATCTCTCAAGAAATGAAGTATTCACACCGTTCATACGGTTAAATTTTATTCACTTTGTTTGCCTATTTTTAATACTAATAGGCAATAAATAGATAATTGAAAATTTGATTACCGTCCGCATTCGTATCTGTTTTTATGAAAAATATCTGTAACCGTTAGAAGTGGTTATTATCCGTATCCAATTAAGGATATCGGATTGGTAAACAGATTGGGATATGGAAATCATACATTCGATCCGTTTATAATCTGCTCCGCATTGACATCCGTTTAAGTAATTGTTTATCCGTATATCAGATCCATTATATATAGTTTTTCCTAATTTTTTTTATATTTTATTTTTCTATTGATATCCCAAAATGTAAGACATTTTTATATGTTTTTTTTTGAAAAAAAATATGTGTATGTGTATTGAGTATATTTTTATCATATGAATTGCTGCAGAATATCATAAATTATAGAAAATAAGAAAATAATTATCTCATAACAAATTATAGTTGATTTAATAATATTTTGACTTTAGTTTAATTGATATTTAAGTATTATTTAATTCAATTTTAAAAATTGGAAATGGATACGGATATATCCGATATCCGACCGATGTAGATACGGTTTCGATTTCCGGTATCCGTCAAGATCCGTATTTGAATTCGATATCCGACAAAAATAAATGGATATGGATTTGGTAATAGCACATCCGATTAATATCCGTTAACACCCCTAGTCAAGTCACTTCTTATTTTGAAAAACTTTTTATGTAGTTTTTTATATATAAATTTTATTTTTTTAAATTTTACACCTATTATTAAACAAATTGAAAATAAAGTTTGTCAAACCTCGTAAAATGAGAAATTTTATTATAATTCTATGTTTTTGTTTGTTTATTACTATAATGTCAATTGTCATTTGAAAAATGAATAGTTGATATAGTTTAATTTGTTAGGGGCTTGCTGGAGCTTAATTGACTAGATTTTAAGTACCTTTAAAAGATTTATTTGTGATACTTTTGTCATAAAAATACTATCTCTGTCCCAGAGTAGTTGTCCAGTTTGACTTTTTCGAGTCAAACCGTACAAATTTCAATCATTAATTACTCTTAATATGTAAGTGACCGTTTCCGGCAATATCCTCCGAGTGGCATCTCACTACCAGCATAGTCGGAGAGAGGACGAAGAGAGCTTCCTTCAGGTAGGCATCACGTCACTGGAGGTTCATCATCGAATCTCCCAAGCGTGAGTTGTATGGTCTTTCAACTCTAGTTCTAGGTTCCGATTATTTAGATCTTAAGCTTTGAATGATTGAATCGTTGTTTTCTTAGCTTGTATCTGATATTTTTATTTGGGTTATTGTTACGATTCATTGTTTGCATGCAATTGTTTCGCTCCAATTTGCTAATCAGTCGATTGTTTTGGTTACTTGTGATTTATCACTCGTTTGAATTGAAAAGATGATTGCATGCTCTATTCCTTGCTGTCTTGTTTTCGAGTCTGAGATGAGCGAGTAAGCTGCCTTGCTTTGGTTTCATTTGTGAATCTGTGAAGGAAAATTAAGTGTTGAAGCTTTTTTGTGTTCTTAATCTTTTAAATCTTAGAAGTGGTATGTTAGATGAGCATGTTTTGTAAGATGGATGAGGCTGTCTTGTTTTTTAAAACTAAACAAGCATTGTAGACCTCACAGTTGTTGGCAATCTGTTCTTCTGAGAGCACATCTAGCCAAGGGAGACAGATTTTGGTGCCAAACAGTGAGTTCAGATCAAGCAGTTACTGATCTCTATATGCTGGCGTTCTAATATTGTGCTTGTCTAGCTTGAGTGCTCCTATTGTCAAATGTCTAGGCTGGTGTAGAGGTTTCTGTAGGAGGTATGGTTAGTGTTTGATGCTGGGTCAGGCCTAACTAAATAGTAAGAACTAGCATGTGGATATTTCCACCAGCTCAAGATACTTCTGTGTTTAATTCATCTGCGCTAATGATTCACCGATTTACTTAACATGCTTCCACAAATTGAACCAAGGCGTTTTCCCAAGTTATGAAAACCAAGTTTTAAATCCTAGTTTTGTATTCTGTTTTGCTGTAGTTTATTCCCATTTGCTTCCTGTTCTGTTTTCTCATTACTTGTTCGCTTTTATTCTCGATTGAACAACAAAAACCCCTTTTGTAGGTGCTACTTGCCTATTTGCTTGTTTAAATAATTATACCCATTTTAGTTTACCACTAGCCCCTTAGGGGTCCGCCCCACTTGCCACTCTATTACCCTTATTTTAAGAGATGCACTTGGTACGTAGGTACTAATTTGTTACATCCTAACAATTTGTCAATAATTTTGGCACCATTGCCGGGGAAATGTGATGGAAGCCTTAGGTGATGTGATGCATGCTTTAGAGTTTGCAGTGAGTGCACTGGAAATTCTAAGTGCGGGGGAGAGTTTTGACTTTCTTTTGACATACCCCTTCCACCAGACCAAACCCCTTTTCCAAACACGGTTTAACACACTGCACCCTGAGCACAAAGAGGCAGTCTAAGAAGTTTTTGAAGAACATTTTGAGCAAACAAGTTTTGTTCTAATATGTGTGTTTTGAACCTTAGATGAATTGTTGTGAGAATAAGGGTAGAGGACATAGCTTCTGAGTTTAATTAATGCCTGAATTCCTTTCCCCCATCCCAAAGAATTGCTTGAAGACTGCATTTTATTTTCAAGCACAAAAGAGAAGAGATGTTTTAAATGTCAAATCTAGCTTCATTTTTTCTAAACCTCAGGCGATTTTTCAATGATTTTGTAGGGATTAGTGGATCCCTTAAAATCAATCCTTTAGGTAAAGTCTTAACACCCGATCCTAGTTGGATTAATTAGAGTTGTTTTTCTTGAACTTTCTTTTAACTGGAGCATATTTGGAGACCACCTTTTGGATTTGGCATAGTTGGTACTGCACCATATACCTTTAAGCAATAGCTCTGAAAGGAGCATTGTGTATGGAGAAAAATATAATTGAAAGAGCAAACCCCATAGATTGGGCCGTCCAAATCTCGAAAAATATGTTCAGACTTGAGCACCGCTAGTCATGAGAGATCTAAATCCATCATCAGACCTGTAACATTTATAGGTCATGACTATGTGTATTTTGTCATAAACTAGTCTTCTCTCTCTCATTCTCTCTCTCTCTCTCTCTAATAGGCTTGGGGTAGCTTCGCTTAATCGTTAAAATGAGAGTACAGGAACCTATAGTTTAAGGACATTTAAGAAGGCATTTTTGATGTCTAAATGGTCCAATTTAGATACTTGGGTCTTGGTTGATTCTGTTTAAATGGGTTGGGGGAAATGAAAGAGTTGCTTTCAAACAGGGGAATTCACAAATTGGCCTGTTGTCTTTAACAAACTAAAGCAGAAGCTTAGGACAATTTTTGGTGTGTGAAATAAGGCAGCATTCATGTGGTCACCTTTGGAGGAAGAAGGTGAAATGCGTGCATTAATTAGGCTGTTCCAGATTTGGACCGTTGGGAAGTTGCATCTTCTATTTTTACTCTTTCACCAATTTACCTTATGACGGTCAAAAGACAAGTGTGGAGGATTTGTTGCAGCTTAAAATTCTGATTTTTATGTTCCTTCAAGATGCATGTGAACCAAGGTGTTTTTCCCAAATTAAGAAAATCAAGTTTTACATCCTAGTTTTGTATTCTGTTTTGCTGTAGTTCATTCCCTTTTACTTTCTGTTCAGTTTTCTCATTACTTGTTTACTTGTATTACCAATTGAACACCCCCCCACCCCCCATATAAGTTTTGCTTGTTTAAATCATTATACCCATTTTTGTTGATCACTAGTCCCTGAGGAGAAGACCCTACTTGCCACTGGATTACCCTTATTTTATGAGCTGTACATAGGTACTAATTTGTTACATCCTGACAATTTATCAACAAATTTTGGCACCATTATCGTGGAAGTGTGAAGGTAGCCTTAGGTGATGTGATGCATGCGTTGGAGTTTGCACTTAGTACACTACGAATTCTGAGTGGGGGAGAATTTTGGCTTTCTTTTGACATACTCCATCCCCTAGACCAAACCCCTTTTCCAAATACACGGTTTAACACTGTGCACAGATCACAAAAAAGGCTGTCTTAGAAGTTTTTCAAGCACAATTTTGAGCATACATGTTTTTTCACTTACATTTGTGTTTTGACCCTTAGATGAATTGTTGGGAGATTTACACTATGTTTGGTTCAAGAAATTTGGAAGGAAAAGAAAAAAATGATTTTTCTCTCATTTTCCTCACTGAAGTAGGAGGAATTTGGTTTACCCTCATCTTAGTAAAATTTGTCTTATTTTCTTTTCCTTCCACTTCTTTTCTTTTCCTCTCTAATCAAACATGAAAATTTGTTTTCCCTCTCTTTTTTTCTTTTCCCTTTCAAATTATTTGAACCAAACATAGTGTAAAGCTAGAGGACATGGCTTCTGAGATTAATTAATGCTTGAATGTCATTTGCCCCCCCATCCCAAAAGAATTGTTTGAGGACTGCATTTTATTTTAGAGCGGAGTTTTTGTTTTCAAATATCTAATCTAGCTTCATTTTTTCAAACCTCGGGCTAATTTTTCAATGATTTTTTAGTGATTAGTGGATCCCTTAAAATCAATCCTTTAGGTAAAGTCATAAGACCTGACCCTAGTTTGATTAATAAAGGATGTTTTTCTTGAGCAATAACTCTGAAAGAGGCATTGTGTAACTATGTTCAGTCTTGAGTATTGCTAGTCATGAGAGTTCTAAATCTATCATAAGACCTGTACATTTATAGGCCATGACTGTGTATTATCTTGTCATAAAACTGTTTTTTCTATCTCTCTCTGGAAGCCCTTGTGATAGTTTTCTGTCTAAGTCCCGAGCTGAATTCTAATATGCTTGGGGTAGCTTGACTTAATCGTGTTAATGAGAGTATATGAATGATGAGTTTGGGGTAGATTGGCATCCGTGATGTCAACCATGATGGGTTTCTAGAATGCATCATTTTCTTATATTCATATCATTGAGACTAACACCACAAACATGGCCTTTTTTCACTTGCACAAACCCCTGCGCACGTAGCGCAGGGGTTTGTGCATCAAGCTTTGTGATGCGGGCGGCGTACAGGAGGCGCGCGCATAACTGTGCATCATCGCATCATGCGGTGCGATCTGAGGCGCTACAAGGCGCGCATCACGTACACATCTTTAAATTTTAATTTTTTTCTTTAATTTTTTATTGATTAGTGACAATTGGTTGCTGTCGGAAAGATGTTGCCTAGAGTAATCGACTGCTTGTCAAAGTAGACAATGTTTTTTCAGATTTCATTTATTTATTAAAAAACCCTAGAACTCCAGCACTTGTTGACTTGGACTAAGTTGAAGTCACAGTCCAGATCCGAAGCCCCTCTTTATTTATTTATTTAATTATTTTTTATTTTTAACTTCAATTGCTTTTGATTTTTTTATGCGTTTGACGTTTGTTAAAAAAACTGTAATTAAATTTACTATTTATTTCAGTTTTTTAATTATCTTGCAATTTTGCTTTGAAATTAAATTTACTATTTATTTGTCGGGTTTGAGGATAAAAATTGATGTAGTATACTAGTATTTGAAATTTGAGGATAAGGTTAGTAAGTTAGTCGCTCCTTTTATTATTTGTTTTTGCAGTATTTTTTCACTTTTTTTGTGAGATTTCCCCCCCTTTTACCTTTTTTTGTATTTATATCTGGTACACTCTTTCAAGTTTCAAGAATGTAAGAATCTCTAAATTTTGGGGTCTAATGATCCCAGATGAAAGTATGTTTCAAGAGTCACAAAAACAAATAGCAATGACACCATTTGCCTAATTTGTAATAAAATCCATGAAGTTTTTGTATGTTTGTATGCTTTTCAACATTTTATATGTACTATTACTCTTTTAGAGATGCTATGCTACTTGTGTCTCAATGTGCGCATTGTGTTCGTGATGCGCGCGCATCAATAGCGCATCACGCATCTAGGCGCTAGAGCCCCTTTGTGCATCGGTGCACATCACGCCTTAAATAACTATGGTTTTAGGCATTCTAGCCCCCATCCTGTTTGCCCCTGTTGTTGGCTCAGTGTCCCTCATTAATAAAAATCTATCTAATCAATGTTTTAAAAATCGGGCTAGGCGTCCAATCTGAGTAGTGGGTCAAAAGTTACCGATAAGATTAGTTGAATCAGGCCAACAACCCAGCCAACATACTTGTAACTATTTCTATTAATTAATGTGTTCATATATATTGTGTAACATTTCAGAATCATATTAAGCTGATTGAAATGAAGTAAAGTGGAATAAAAAATAAATTGTACTCCCTCCGTCCTCCAAAGATGTTCTTGTATCGACTTTTATGCATTTTTAAGGGTTAAAATGGTTTTCACTTCCCAATTTTACCCTTCAATCCCTTACCCTTCTCAGAACACTGTTATGTGCTTGAAGCTCACCAACCCTACCACCGCCCTAGCACCACCTTCTCTGCCAGCCTCCACCACCACCGCCAGCCCCACCATCTGCCCCCAGCCCCCATCCTTCACTGTTGCTCTCATCCCCCAACATCACTGCCACCATCCCTAACAAAACTAGACCTATAAGTCAACTATTGTCATGAAATTTAATAAAAGAAGAAATTATAGTTGAATATATCGATGTCCCTTAAATTCAGATAAAATATTGTTGAACTTTAGATATTAAATGAAAGATGGAATTGTTTGATTACTATGAATATTCAAAGTTCATATTGAAAAACATTTAGAGTGAAAATCAAATCATACATCCTAAACCTTATTCATTTTTATCGCCTTATTCACACTTAATTCTTTGTTTCATTTACATTTTTGAGTGCTATTGACTCGATTATAAAGTAGTATCTGTTTATACCTTTTCACCTAATGATGCACAATGAGCCAATGCCCCCGCCTCCACTAAGACTTGAACCAGAGCTTCCCAATGAATCTTGGGGTGGGCTTCCTGCCACTCATGTCAATGAAGGAGCTCATGTTTTATTAGTTCATTTTGTGGATGTGTTTATGACATTTGATAACACTCAAAATAAATATGGCATTTAAAACTATTTGATTCTAAGTTCAAGTTTAATTTGTGAGTTCAACTATCTTAACATTGATTTGATTCATATATACTGAGGATGAAATCGATTCAATCCAAAGAACAGTCCTAGTTGAATTTATAAAGAGGAGAAATGATATACACCATTTAATGATTTCATAAAAAACAAAGTAAATTTGTTATTAATATGGTTTGTGATTTTGATGATAATATAGAAATGTTTTGCAGGAAAAAGTTTAAAGACAAGGAAACCATTGAAGGTGAAGAGCAGAATAACAAAGAAAAGGAAAGAGGTACAACAAAATCTAATCTCCCTTCCCTAGGCTAGAGATTTATTTATATTTTTTCATTTATTCATGTCTCTATCCATCCCGATCATTCCTATAGAGAGGGGTGAGGTTGAGATCGAGACAGATGAGGTCCTACTTAGGGTGGCCAAATGGGTCTTAGAAGTTAGAACAGTGTGTCGAAAGTGAACCACACAATATGGGGTCCGTCCAATATTTCATTTTTATAACCGGTCAGTTTGCGCCAGTTAATATGTGTAAATGGGTTAAGCCAGCATTCATACATTGCCATTTGTTTGCTATTTTGGTTCAATTGGCTTTTGGTTGCATTAACGGTGTATCTTACTACCATTTAGCTTTAGTTTTTCACTGCCGGTGAGGCACTGAAGACTGGTTTGGGCGTTGACTGTGTATTTGACTACCATTCATTTGGAATATGAGTTGTGCTTATATGGTCCTAAGGTCCACTTTTATTTGTGGACCTTCTCACACATTTTATGAGCTATTATTTGTGATTTTTCTTTTTTGCAAAAAGCCTAATTCTTTCATGCTGTGTATGTACTAAGGTCTACAAAATGAATGGGGACCTAATGATCACGTAAAGATTTACCTTGGAATATATGCTTGTAAATCCTTTACAATTCATATTTATAGTGTACTTCGTCGTGTTAGGTTCAGACCTGTGGACCCGTGAATACGATTCGTTTCAAACAAGTTGGGTTAGAGTCAGTTTCAATTTTAAATTATACTCAACTCGTCCTGTATAAATAAAACAAGCGGGTCTGTGTTTGTACAAAATTGGCCCCCACTGGCTCATCCCACCCCAAGTCCTACTCCCCTCAGAGTGCATATGAAGTTGTTCCCATTAGAGCTGATCTAGGCATCTTAGGATATCATAACTATTCAGTTGGGCAAACTTGTTTATTTAAGGATGGTACATTGGGCTTCTAAGCTTATTATTACATAATCACTGTTTACCCAAGCCCAATATTAAGCATATATAATTGAAATTAAATATTTTTCTAGATTGTTTATCCGAGTTATCATATGCTCAAGATTATAGTTACTTGTCAATTGAAAAATAGATTGTTCATTGCAGGTTACTCTTATGAACAAGGTGCCGGTGAACATTCAACGTTTCTCAGTCGTGTTTACGGTCAGTAGCCATATGTTTTCTTGTATTCAGACTGCTTTCGTTTCTTTTTGTCTTCAATTGCATTTAATTTTTTCTATGAAAACTGAAAGCGTACAATCTTATTTAAAACAATGTGACAAACGAAAGAATTCTATATTGGAGCTTTATATCTGTTGCATGTATGAAGTGTTAATTAGTATCTTCGTACGGAGTACTTAAATGGAGCTGGATGAATTGATTTGATTGCCTTAACAAGTTTACATGATATGGGCTATATCAAGAGTCAGTTATTGAGTTATCAAGAGCCAATTATTAGACCACGTGTATTAATGGAGTCCAAAGATGAGCATTATCTGTTATGTGGTAGCCACCTCATCAAGGGATTCTATGGCAAAAAAGTGTTGTAAACCCTTCTTAATGATTACACAATTATTGTTTTTTTGTTTCTTTAATTTTCTAATCTAAATAAAAATAATACTTAATTAAAAGCAAACAATAGTTTACACTATATTAAATAATATGGAGTAATTCATTAGATAATAAAAACAATAATTCATTAGATAATAAAAACAATATCCTATTTTACACTATATTAAACAAAAACAATAATTCATTAGATAATAAAAAAATTAAAAACACAACAGTTCTTAGCGGTGAATGAATCCTCATATATCCTATATTCCTATCACCGAAAAATATCCATGTGGATGGTAGTATTTTAGCATAGGATGAAGCGATGGGTACCGAACTTGATATGACATCGTTAATGACTGCCGACTGTTCTAAAATGCGGATGTCCTTGTTGGATTCGGCTACACCAAAGTTGGCTTGCCAAATCCAAAGGTCATACAATGCAACGACTTGAAGAATGAGTGTTGATCCTTTCTAGGTCACTCTGTGTGTGTTGACCTCGCCATGCCGTTGGACTGTTAAATCATTGCCAGTGCATGCAATCTATGCTGCCAACTATGCTTGGTAAACTATGTACCTCTTCATGTACATCATATATATCACTCCCTTTATCCCATATCTTTCTTCCCATTTTCCTTCGGGCCATCCCACTCCCCCGTCAGAACCACCCCCCCCCCCCCTTCCCCACTTCTTCAGCCCCTCTCCATTTCTCTGCAAATTTTCTCTTCTTCTTTGTAGCTCATCTGAGTCATGGGTGGGGTTTGGGGTTTGATGTTGAAGACGAAATAATTTGAGATTTGTGGTAATGGATGGTTGGGGGGGGGCATTGAATTTGGTTGAAGATGAAAATTGTTTGTCTTCGGCAATTTGGTAGGGGCTGAGCTTGGAAATGTTTAGGAGGGCAAACTTGGAAAGTCAAAGTAATTTTTTCTTTACATTAAAAACCATGTCAAGTCAATACAAGAAGTTTCAACTTCGGCGGAGGGAGTACACACACACACACAAGCATAGCTCCACACAATGCGTGGATTATAATACCCGATGTTTTTTTCATAAATTAGTACTTCAGTAGTACAATTTTTAGGGTTATGTGTTCAAGAGATTTAGTGTTTATATTATTTGTGACCCATATATGCTTATTTATAATAAAAAAAAGCATTTGAGTTATAGGGTGTTGGAGTTTGTAAAAACTAAAAAGGTTAAATGAAGTCATAACGATGTGGCTGGTTTGAAAAATCAACTTGTTAGGGGTACATGATCAACCTTGGGCACCTATTATGAAATACCTGCAACATGCCCTCAGAAAAGACAGAAAATTATGACTTGTAATAACAGCTGCCCATGCATTTTCCAGGTGCCATAGCTTTGACTTCTTCACTCATTGACCACTAAATATGGACAAAAGAAAGTACAAATACATTAAAACTACAGGTAAATTATAATAAAACACCTCTATAGAAGAATACTTGTATCATGAAAATCAATTTGCATTAAAGCAAATTGATACAAGATACATACATATGGCTATATTGATAAAGTTTGGAATTTTAGTTCTGACAATCAATAGTCTCAAGTACATATATACTAATAAATGAAAATATCCATAATGTTCCATAATTGTCATACTACCAAGCATAATCTAACGTAGAAATCACCTCCTTCCTGGTTGTATAGGAGTCGCTCCTGGTTGAAAAGATTCTTGCATTTTTGGACTTGCTGACTCAGCAGTGCTCTTTAATTCAGCTTTCTTTCTATCTGTGTTGAAGTTATTGGTACCAGATCTAGATAAACAGAAAACAGAAATCTAGAACAAGAACTTATTGGAAATCCTTCTCCAATTCATTGAAAAACTTTGAATACATAAAACAAAGAAAAACTATCCCTATTTATAGGTGATTTAACCTTGTCCACCAAGTTAAATCATCAGCCTTGTGCCCTTGTTCTCCAAGCAAAACATCTCCTACTCCTACAATCTCAAATCCATCTGAGATATGTCTCCTAAAATTATGACTGACTCTACCCTAATTATTGACAAATAAAGACTTCAACACAATTACAAAATAAACCCCTAACTATTACTGAATGGCAAGATTGGTCCAACATGTGTTAACCTGGTGACCATGAGTAGGCTTTTTACAAGATTCAAGCATTGGAAATAAGTCCAAGTCTTTTAATAAAGAGCAACAGAATCTGAATCTCCAACCCAAGCCACAAACCAAGCCATGAAATCGTGAAACAGAAGTTGAGTAAACCCCATCTGCATATTGTCAATAAAAATACTGTTGGAGTTTAGCAGTTCATCAGTTTACAAGAACTGTCAATCACTTCTGCAATCAGTCTAGGAGATTAAGAGGCACTTTAAGGTTTTTTAAAAGTATCTAACTTATGTAGACATGTAAAACAAACAGCTTATGCAGAAATGTAAAAAACAGTTTAGATTCCACCTCACGCCTTTCGACTATATGAAAATGTATTAGTTTGCTTCCCTTGCTGAAAGGTTGAAAGTATTCATCCTTATTACTTCGTAGCATTTAAAGAAAACAACCTCTTACATATTCAATTTTCCAAAAGTGGAAAATCTTGGTTTAGGAGAGATTTTTTAAAAGTAATAATAAAATAGAAAAAGTGCCCTATATCTACTAAGGTACGGGTCTCCCATTTGAGTACAAACTACTAAGCTAAGGTACGCCCTAAATCCCGTAAAAAGTGACCAATTTGTCCCAAACTTGAAACCTTTGGTCATGGTGCATGGCCATCAAATTCACCCGCCAGTGAGTATTTTCTCATAAGTATCCCAACGCAGCTGGTCTTTGTTCCAACTCAAGGAGCGGTGACTTTGTAGACATTGCTTCTCAGATCCACGGAGACAAATATGCCATTGTAGCTTTTTGATCCCTGATGTTGCTTCTCAAATGTAGAGTCAGATTCGTTGCCATAGATTTTCGATTTCCGAAGTTGCTTTGCAGATGTAGGAGTCAGATTTCCAGCATTGCTTCTTAGCTGTTGGAGACAGTTTTGCCATTGTTGCTCGTTGATCTCCACCATACTTGAAAACTTTTCTCTCGCCCACATTAATTGTGAATTTTCGTCAACAGTTCTGTGTCTAGAGATGCCTTGGGCTAAGGGCAGTTTAGTAACTTTCCCCGATCATTTTTCTTTCCTTGGTCCAAGAGCCAAAAGTGAAGTGGGCAAAAATATTAGAACGGATGGAGTACATATTAATGTAATGAATGATGAGAATAATATTTCTCTTGTGAAATGTTCTAAAGTCTCTAGTTTACAGTCATTTTTAAGTACTCATCATTGAGGTTGGTTCTGTTACCTTGCACAAGCACATGTATAATTGAAGTTCAATTTTGTATGGTCATGAATACTAGATTTTCCTTTTCATCATGTCTTTGTTGAAAGCAAGTATACCGGTGTTCCAAATCATAAACTATATGTTAAAATTAATGCTTACTCAATTGAAATCCATGCCTAAACGTCTTAGGATCGTTGTTACTGGACTGTCAAAAAAATCTGTTCATTAACTGCTCCTTGGCAGCAGCACAATCTGATTCTGCTACGGTGCTACCATGCACCAGCCCATGTATAATCAAAGTACATTTTTGTACAGCGGAGTGTACTAGTGTTTCCTTTCCATCACATCTTTGTGGAAAGTACTATTGAGTTCATAGGTAAGAAGAAGTATTATTTAACTAAAAAAGCATTATTTAACTTTTCTTCTATTATATGTTTCTAATAGAGTGCCAAAGCCTATCGATACAAGGAAATAAATAGTAACAAGAAGACAAAAGGGAGCAACAAAAAAAAATTCCAGCTCCTGGAAGATACGTGGGGCTTTCACGGTCTTTGGCCGCGTCCCAAAAAAAGCATGCTACCCTTGCAAGGTGACAGTATTCGAGAGACCGATCCATCCATTCAACAGTTCCAAAATTCGTGGAAGCCGCTAGACTCCAAAACTAATTACAAGTTTATGACCTATGAATGGTCGACCCATGGCCGGCACCAGGCGAAAGTCAATTACAATGATTACTTCGAGTTGGGCCATAACATGGCCACAAGACTCAAGAGCTTCAAAGATGACATCGCCCGTGCATGTATGTACTCTGTATAATTTTTAGTTCAGTTTTTTCCAACTATTATGAGATATATATGTATAACTAATAAATATATATTTTTCAATTCAAGTTAATTGAATTTAAATTGAAAATAAACTTTTCAACAGATAGCAACATTGATGAGACGCTGAAGGGAACCAAAACTATTGGGGACGTCAAGTGGAGATGTGCTCCGGCATTTGCGTTATCAATGGAGCTTGAAAAGATTCTCGGCTATCATCCTGAACTCAAAGCCTCAATGATTTGTGGAAATCTTCATCTATTTGAGGTGCTGGTTGATGTTGATTACAATACGACCACAAAGAACTACGAGGTGCTCAAAAAAGGAGCTAAATTCACTAACTGTGCTGATAATGACATTTTGTATTTTTAGTAGAAGAGGTTAGGTGTGCACCAGTTCTTTTATGGTTGAACTTTGTAGAAGCTTACTTAAAATACTACAATGATGTGTCCACTTGTCATGTTTAATTGCCTCTTTTTTTTTTTGTATTTCCCCACCCCTCTAGTACTGGTTAACAATTTTAGTGGATGGATGTTTTTATGCTCTTTGATCAAAGGTTATATAAGTCAGCTCTCTCTTTGTTTAAGAAATGACTTATAAATGTTTATGCACTAGAAAAAAATAAGTACTCCTTATTTCTTACCTAATATTTATTTTGAGTCATTTTTTTCGTTTCTTTGCTTGCTTTGACCAATTATAAAGGTATTTTGGACCTTTTATTCTCCAAAAGGTGAAATCGCTCACCCCGGGCCCTTCACCCCCGACCCGACGGGGAATGTGAGAGGAGGTCACGGTGACCCAAGCAACAACACTTAGCTAGACCATATTCTAGTGCGCACCAGAGACTCCCCCATTTTTCAGAGGTGGTCGCCTCCACAACAGTCGCTGCCAGGTTTCGATCCTTGGTCATTCTCCAAACTTCACCAAGTGCTTGCCACTTGGGCTACCCGTGCGGTATCTTGGACCTTTTATGAATATCCCAAACTGACTCATTTCTAACTCATTTTACAAAAAATATTTTAATAAGCAACATATAAAGTTAAAAATTGTTTATTCATAATAAGCCAATAAGCATTAACATAGAGAATCACTGCTTAGGTTATGTTCTCCTCAACTTATTTTCTTTATTTATTACTTATTCTTATTGGGATGAGATCGGATCAGTCTAGATCAAATATAGCTTTAAATATAAGATTAGATCAGGCTACATCAAATCAGATTATATTCCAATTATTTCAGAACCAGTTAGATCAGGTGAAGAGAACATGATCTTAGATTCTCAAAACTCCACAATAAAAAAGATACTCCGTACAACATAAAAATTAGAAATGAATATTTTGTACTTCGGATTGTCTTATGGGGACACTAACAAAAGGTAAAATTGTATTTAAAAAAATATTCTAAAGATGTGGCCGAAGTGGTGCAATGGCATGAAGTAGCCTAACTCCCCGTAAATATAAGGAAAAATTATCGAAGAATCCTAATTTTATTCGGTCTTTAAAAAATAATCTTACATATTTCACTATGGTGTATAATAATTGTAACTTTACTAAAATTTATGAGTTTTGGATTGCTATTGAATTACTAATGATGGGTTAATGGAAATGGTCTGTTTTACGTAACAAAATGAAAGTTTACTTTTTTATAAATTTATATTTTTTAGTTTTTTAAAATTTTTATTTTAAATTTTTAAAATAACTTTACCTCCATTTCTTTTTCCTTTTTTTAAGGATTAGCCTAACTTTGGATAAAAATAAAAAATACGGAGTAGATATAAACATTCAAAAATGAGAAAATAACTAAAATCACATAAAATTAATGAAATAAATAAGGTAATCAATAATAATTAACCTAAAACTGGTAAGAAATGAAATAAATCTATACGGAGTTGTGGGTTTTAAGTTTTAACATTTACGCACTGCGCACAGTGCTAGCGTACCACTTCTTATTTTCAAGAAAGATTATCTAGAAGAATTCCAACATTACTCATTCTTTCAAAAATTTATTACTCCCTCCGTCTCAAAATGTAAGTTACGTTTACCATTCCACCCATTCGATAATTTTTGTTTGTTACTCGTTTTCGTTGATCATTTGATAGAATAAAATATTGTTGTTGCATCTTGTTTTGTAGATTTTTATTTACTTTTGAACGACATAATTTTTACTTTTTATATCCCTACTAATTTGTAAATAAAATAATTTTAAAAGAGATAATATTATACCTATTTTTTGATTTATTGTTTAGAATTTGGGACGAATGGAGTACATTAAAACAACCACTGGTCCGCCCACCTCCACCCAATGCCCCCTGCCCAGCCCAGCCCACTCCCAATTAGTACACCCGTCCACTTGCCACTCACCACACCACACCGCGCCACATGTCCCTACTGCTCACACCACCCAAAGTCCTAACATATTTTTTTAAGTTGTCTTAATTTTTTTTTAAAGTATCAATTTTAAGACATTAACTAGGGGTACGGTGGGCAAGAATCTCATTCCCTTAGTTCCTTCAGATTATTTTGATCCCGTAACTGTAACGTTTCATTTTTTTTTTTGGAATGACAAAAGTTTATATTAAATCCGTTCCAAACTATTTTAAGATAGAACGGGATTGAGTCGCATATATTTTCTCATTTCATCCCGTGGTCTCGTACGCATATATATATATATATATATATCTATTTACTTATTAAAATGAGATAACACGTAAAAGTATCACAAGTTTTGTTTTTGAAAGATAGATACAAACAAATGTTTAGATTCAAACAGGGCCGGCCGGCCCGTGGGTGGGCCGAGTAGTCCACCCGGACTAGCCCAATAATAAAGGGGCCTATTTTTTTAAAAAAAAATATACTCCGTATTACGGAGTATATATACAATTATACATAATACATAATATTTTAGAGAGTATGTAGTTTTGAACCTATCCACTTTGAGATGCTAAGAGATACTCCAGTCCAAATTGAGCCACTAAATATATTGTTACCTAAGATAACTAAATGAAAATTGTTTATGTTTCGTCCAAAAAATTAATATGAATACTTATCAAACAATTTAAAGATTTTTACCTTTATAGTTGAAAAAAAACTTTGAATTGGGACGTCCCAAATTGTTCTAAATTGTCCTTGGGACAAAGTAAAATAACATCGTGTCTCGCACCACTATGACCAAATTCTATAAACAGAACTAAGACCGAGATAATAGAAACTTGGACCGTATATACCCGTGCCCATCTCTAATAGGATTAAGCTACGTGTACCATAACATTTATACCTCAATTTGTATCCCGCAGGTTTGCACCAGCATTTTATGTTGGTGTAAAACTAATTTTTGTTAACGCACCAACATTTGTGTTCGTGTAAATTTTTGTTAACACACCAACACCTGTGTCGGTGTAAACTATCAAAATGTTTGTACAAAGCTGTGGTGTACAAGTGAGGTACATTTTTTGGTGTAAGTGTAGCATGGTCCTCTCTAATATTAACAATTGAAAATGTTTTTTGATAAAAAAAGTGCTACCAGACAATGAAAAATGTGATAGGAAAATAACTTTTTTTTATAAATATAATCCCCTGAAAATTAATTTTCTCTGAAAATATTTTCCTCGCGTCCAAATATATAGATCCTCATAGTTAGTCGATGCAAAATGTGACCTAAGAACTTTTCTTTCTTCTAAACAAAATCCACATAATTTTAATTGAACTTTGACACTTCAAATTACGGCGTATGGCCAACATTAGCTTTAACTCAATTATTTCAAAATGAATGTAGAAAAAAATGAAATTCATTTATTTAAAAGTCTATAAAAAAAGTCTATTCTCCTAGTCGCATAAAACATTTCTTTTTTCATGCATTCCAAAAAATCTCTTTCAATAACCCTTTTATCTATAATCATTGTTAACCAATTTGTGACATCATACGCATTTGAAAGAAATTTATGAAAGGAGGGAGTATTAATTTTGTCAAATGTACAAACGTTGTTAGGGGGACAAAAGCAACCCAAAATAAGGTGCAATACGGTTATATTACGGAATACTTCTTAAAATGACCAAGAAAAATATGGACAACAACAACTCATTTAATAAGTAAGGTCTATCTAGACATTGTCCCTACTCAAAAGTAAAATAAAGTAACTAGAATGGGTGCTCTCTAACCACTCTAGACTCGGTTTGTACTAGACTCGGTTAGTACTAGCTAGATCGGTACTAGACACGATGAAAAAAAAGATGACCCATGATCAACGTTGTTCTATACATTTCGAACCGGTTTGGAGTTACTACTAGATTCGGTTCAAACCGGTATTTACTAGACTCTGAGAAGTTTGCCCAAAACCCGGTTGGTCTCAAAACTCGAATTTCAGACTTAATACTCTTTCTATCACCTCCCTTCTAGGGCTGGCTCGGTTGGAAAAATTGAAAACCATAAACTGAAACAAAACTAATCATCTAATCGAAACGAGTTAGAAAAAAGCCAACCGAAAAAGCCAAATGGAATGTAAAAAACCATATCAAAGTGTTTTTGTTTGGGTTTTTTTTGGTTTTCACTTTGAAAAACCAAACCGAACCGAATAAATTGAACTTTCTTAGATATTTTCCTTTATTTATATGAGTATATATGACATGTAGAGAAATCATAGAAATAAAAATTCAAATAAATTACCATTCGATTAAAGTTATTTTCTTAACAATTAATTAAATATTTTAACTATATTATAAACCTTAAAAAAGTCTAAGAATAAACACAAATAAATAATCCTAATATAGAATTATATTATTATTAAGAATTGATAAGAGTAACTTACATATTTACATATAAAAACTCTGATGTTATAATGAAAATGAAAGTATTGTAACAAAAAAACAAAAAGTTTTCGTAATTGATTTTACATACGATGTCTTTAAAAGTACTTGAAATCTCCTAAATGTTTGTTGAACACCCAACACATGTCTTTATGTAAAATTAAACCGAACGGAACAAAAACCTTCCATTTTGCTTTTTTTTTTGTTTTTGTGTAACAATAACGGTTTACATACGGGTTATTTTTTTTTATGCAAAATTGAACCGAACTGTCAACCTAACTTCCGTTTTGTCTTTAGTTTTGGGAAACCGAACCCACCCTACTCCCTTCTATTCCAGCAAGGCAGATCGTCTGGCCTCCTTCCCTCCCCTCGCTTGTGCCCATAGATCTTCTAATATTTACATATTTTATTTTTGAAATATTTTTAGAGCTTAGATCTAAAAAATGATGATGGTTTCCATTAAGGAGTGGATGATCATATATCATCAACAACATCTGAGTCTACATCTAATTAACCTAGTATTGGATCGAACATAAAGAAACACGACAATTAATCAGCTTAAAATCCAATACTTATCGATCCAAAAACTCGTACATACCGTGTTACATCGGCGGCGAACTGCTCCGGCGGCCAGACGACCCCAAATCTAAGCAATGTTTTTTCTCCTTCTCTCTCTCTCTTTTACAGTACTTATATTGTGGTATGGTACTGTGAATGTATGGTGTGGATGTTTGGGTTCGTGTCAGGGTGTAATAATGATTAGGGTAAAGCCGACCGCAAGTACTGGGCTTGGGGGGGCCTGACCTCCGTATTTTTTTCATTTTGTTTTTCATTTTATGTACACGTTGTATATAAATAAATAAAAATAAAATTTATTCCAACTCCTTCAAGGTTCTCTCTAACATCTTCAAGTTCCTTCCAACTCATTCTTCCAACAACAATTTAAAAGTATTTATATATGACTAATATTCCGTATAAAATAATACTCCCTCCGTCCTTTTAAACACGAGATTTTTGATTTTGAAGAGATTTAGGTGAGTGTATTTTGGTATTGAATTTCTAAAAATGTTCTTTGATGTGATGGATAAAAATAAAATTTCATGAGTAGATTATTAATAAAAAAGGTATGATGTGATAGGCAGAGTTTGAAAAAATAAGGGATAAAAGTGGCTTTTTAATAGAAATAAAAAGTGTTTTTTTGGGACGGATGAAAAAAGAAATGAGAAAGATTTTCAGGTACGAAAGGAGTATTATATATTCAAATGTGTGATATATCACCTCAAACACGAACAATGATAGATTTTTTTTATCAAAAATTAAAATTTCTTAACATATTTATTTGGAACATAATTTAATTGATATTCCAAATCTCTTTAAGTACTTCAAGCTTTTTTCAATATCTAACTCTGAAATTTTAACCCAAAATCAATAGGGTCTTAAGAAGTATATCAAAAGTTCTACAATACAAAACAAGAAGTAACAAAAGGACTCCTTCCGTCCCTTAAAGTTCTTCCCGTATTGACTCTTTGAGAATTTAAGGAAGAAATATTTTTGTGTTAACTTTTAAAAAATACCCTCAATATGATAGGTAAAAGTATGATGTTTTTGATAGATTATCAGTAAAAAATAAAGTGATAGGTATGATAAGAATTAGTTGGGGCAAAAATATTTCTTAATGGATCATAGAAAGAGTTTATGAGACAATGGAAAAAAGAAAGGAGAAAGATTTTAAGAGACAAAGAAAACATATTATTTCATAAATAATGAATCAAACTATATCAATAAATAAAAGTTTTCATGATTTTTTAAATATTAAGTATAAGCCATCTAGGGAGGACAAAGGGAGTATATTTCAAAAACTAAACAAATACATTCATCCCATAGGCACTATGTTTCACCAATGTACAACTTTTATATTCTAGAAAGATACAAATCAAACATACTCCCTTAGCTCACGAAAACTCTCCATCTTTCATTTTTTTTCACTTCCAATAAAATACTTACAGTTTCTATTAAAAAATCACTTTTACAGTTTTTGAGTGTTTTGGAATAAAGCAAGTGTTGACCATGTAATACTTCCTCTGTTCCTGAAAAACACGGGAAAGTTTTATTTTAAAAAGATTTAAAGATAGCATATTTTGGTATTAAATTTCCAAAAGTATCTTTAAATATGATGAGTAAAAGTTGGATTTGATGCATAAATTAATAATGAATAGATATGATATAATATGTAGGTTAAAATTTAGGCCATGTTCTCTTCACTTGATCAGATTGGATCTGATCTGATTGGAATAAATTCTAATCTGATCTGAATGCAATTATATTTAAAGTTATTTATAATATGGTCTGATTTGATTTCAATAAAAATAAATATTAAGTAAAAAATAACTTAAGAAGAACATAACCTTAGTAGAGATAAAAATAATAGAAATGAGAAATTTTGATGAGATAAGAGTGGAAAGAAAAAAGATTTCCGGGGAGATGGAGGAAATATATGTTAAGTATCAACTCTTTTTTTTTTTTGAAGGGATGTTAAGTATCAACTTGTTCATGCCTTGATGGTAATTAAAGAGAGACACACATTGACAGGTCGGTGGTTGTGAATCAGTTGTCACTGGGGAATTAATACTGAAGACTAAGCTGTAATATTTCAAGCAAGTACTTGATAATTTTGGGTGCCACCACATGAGTGCTACCATAGGTGCACCCATGCTTCGCACAAACAAACACAGACGATAATTGTCTGTGCGACACAGACAATCATCGTCTGTGTTGTTTGTCTGTACGAAGCATGGGTGCGCCCATGGTAGCACCTATGTGGTGGCAACCTAGCATGGTCCTATTCACTTTACCAGCACAGAGCTTCAAGCAAGTGGTTTTGGGGGACCCATACCTAGCCTGGGGCAAGTATTTCTGACTTTATTTCTGTAATGATGACCAACATGTTTGAACTGCATGTGAGGAAGCTCTCCCTCCATCAATAAATAAATTTATCCTCACTAAAATCCATTCCTCTTTTATTTTTCCCGCTTTCACTAAAACACTTACTTTTTATAAAAATTATATATCAAGTCATTGCAATATATTTCATCTATTTTGTGTTGACATAATGAGTTATCTAAGTAATTTTGTCTATCTTTTCATTTCAAACACCAATGATTTGATTGGAAAGTCTACTTGCAAAAAAAAATCCTGCAAAAATCAAACCATGAACTAATGAACTATTTCGAAGAACCGAGGGAGAACATGTTATATCATATGGAGTAGTTTTTTGGGTCATGCTACGGTCATACTGTGAATGACCCCGAGTTTTAAAACATATACTGCATTGTAATAGAATCAATAGTCACGAAATTTTTTTTTCTTAAATTAGCACAAATCACTTATAAGGTACACCACTCTATAAGGTAAACTTATGTCCATTAACAATCTACTTGAAATTGATGTAAATAAATGCGAGTGAAAAAGGCAAAAAATAATCAAAAGGTTCTTCTAGTCTTCTGGTAGTGCCAATTGCCAAAGAGCTTCCAAAAACGAGGTGTTCCCTGCCTGGAGAATGTGAGAGCCATTCTCCATGTTATCTTGAACTTGATAAATATGCAAGTACGGAGTATCCTGAAACTCCCTTTCAAACGCACCTTGGGGTGAGTTCTTAAACTATCTAAACTATGTACTCCTGGAGTATAATTTATCCCGGACATCGATTCCAAAAGAACCCCTGATAATCAGTACGGCATGTATCTATACCCAGCGTCTGCAAAACTCTCGCAAATCTGTTGACGTTGATCGATGTCGAATCCCGAGGGATGCATTTCCAGTTCCCTTTGATATTCCTTCTCGACCAAGCTCCTCCTGGTGAAGGGATAACTGTCGATGCCGAAGTCGCGGATGATATCGATTCCATGGGGATCGACACACCTTTCAACACTGGGATCAGCTATGAGGAAACATTCGTCAAGACCGTAAATATCACACATTGTCTCTAGTCTATGGCACACGGTGTTGTTGAAGGGAAAAAACCACCAGCGTAGCAGGTCATGACTTGCAAGAGCTTCAATGATCGCCTCCTCGTGCAACGCTGGGGGCACCTGCTCAGGGAAGGGATAGCACACCACCACAATTTCAAGCTCATACTCTCTCCGTCTACATTCCTCGTAGACCTCCTGAATCATCTCTATGCTTCTACCATCAGAGCACATGTAAAGCCCCACGACCCTCTGTTTGAGTTTTGAAATGGCAATACACCCATCCTTCTCCTCCTTCAACCTGCCCCCGCCAGCGAGATATTCAATATTGTAGAGAACATCAGTGTCGCTGAGGCCCAAAACCTCATCCAGGGAGCGATTCTCCGGATCATCCTCCAAGGTTAGAACAATCTTCTGTCCCTTTGGAGTAAAGGGAAGGCAATCAGGCCCGGACCCTCCGTAAAACGCAAACATGCGAGGCGGGCCAAGGTGAAGCACCCTGTGAGATGGATCTAGAAGTAAAGCCTTAAGCTTACCATCAAACCCGAGCGACGAGCAAATGAACTCACGCCGATGAGAGTCCTCGAAAGGGACAGCGAGGCAGGAAAAACCCGACAAGAAGTGTTGGTAGGCAGAGTGGGAATGAGCGAAACCCTCCCTCATCATTGGCACCACCACCATCACAAAATCATCTCTTCTGGCCAGCTCATGAGAAGCTAAAGAGGTGTAATACACCATATACGCGTCTTCTGAACACCACATCGAAGGCACAAACACGCAACAAATCATAACGTATTTACCCTTAAGGCTTAGGGTGCTTTCCACGCTGACATTCTCTTTGTTGCCCCCTGCTGCTGTGCTGGCGGTAGAGGCGCTAACAACAACACCACCCCTATTAACATTACCACAACGCCTCAACACCGGGGGGGTTTGAATCCCCCTACTCATGCCCGACTTAGACATACCCCCATCCGCACCTTCATTCGGACCACGCGAACCCACATAACTTGTGGATTTGGTGCTGAACCTCAAGAGGTTACTCCCTAGAAAATCTAAAACATCCAGCTGCTTGCCTACCTCCACTCCGGGCACATCTACCAAGGACTCCGAATAAATGGGGCATTCTGTGTCAAAATACAAGCCCAACTTATTTTCCTTGACTACAGCACCCGGGTGGGGGCGTTCGTTAGCATCTCTGCTGCTGGGGTGTAAGATCGAAGCTCTTACGTGATGGCGGCGACACTTGGATACATTTGGAAAGCATATCTTCTCTTCCAACAGCTTCACCGTCCGATCTACAAACCAAACAAAAATTGAACCAAATCAAATGTAATGATCAGACTGAACTCATCCATTATTACTCCACAATTGATGGTTTAAATCAATAACCTGAGAGAGCAATCTTAGGCGACGGCGATGATCGGCGGCGACCCTTCGAACTTGACTGTGATTCATCATCCCGTCGCCTCTTCAGCTCCATTCTCTTCCAAAACCCTAGCCCCGCCTTCTTCAAACAAAATTTTGAGGTGATTTCTGCGAATCATAACATATACTCCTTGAACTGTATATAATAGACGTCCAGACATCCTCGGACGGGTATGCAGGCCGGATTTGGGCCGGACCGAGCATGTGTTTATCGTTTGTCCAAATATATTGGCGGGTCAAGCCCGCTCGCAAAATAAATCTGCCACATTGACTGTGCAAAACTGGGTGGGGATTGAGCTTCAATTTCACCCAAAAATAATTCTCCCTTTATATACTCTTCTCTCAGAGTCTCAGTCTCTCTTTCACGTTTCGATTTTTTATAGAGCTATACAGGATACTTTTTTTTTTATGTTAAGTAAGACAATGATTTCTATATAGTCTTAATATCTTCATTTAAAATGTAAATATTTTCATATTTTTTATAGGTTTAAATATAATGTGGATATTTTCTTTTTTGCAAAAGGAAAAAAGAAAATTGCATGTTTGCCTTTTTTCTACGTCCCAAAATAAATTGCCTGTTAGTTGTTTTCGTAAACTATTAAAAATAAAATATCTAAACTACCCTTAAAATAAGTCATTCTTTTTCACCTTATCTTCTCATTCATCATTACCCCTCTTAAAAAGTAATGTCAATTTTGAAAAATCCACTCTATTTTTTATTTTTCTTAAATATGCCCAAAAGTCAAAACGGGCAATTTAAATTGGGACGGAGGGAGTAATTGATACAAGGAATATACTTAACATATATAATAAATATGCTTAACATATTTAACACTTCAATAAAACTAAACTCGAATCACAGTAATAATTCAACATGTGTACCCTAAAATCAGAACGAACTCGCTTAAAAAACAAGAGAAACCTGAGCAACCGTAAACACTTTTAATGAAAGAAAATAAAATTTACGTTTTTCCTTATACTATGTATATGTTTTTTTCTCTCCTTTCTGGTCTCAGTAAAGCAAACCAAACCAAAAAGAGCTTTGGAGGCTCAGGCTCTTAGTAGTTAATACTAGTATATCACTTTGTCACAAACTCTCAACAGGTCAAAGGACATTAGTGTCCACTATAAGGCGGGATTTAAAGATGCAGGAGATGATGATCGTCCCCATCCATAATCCATACACATAAAATTCAAATCTCACTGAAGAAATCCTTTTCTTCGGTGAAGAGATGATGATGAAGCCTTTTCATCCTGTAAAGCTTTTATTTCCAGGTGTAACCTGCAAATGTGCAAATACATGAACGGGTGAGATGTTAATTAAAGATGAGGAGATGATGAATAGCATGGATCGAAATTAAAGTACGTAAACGTAGAAGGTGACATTCTTTTTCCACCCAAACGAAAAGATACTCAAAGGGTATTGAATTATAAAATTTACTTTGGACACTAAATCTGCGACCGAAGTATTATTTAAGACCTAGTGGAAAATTGTAGTCTAAAATGAGTATTTTTTGCACATAGCTTTTTAGAATTTTTCTCGTTCCAATGTGTCACAATAGACAATTGTACCCGGACCTATAGACTATAAGTTCAACGCACTAATTTGAAACATTGGTCATATGGCAGCCTTTCAATTTGAAAAAGAAAAAAGAAAAATATTTAGCTACTTAGAGTAAACACGCCGTTAAAAGGCTGAATGTTCGCTGGCGGGTTGTAAACAAGAGAAACCTGCAAGGACAATAATATATGTTAGAATTAACAAATAAGTATAATCTGGAGGATATGATAATTAGAAGAAAAAAACAATCTATAAAAAGTATCGTAAAATGTTACTCCTTTTGTCCCAATGTATATCGCCCGTTTTGACTTTTGGACATATTTAAGAAAAATAAAAAATAGAGTTGATTTTTCAAAATTAACATTACTTTTTAAGATGGGTAATGATGAGTGAAAAGATAAGATGAAAAAGAATGATTTATTTTAAGGGTAGTTTAGGTATTTTATTTTTAAAAATTTATGAAAACAACTAACAGACAATTTGTTAATTAGCTTTAACAAGCTCTTCGAGCATTTGTTTCTCGTTTAGTTATCACATTGATTGTTTGTGTTTTTGATCCTCAACCCAGTAAGGCTATCATTAACATAAGCGTACCATAAAATCACGTTTAAAAACAGAAACCGGAGCAACCGTAAACACTTTTAATGGGAGGAAAGAAAATAGACATATTCCCTTGTACTATGTACACATTTTTTCCCTTTTTGGTTTCAGGAAAGCAAACCAAACCAAACCAAACCGAATAGAGCTTTGGAGGCAAAGGCTCTTAATTGTTAATGTTTCACTTTGTCACAAACTTTCAGCAGGTCAAAGACAGTAGTAGTAGCAGTAGTACTGGTGTCAACTAGAAAGCAGAATTCAAAGATGCAGGAGGTGATGGCCATCTTCATCCATATTCCATACACATCAAACTCAAATCTCAGTGCAGAAAATCCTTCATGGGATCATCATGATGGACCCTCTTCATCCTGTATGCTTCCATTTCTTCCGGGGTAACCTGCAAATGTACGTGCAATCACATTAACGGTCAAGATGTTACGGGTGAGGGGACGATAAATAGCGTGGAAAAAATTAAGTATGAACAAAGTGACATATTCTCTTCTCTTTTTTTTTGCTTTTTTAGTTTTTCCCCCAAGCAATAAGAGGGAACTTTGAGGCGATAGCAACCAGAGCGGTCTTGAAGGTGTATCATGTGTGTACCCGCATAGGGCCCTCCAATTTATGTAGAGCCTTATTTCAAGGCTTCATAACTATGATCGTTTGACATGTTAAAAACTGTTTTTCATATGTAAAATTTGATAGTATATTAATTGTCAAAATATTGTCATTTTTCCACCCAAAAAAAGGAAACTCAAAACTATTGCATTATAATTTTGACACTAAATTTTAGACAGGAATTACGGAGTATTATTTAAGGCTTAAGTTGAAAATTAAAGTCTAAAATAAATTTTTGCACTTGTCCTTTTATAAATCTTCTCATTTCAATGCCGTCCAGATAGCAATTGTACTCGGACATAAAGCCCTATAGGCTAGGTTTGAGGTGATTTATAGAAAGCATACTGCATACCTCATCGTTATACTTCACGTTATATTTCCGCTTTCTTTCATCCTTCACTTCTCTTTTCCGTTCATCCTCCTGCTCATACAAAACAAAACACGCATCAAACACAGACTAAAAATCAGAATATAAGACAAATGAGATAGAGCCCATTTATTCAGGTGATATGGCTGAATGTATCAGATTCTTTGCAGAATAAACACTTTTGGCTGCCAAATGAGATCCTAACATATAGGTTAACTCCAAGTGAAGAGAAACTAGTTACGGTATACAAAACAGGGGGGATTTCTGTGACGAAACAATATGCTATCAACAATCAAAAATCGCGTTTTGTCAAGTGAAAAACAAAAAGAAAAACATAAAGCAATAAATAAGACTGACCTTTTTAAGTGCTTCAGCTAATTTTTTGTCATCAAGAACCAAATCATCCGGTACTTCAGTACCCCATGTAGCAAGCTTCTTTTGCTCGGTTGGTGTTTGGGCATCTGGATTCATCACCATTTTCAGTTTCAAAACAAAAAAATTGATAGAAAATTTGCTTGTTCATGTAAATAGATAACAAGTGAATAACAGAAGTAATTTGAACGGAAAATCTTTACTCACCTTCTGCAGCTTCTTTACGAGCTATATTGGCCTTCATTAAATCACCAGCAGCCTCAGCTGCTTCAATTCCAGCAGTACCGGTACAATAACTGTTTCTGATTGTCTGTTTGCAGCACTTATAACCCCATTGATGGTCCTTCCACCAGGAGCCCCAAACACTAGTGTGATTGTTGATGAAAATGTCCTCTTCATATTTGCTCCTTGGAAGTGATATTTCCTGCCAGACAAAAGTCAACAACAGTAACTATATCTGGTTTAGACTGGAATATGATCAATAACCCTTTAAAGGCAACAACTGCTGCAACAATAAAGCTACAACAGAAATTTTCAATTTATCCCGACCCGGCAATAAAAAATTGTTTTTAAAAATTACCTGGCCCTTCACAATCCTACCAGCTCGATCATATTCAACTTCCTTCTCACTTTGACCCAACAAAAGTTCTCTAGGGAGTGTTTCCTCACTAGCTGCATTGCCATACTTCTCCTTGATAGCGTCCTTGGTTTGGAATTCCATTTTCTCCTTATTGATCTTAAAATTTTTATAAAGCAATTCAGCTTGTGAGGGAGCTGCTTGCATATGGATGTCATGACCCTTCTCAAATGACTCCCAAGCATGAATATTGAGCTGCTTGAACTCCAGAGCTTGACCACTCAATCTATTCTGGTTATCCCCCTATAACACAGCAAAACCACAAATAAAATTTTGAATAGAAGCACATCTCTTTTTTATTTATAGAACTCTGACATCCAATAAATGTGTCCATAAGAACGTCATTGTCCCAAAAAAGGGTCAAGTTTCAACTTCTGTTTTTTAAGTAAACTTCATGTAAAGCCAAGCAACAACATACGGAGTATTTTAATCAAATACCGCAAAACAATCTTTGAAAGTTTTAGGAGTGCATGTCACCGTGCATAATTTGTTAAAGCATATACATCATACCATACTCGGACTACTTTTTTGGGTTTTCTTAAGTGGGGGTTGGGGGGTATTTAATAAAAGAAGGATCAAGTTAAGCAAAACATACAGCGTAGAACTTCTCATTTGGATCCATATCAGGAAGGGGATCTTCACGCATTGATCGCGTTTTAGGGTCATAATGGGCAGAATTAACATCAAGGTTAAGAAGATATTTCGCTGTATCTTCTCGGATACGTAGATTTCTGGAGGGAAAACAAAAAAAAAAACAAAACATGATGAGTGTCAAATAGTGAGTATTTTAATATAGAAGATGCACCTCAGGAAATGATTGTAACTTAACACATAAAAAGACTCACCTAACAGTCCCCGTGCTACCACCACCTGTTGTTCGTACACGCTTCTCAACCTTTGCAAAATCCATCTGCTTACTTTCGTCCACCTTTGTTTCATCTACCTTCAGAGGGTCTTCCAAGTCTTCATCATAGCTTTCATCGCCTTCCTTGTTTTCATTATTGTTTTTCTCCAACTTCTTAAGTTGTTGTTCCTTCATATATTTCTTTCTAGCTTCATCCCTAGCTTCGTACCTTTCAATAACATGAATATAAGCAGCAGCATCAAATCCATTCCATCGGTCCCTTTTACCATCGTAATCTAGCTCAAAGTTTTCTATTTTCTCATCTGGTGCAATATGTTTCCCTGTCCACTTTGCTCCTAATTTACGAGGCCTTTCCATACACGCTTTTGCATTGTGTGTCATTGCTCCACAACTGCAGGATGCAGTAAAAAAATCATCATTCATAGTAAAAATAATGGAAAGACAAAAACAAAGTAGAAAAAATAATCGAAAATTATGGGCTCGAAGAGAAACAAAAATGAAAGATCTCGTGGCCCAACTTACTTCTCACATGCACCTTTTCTGTATTTGTCAGCCTGATATATTTTGGCACCCCTGTCATACCATGATGTGGTATAATTGGGATCGGATTTCCATTTCCTTTGATGCTTTAAGCTCTATAAAACATTAAAATATGCATTCTAATGAAAATCAATCCATCACAAGAAATGCATAACCAGGAGGAACAGGAGAGCTCAAGTATATATCAAGTAACAAAAGGTATAAGAAAACGTACAGGTTTCTCCGCATTGAGATACCAAGGTGCTGAAGACATATACTGCGGAATGTGAGGGTTAATTTCATTTCCATCTTCATCAAGCTCAGCTGGTGCAAGCCCGGCCTTTCGTGCCTCTTCCAATTCCAACTGTTTCCTATGGTCCTCCCTAGATTTGAATGCCACTGCATTTCCCCAACAGTTTTAGTAAGCTATTACAGGATAACTATAATGGGTGATGGTGTGAGTGGGGGACTGGGCGTGGTGGTGGTGATTAACATGATAATTCATAAATGATTGTTAAAAATTATAAAGCTTTATGTTTTATTTCTTGCCTAGAAATATGAACCAAATAAGCTGCAGGTCATCTAAAAATACAAACAGAATCACTTAATGATCGAGACTAAAACCTAGTTTCACGCTTCCACATATTTATGCATATAGAATAAACTTAAACACACTGTTTGGTTTGCGGAATCCAGTAAGGAAAAGACAAGAAAGATGAATGAAAAATGAGAAAAACAATTTCCTTCCCACAAGCCTTCTAATATATGAATCTCACTCTTACTCAATCTCTCACGAGAGACCCAATTACCAGGCAGATACAGCCAGATTTCCCTTGCTTTGCTTTCTTTCTTTACAACTAAACAAAGAAATCATGGAAAAGTAATTTCATCACCAAATTCTCTACTACCCAAACAAGATTAGAATTTTTGTTTTCTTTGGGTCTCTTTTTCTTAGCATTCTCTTATCCTAATTAAAAACCCCGAACCAAATGTAGTGAAAATAAAACTGAGGAAAAATGAAAATGCTTTCAAACAATCAACCACAAAACAAGAGTTGCGACCAGGTCTTGATGAGGATAAAACAAACGGGTCACCGAAGGATCAATAAAGAAGCATAATTCTACATAATACATATTTGTGTATATTTCAAGTAACCTAGAATAAAGTTAAGGTAAATAAACAATGCTTCCCATCAATCAACCACAAAACATAACCCTCAAACAGATCGCGATCAGGACAAAAAGAACATGCTCACACAATCATACATAACAAAAAACCTAATTCTACATACGTATGTACAGTAGCAATACTCTAGAACAAAGCGAGTTGAAAATCAATTCTTCCCATCAATCAACTACAAAACAAAATCCAGATCTTGTTCTGGAAAACAAGAGCGGATTCACCCAACTATCCATAACAAAACCTAATTTTAAGCATACAACAGAAACCCTAAAATGAAAACGAGGTAAAACCCAGTTTTTCCAAACGATCAACGAAAAAAAACATAATCCGCAACGCCATCCGGTGGCATCGAGGTGTCAAAGTGAAGAGGAAGACGGATAAAGGGATTAGAGCAAGATGGGGGACAGAATTACCTGACGCTGTAGCCATGGTTGTACGAAAACGGAGGAATAGGATGGTGCGATCGGGAGAATATATAGAGGAGGTTTCGTTTGCCGGGGGTCTGCGCCTTGTGGGAATTACCGTTTGTTCAGTGAAAAAAGCAAGTTCTTATGAGAGCTATCCGTATTGGGAGAAGAAGACGATATGTGATGGGAGGACTTTCCCGTCAATTATACTCTCTCCTCTAATTATCAGTCTCAATGCAATATTTTCTTTTTATATTAAAAATAAAAATTACTTTTACCCTTATTTTACAAAAAATATACGGAGTAAAATTTTACAGTGTCATATTAATACAACACAAACTTTTATTTAAAAGATATAATATAAAACTTTTATTAAGATATTTTTTATATGTTTTCTTTAGACCTGGCAAAAAATCCGACATGTTTTTACCCGAAAATATTGGTTTTGAACAAAAATTTTGATGACCAAAGCCGAAATGGCTCACTAAAAAAGGGTTAAACCCGACCGAATCCGAACCCGACCTGACTGACCCGCTAAAGTAAGAGTTTTTCAAAATCATACATTTTATTACTCGTTTTTAATGTATAAATTTATATTTTTAGATAAATTTTAATGATATTACATAATTATTTTGATAAATTTTAATGTATAATTACCTTATATTGATTTATGTATCTAAAAAATCTTCAGGATTTAAAATAGAATATTCTAATAGATTTAATACATATTTTTTGATATTTTAAATTTATTTAATAGAAAATGTAAGTGTTACTGTGACTTAAAAAAATTTAAAAATCAAAGTTATAACCTGTTGGATCGACCCGAACCCGATGATACTGGATCATGCAGATATAATTCTCAACCCGAATCGAAATTGATTCGAACTCGAAATAACTCGAATTCGAAGTGATCGAACTCGAACCGAACCTGACCAACCCGTCAGGTCTAGTTTTCTTTAGTTTTTTCAATTTTTCCAACATAATTTCTTTTTCCCATGTTTGTGTGTAGACATTGGGAATTGAATTTTTTGCCTACCCCTACCCAAAAAAATGTCCCCCGTTTTTCCGTCGTAGACAGAGGCGCGCAACTCCGATCAGTCGGCGACCAAGCCTCTCTCACTCAAGAATGGACACCGAAGGTAATCGTTAACCCGCCGTCATTATGATTTTTTCCCACGTCTATGGCGATCTATGGAAGTGCTATGTTACGATTTCGCGAATCTTCACCACAATTGCGTCTCAGGGAAACGAGCGCCTTCAAACCCGTCGGCGGTGCTCGCTGCGCTCTTGTCCAAACGATCCAAGCTTCACGAGGAGCTCAAAAACATTGAAAAGCAGGTCTAAAATGGCTGCTTGCGCATTCGTGATTTATTTGTTTAGTTATTTTGCGTTTTTTTGGTTGATGGTAGGGTTTGAATTGTAGGTCTACGACATGGAGACAAGTTATTTGCAGGATCCAAGCCAATGTGGGAATGTTTTGAAAGGTTTTGAAGGGTTTCTGTCGTCTTCTAAAAGCACCACACTGTAAACTTTTCTAACCATCTTTGAGTCCGGCAATGGTTATTAACTTTAGGTTTGGCATGAGCTTTGAATTACCAAGAGTGAATTGTGATTCTTGAAAACTCGGGACAAGTTCAGTATTCTAAATCATCATATTTTAGTCTCGTCTCGCATGTGTTTTGGTAATGGATAGCGATGTGTTTGAGGTTGGGCAAACACTATACAATGGACAAAATGGGCATTATATTGTTTGGTCTAAATGTAGGTAAATATTTTGGGGCATGTTTTGGTGAAGTAGGTACTAGGTACAGTAATCTAATGACGTTGTTGAATTGCCCACTCTACTAATAGTGTGTGGACTAGATCAAGTTTCTCAATGCTTGCTTAAACATGGTTATGGGATTAGTGTTTGCTGATGTTCTTGCCTTGATCGAGATTTGAGGGAGGGAGAGGGGCCCATTCAGAGTGATAAAACTAACAACATCACCAACAACCCAATAAAATCCCACGAAATTATTGCATGGGGAGGGTGTGTGTACAAAGACATTATCCTTTTAGAAAGTTGAAAGATTGTTTCCAAGAGACCCCAGCTCAAGCATAAAACCAACAACAACTAGACCAAAAAGTCAACAAACTTTTCAACCAGCAGTGGGAGATGACTGTAGATGTAGTAAATTAGTATCTGTTGCCATTGCCAATCGTGCTCCATTTTTCCTGCGATGCAGTGGAGGTTGCATGTTCTTCACCAGTATATTTAATGGAATGGAGTAGAATCAATTATGTGATTGGCCACAAAGCCAATCGTGCTCCACTTTTAAACTTTACCGAACACTAAAATTCCCAAAGAAAGTTCTTAAATAAGCCTGTAGGTCTGAATCTTGTTTTATTCCTAAGGATGATTTATGATTTGGTTACAGTTTATGCTTGATTTTCTGCATTTTTGTGATGTTTCTTCCCTGTATGGCTGGTTGCTTGCAGCTTAAAACGGTCTAGGAAGTTCCAACCAGAAGATAGGCTTTTCTCCCTATCTTCAGTTACTTCTCCTGCGGTATGTCGTGTACTGTATATCTGTGATGGTATAGTTTTTACATGAGCTACAACATATGCTCTGTTGGGTGTATGATGCCAGGCGTATCTATGATACGTTGCTGGTTAACCATTTCAGATCTTTTCATATATCTCACTTGTTGAATTTGAATTTTATAGTTGAAACCCCTTTTTGCTATAAATTGGAACTAAAAATTCCGGTACCATAACCTTTCTAAGCTATTGTAGGATTTCTACCGTGTGTTTGAAGTCTTATTCAAAGAAACTAAGAAAATAGTGTACCATTTCAAACTTAAGCATTCTTTGTAATTTATTAAACCCAATATAATTTAAATTATTTTTCACCTACTTAGAGTATGTCCATTGCCAATGGAGCAAAATTTCGAGCACATAATGGACTAGATCAAAATGGAACATTAAAATGTCATTGCTTTCTACTTTCTGTGAAACTTTGGGTAATAGATGCAACAATGCATCAATGGTCCAACGAAAAGTCAAAAGAGTGTCTCTGTTTTTACAGGGATAAGATTGCGTACATCTCGATCCCCTAGACTCCAATGGAGTATATTGCTTAACAGACCAAACAAGTGTGGTTATTACATGCACGTCAAGCCCATTTTTTATCTTGATTTCTTTTATTTCAGGCTGAAGAAGTAGCAGTTGGCCGGGACGGTGCAGGTGTACCCCCAAATGGACCGTAAGTATTCGGTTGTCATATTGGTTAACTAGTGCCTTGCAAATCCTCAATTGTGAGTGTTGTAGGTGTTGTTTTAAACCCCTCACACTACGTGTCATCGTTTGTTGGGGGCACTCTTTGAAACTTACTCCCTCCGTTTCTTAAAACCCTTCCTCTTTCATTTTTTTTTTTGTTTTTTTAAAACACTTCCCTTTTCTATTAAAAAACTACTTTTACCCCTACTTTTTCATACCCTACCTATCACATCATACTTTTTCACTAATAACTAAACTATCACATCTTACTTTTACCCATTACATCAGGGGCAAAATTGGAAAGTCAACTAAAATTACACTTTTCTTATTTTTTCCCAAAGTCAAAAGAGGAACCGTTTTGAGAAACGGAGGGAGTACTTTCTACTCTTGAGTGTGACTTACTTTGTTGGTTTGGTTTAGTTTGGAGCTCACATAGTTACATGTCTCTTGGTAATGCGCAGGGGGAAACCGAGGAAGGGGGGCAGGGGAGGCCCAAGAGAGCCGAAGAGAATGAGACATTCTAGCGAACCAGACTACGATTATGAAGATGACCTAGATTTGATGTAATCTTGGAACAGGTTTGCAAAAGAGAACAAGCTGGTTGTTTTTGTTTTTGGATATAAATGGTGGCATTTATATGGTCCAATGGTAAACTTTAGAGAATCTGAAATCTGAACTCTTTCCCATGTGATATACGAATATATAAGTATCATCATTCATAGAACTTTAACTATGTATGTATCTTCTGAATTGTGACTCCTGCAAATATTGAATACTCCATTTTAAATATCAAGGGACTCTAATCGCATGGATGATGGCGTCAAATTTGACACCACAATAGATAATAATCATAATCAATTTGTGAAAAACTAACGACAATCTTGTTTAAGGACAATCTTGGTTAAACTCTTATGTGTGGGAGAAATCATTATCAGTGTCTATATATCTTGGTTGTTTTGACATGACATGTATTATCCATCTTGAAGTGAAAATGAGAACTTTCTTGGTACATATAGACTGAAAACAATGTGGGTGTTTGACAACAAGATCTCTTTTGGCAAAATCTTTCTTAATTCTTATTGAACTTGTCTAGTTTGGTGGAGTCCAAGTCTAATCTTTTTGAGCATATGCTCATGCTCTTAAACATGACAAAAATTTCATTGGCTCGTTTTTTCTTATCCAAAATTCGACTCACAAATCCCAAATTTTGAATAGTAAAAATTTTATGATCAAGACCTAAAACATACTAACCCAAAGTTGGCTAGGTAAAAACTTGATTGAATCCGAATCTGACCTAAGCTGGAATGCTGAGATCTCTAAAACACTAAAACTTTATGCTTCCATAGTCCACACCACTGCATCAATTTAGCCTGCACCCAATTCCATTGGAATTGTTGTTGGGCTCATATTGATTGCATAGGATGAAACACTAGTCTTGTTTCAATAAAAGGTTCCATTTTTATTTATCAAAGATTTAGAAAAATGAAATTATGTAGTTGAAAGTGATGTTGGTGAAAGACCACAATTGTTTTTCTAAAAACGGGATGCAAAACTTTTTTCCGGACAAATAAAAAAAGAAATGTGAAATCATTTTACGTGACGAAGAAAGTAACGCAGTAAAATAATGAGGGTCAATTAAAAAATACTCTTTATTAAGATGTTTCGATTAAACTATTCCTTTTCAAACTCTATCTTCTTTATTTACATATTTTTGTTACTCATTTCTTTATGTATAGTTGGGTTCAAAATATAGAAAAAATATGATTTTTTAGAGTATTCAAAAAAAAATAAGAACTTATAATTCGGGACATGGAGAGTAACATCGATTAGAGTACTTCCTTTGTCTCAAGACATTTGTTTAAATCGATTTTTTCGAGTCAAATTGAGTGAATTTTTAGCTTCAGTTAAATAAAAACTGTAATATATTTTAACATAAAAATAATTTTGTTAGATTTATCTTATTAAAAACTTTCAAAAATATACTTCATTATACTAATATGGTCTTATTAGGAACATCGTTTTCGATTGGCGTTATTTTTTTACATAAAGTTTTAACACTATATGTTAATTTTGAAAATGCTAACGCCAAAAGCTATTGTCAGATAAGTTTTTCAAAACATTAACCGCTAACGCTAATGTCAAAAGGGGCTTATGTCATACAAATTGAGAACAATTAAACTCGAAAATTTATCTAGTTTGATAAAAATCAAACCAGATGAATACACTGTAACAGAGGTAGTAATCTTTAATATCCAAAATGTTGCATTAATAATCATGAAAATTCAAATTTAAAAATACGGAGTAATTTTTAAAGATGGGAAACTATTTTTCATAGCTTGAAAGTATATTCTTGAATTGCACCTTTATAATTTTTAAAGACAGGCTTATGTCTATTATCTAGGTTTAAAGTATATTTTCAAAATGCACCTTTATAAATACGAGTAAGTAGTTTTCCAAAATACTAGTAATAATTATTAAGTAAATATTTTTTGAAATGGAGTCCATGAGCTAAGTGGGGATGGGTCCCTTTATCTAGTAGCCCCCCTATTTAATTTGAAAAAATCGTTTTAGCACTTATTCATAAAAGACCGCGTTAGTAATTTTTGTTTATCGAGAATTACTCTCTAGAAAAACCTTGTTAAAAGGGAGTATTTTGAGAATTTACTCCAAATATTTTGTCTCAAAAGAAATATTTGTCAAATAGTTTTTAAAATTGAGAACAGTTTATAAAAAGTATTTATATTTTGGAGACTGATGTCATTCGGTGTTCTGGGCTTAGCAAATCCTCCGCAGTACCTTCCAGATGTTTGCCAAAATTCCCAAGTGAAAGTTTTTGTTTTTCCCTCTCTTTTTCTTGATTCATTCGCATAGAGCTTATGAATCTGCACATGCAGTGTGCTTAATAATGCGACATGAGTTTACCAAGCCGGATGACCAATCGATCCACCCACCGTCTCTTCAAGAACAACAATATTGGTTAGTAATCTCGGGCCCATCTTTTGAATTCACGATAGTAGAATCAAATCATTCAATCTTTGCCGTCTTGTTAGAGTTAGAGAAGGAAGATGATTACATCCAGTAGATCACTCTCTTTGTTTCGCACGGATAAGGTGTTAATCAATGATCACAGGATCTGTTTGCCTTTCTATAAATGTACATAAAATACTATCTGGTTGATATAGAGCCCATTTGGTAAGGGTTATTTGGATGGAATTTGCTTAAATGAATGAATATGTTGGCTTTTTTTGGTTTCTTGGAAGGATAGGTGTTTGGAGACATTCACTTCAAACCAATTTAGTAAGTTTGGAGTTAAAAATTCTACCTTTATTAAGTATAATAAGCCAGATAAGGCTACGAAACGGTGCAATAGCGTGGCTTCTAACTTTGTACTCCATATCTTTTTGTTTTTCATTGTTTGCAGATAATGGTATTAGGTTTCTAAGAAAATGGGAGCCTTACCAGATGATTCTTAGTAGTGTGCTTAGCCGTTATGAGTCAAACTGGTCAAACAGAGAGAGGATTGGAAGTGATGTTATCAAAGGAGAGAGCGAAGCATCCCAAGTGCCGGCGAAATCTTTTAAAGGCAGGAATGCTGATGATATTGAACCTACATGCAGTGATTTCAATATTGAGAACGATAATTTTACCAGCAAAAAGTGGAAATTTGAACCGGTTTGGCTTTCTAAAGCTCTAGAGTCCGCTTTTCAACTATGTAAGTAGGTGTTAACCTGCTTATAGCTCCGTAGGTTTGAAATGTGATATTGGTGAACATAATGCAGGTTTAATTTGATAAAACAAGTCAATTTTGAATTTAAGTGGGCACTTCTTTGTATTTATAACAATAGTCCATTGTCTTGCTAGTGTTGGTATGTGCGCGACTTTTGCTTGTGCTCTTGTTCAGTATGTAGTAATGTGATTTCTTTGTCTGTACTATTGTGCTCGAGCCGGGGGTCTCTTGGAAACAGGCTCTCTGCTGTCAAGCAGGGGTAAAGTCTGCGTACACACACTGCCCACAGACCCACCTTCGTGGGATTTTACTGGGTTTGTTGTTGTAATCGATTGTCTGCTTTTGCTTTCCTTTGTATTTGCATCTTTAGATGTCAAAGATCAATTTTGAATCACTTTATAACCATGCTCATCAATCATTTCTCAATCCAAAATGCTGCCTTTTTTTTTAAATTTCTGATATCATTTAATGCCTGACTTTTATTTGGGGGTGGGATGTGTGTCAGGGAACGGAAATGGAGACAAACCCCCACCTATCAACAGGTCTCTTGCAGAGATCTATGCTAGCATTCAACGGAGCAAGCTTGGTCTTCAAGACTGGAGTCTTAGTGATCTTACCATAGGCCTTTATCTTATATATATCCAGCAAGCATCCACTAATCCTCTTGAGGACATTAAGGGTGAACTGATATCTTCTGAATCAGTTGTAATTTCAAATTCCTTCCCATCTTTCCATTTTAGGCTCTGTTTGGTAGTACAATTTGCTTTGAGTAGGTTTGACTTAAGTATTTGGCTGAAATAAATGTTACCAAATGCTTTTCCTTTCTGAAAATCTAGCGTACGTGCCTCAGATTTCCTTTTGTACAGGGAAGCGACAATAAATTAATTCTGTTTTTTTTAAATAGGTCCATGATCTTAAGTACCACACTGAACTAGCAAAGGGTGCGTACAAAGATAGTACCACTAGCCTGGCAAGGAACACAATGCTCAGAGAAAGCGATATTGTGAAATTCATAAAAATCTCAAGCATGCTAAGGCCTGGATATTATATTGCAGTTGACAAGAGAAAAAGACTCGTCATACTTGGAATCCGTGGTACACATACTGTTTATGACATAATTACTGATATTGTTTCATCAAGCAATGAAGAGGTCACATTTGAAGGCTATTCAACACACTTCGGGAGTGCTGAGGCTGCCCGTTGGTTTCTTACTCATGAGATGGACACTCTAAGGAAATGCCTAAAGAAACACAAGGTTTTCCAAATATCACTTTTTTTCACTCTTAATAAACTAGACCTCCCCAAACTTATCTTTTTTCAAAAGTTTTCTTGGTTTCTAAAAGAGAGTCCCAGTTCATAAAATGAGGAAATTTTTCATATAAATTTTTTTTGGAAAATAATTACAAAAAAGTTTCTGTTATTGCTTTTGGAGTCAATGTTCATTAACTTTGAGCTTGAATTTTTTATAAAGTATATTACTTTATGATATGAACATACTCTTGAACAAATTGTTTTAATACATAATATTGAAATAGTAATATGTTATGGTTTTTGTTTGTGTGGGTCTGTATAATATACATGTACATATAGAGGAGGTGGGGGTGCTCCACAGCTCCAGTGGTTGGAGCACCTTATCTCCCTCCTCACCCATGATCGACTCCTCCCCCTCCCCATTTATCCCATTGATCCAAAATATATACGTATACATGCACAAACAGATCATATGTATGTGTTAACTGTTACGTAGTAATACAATGGAAGAGAAGTTTTTATTTTATACTACCTCTGTTCCTACAAGAAATTCTCGTTTGCTTTTTTCACGCTGTTTAGGAAAAAGTGGAATTGTATGGTGAAGATTTATGAGAACTTATTCGGACATCCGGAAAAAAAGCAGTAAGTTCTTTTAAGTACGGAGGGAGTATAATTGTAAATAATGATTTTCAGAGGTCAACATTGGACACCGCAAAAGGGAGTTAGTAGGTTTCCATGACTTTTATGAGTCGTACCTTGCCAAGATTTAGGGGTTGTAACTTAATCAAACAGTTGTTTCGTTGGTTTTACTAAGACTAATCTATATACAGGGGTTTAGGTTAAGGCTGGTGGGTCATTCTCTTGGAGGTGCAATAGCATCATTGTTGGCGATAATGCTCCGTAAGAAGTCTCAGCAGGAGCTTGGATTTAACCCTGATATTGTAACTGCAGTTGGAATTGCAACCCCACCTTGCGTCTCCAGAGATCTTGCTGAAAAGTGCTGTGAGTATGTTGTAACCGTGGTTATGCAGGTCTGTATGAGTGTTAGCAATCTTTTTCTCTAAACCCCATGGTCTTAGATCTTCCTCCAGTAAAATTTGTTAACCCCATGCATACTCCTTCCATTCTTCTAAGAGTGTCCATCAATTAAATACATTTTTTTCATGACTGAGTGGTCAGTTAGCAACAGAATTAAGTACTTCGTAAAACATAGTGAAATGATAAAGGTATCCTCACACACACAGACATAGTGTTTTTGTGTGTTACTTTAGTACTTATAAACCAACAGGGGTATATTTGGCAGCTAAGACAAACTTAAAAAACACATTAAAAACTACAACTTTTCTTAATGGGCCTTTATTGGAAAATGGTGGGAGCACTCTTTAACATTTATGAATTGCAATACATTGGGTGAATGTTTGCCTACACACACCTCCCCAGACCTTATTTTTGTGGGATTTTACTGTGTTTGTTATTTTTGTTTGGTGCAGGATGACATTATTCCTAGGCTTAGTGTTGCTTCTCTCACAAGGCTACGAAATGAAGTTATTCAAACTGACTGGTAAGGAAAGATTAGGCTCTAGGGACACTAATTTCTCTTATGGGCTACTCTGAAAGATTATCTATAGGCTGTACGGTACAAAGTTTTATCCCTTGGATACTGATTTTATGCAAAAAAACACTTCATTTAGGACCAGTTTGGAATTTGGATGGAGAGTGGCTAAACCAACATCTTCATATACATAGTATACTTCAGATTTTATCAGTGGATAGACTAACATAATAGGTGACTGTGATCATATAACAATTCAATCTTCCTTTATTCATTAAATAAACATTTTACTCCGAGCATATGACCTTTGATAGGAATGATCTAAGATTAGTGTAGTTGGGTACACATTTGAGCTTTAGTATGTACGGAGTAGTATTTGTTGGTGCATCATTACCTTGTATGTGCTTTGGGTCTAACGGCTAGTGTCGATATGTGCTTTTATTTTGTTGGTGTGAGCTTTGTTTATGTTTTTGAGCCGAGGGTCTCTTAGAAATTAGCCTCTACTTCCGAGTGGGAATTAGAGAGGACACGGCCAACAATAACTAAATTATTGTTTTTGTTGGTGTGAGCTTTGTTTATGTTTTTGAGCTCACACACCCACCTTCTCTAGTCCCTACTTTTTGTGGGAATTTACTGTTTTTGTTGTTATAATATATTAAAGTAATAATCCGTTGAAAGTCTTCCCCTCCAAACCCCTCGATCACAACTGACCCTAATCGAGGCTTTCCATTTATGTTTTTTTAATTATTTTAAATCTAGACCTTTCCACTGTTTCTTTGGCTTACTATATTGAATGAATGCCATTGAATGTGTAATGAAGCAAGTCAGTGTGCTGAAAAATTGTGTATTTTCCCCAACTTTGTTATTTGATGCAGGAGTAGTGTATTTGAGAAGGAAGAATGGAAAGGTGTGGTGCATTTGTTTACAAATGCAAAGCAGGTTGTCTTTTCCATCCAAGATGTGGCTCGGAAGCTGGCTGACTATGCCAAGTCTGGAGGCCAAACAACACACTCTGGTTAGTGTTTGCCGCCAAAGATCTTGCCAAGCTAATTTTGTTCATATTATGGATGGGTATCTGTTTTAGTTATTGCTGTCTAGTGGCTGTAGATCTCTTACTTCCCATTTGGAGGGGAAATTTTCTTCTTCACCCATAAATTGAACCAAAATTTTCTCTTACACTATGTTTGGTTCAAGGAATTTGAAAGGGAAAAGAAAAGAAAATAGTGGAAAATAGTTTTTCATGTTTGGTTTGAGAGGAAAAGTGGAAGGAAAAAAAAAGAGGAGACAAATGTACTAAGTGGAGGGAAAACCAAATTCCTCCCATTTTGGTGAGGAAAATGAGAGAAAATCATTTTCTTTTCTTTTCCTTCCAAAGTCCTTGAACCAAACTTAGTGTTACTCTACCCGTCTTACCAACAGACATTAAGAAAACAAAAGGTGTGGTTTAAAAAAGAAAAGAAGAAATAATATGAACCACACATTTCTTTCCTTAACACTATGTTTGGCTCAAGGATTTTGGGAGGAAAGGAAAAGAAAATGGTTTTCTCTCATTTTCCTCACCAAAATGGAAGGAATTTGATTTTCTCTCCACTTGGTACATTTTGCCTTCTCATTTTCTTTTCCTTCCACTTTTCCTTTCTTTTTCCCTGCAACCAAACAAGAAAAATGGTTTTCCACTCCATTTTCTTTTCTTTTCCCTTACAAATTCCTTGAACCAAACATAGTGTAAAGGAATGTTTGGCAAATTCTAATTTCCACACTATGAGCCACCTTCTCACATATGCAATAAACTACATATCCAACTTTTTCTTTTAGTTTTATTAAACTGTTTACGCGAGAAGATCTAGTTACACCAACGACGGCATCACTTTTGACACCAAGGAATGATTTTCACAGACATCTCGTGTTTGTGATCATGTCTGCGAATGCCTGTGAGCCAATGCTTTGCTGTCAAAAGAGGTGTCACTCTCGGTGTACATTAAGACCTACTCATGATAGAAGCATTAGGATTCATTCACACAGTATGTAACTCTGTGTGTGTTTGTGGGTGTGGGGTCAGGTGTTGTCCCAGAAAAGAAATTCACCAGTGCGCCACCTTCCTCCACCACAACATCAAGCAGTAATGGTGCTTCTATAGTAAAAAAGGAAGAGGAACTGTTTGTGCCAGGGGCGGTATATTATTTAAAGAGGAATATTAGCGAGGAGAAGAGAAACAATAACAGTGATTGGTCCATGGAATTCTTCACACTCTGGAAGAGAGAGCCAGGAGAACATTTCCAGAGGATACTGCTTTCCAGCAATATAATCTCGGACCACAAATGTGACAGCCATAATTATGCTTTGCGCGATGTCCTAAAAGGAATCGTCCCTGCTTCCCCTGAAGAAGCCATTTTCAGATGAGACATCAACCTGGTAGGTCTTGTTCTTTGCCTGTAACACACATAATGTTTTTTAGGACATGATTGAATATGTGATGAACACGCGATAATGCTGTCAGTTTTTTTAATGCCTGAGATCTCAGAAATGTTTTACTCTCTGAATTGTTGGCATTTTTGTATTGGTTGGATCTTTTTTTAATTCTTTTTTTACCTCATGCTTTGCACAGACGCGCATAAATAATAATTGTCGGTGCCGCACTCACATTTATTGTTTGTGACTGTGAGTGTCTGTGTAAACCATGAGGTCAAACACGGGGTCGAAAATAAGGGGTTACCCTAGTGCAACCCGAGTGATAAACACTTGGCTCCCAAGTTTTTCTCCCATCTAAACAAATCATTATACGTTTTTCATTTTTCGATATGTTACCTAAATTTTGTGAAAGTCAAAGGGTAATGATTGAATATGCGAGTGTCTCTCAATGATGATGTTCATTGATTTATTGCGTATAAACAATTTTTAATTTATAAGCTGCTTATAAGTTTAAAATTCTTGTGTAAAAAAAATAACTTAAATACTTCCTCCGTCCCACTGTCTTTGTCTACTTACCTTTTGGCACACTATCTAATGCACTTCTTTAATCCATTTTATCTTGTAAATTGTATATTAAAAAATTATAAAAATTATATATTAATAATCTATATGTTAAAACGAATCAAACAATGACTATTTTTAGGCTTACACATTGAGAGAATTTGATGAGTCAAAGTGCTTAGATGAGTTCCAAAAGTCAAAACTGGACAAAGACAATGGGACGGAGGTATTAATATATAAGTCATCTGGGGATGTTATAATAGGGGAGCGATAATTTTGTTAGTAACTTTGTCAAAATGGAGAAATAAACTCTTAAAAATAAATAGGTAAGACATACTTATTTTTTAAATTTTAAATACTTTATAAGTCAACTTATAAGCATAAAAAACACATAATCTACTAATTTATAAATTAAAAATAGTTTATAAGCTATTTTAACCAATTTATATGCAGAAAGAAACACCTAGTAAATTAGTGTAGGGATTACCTTTCGTCATTTATAAAATAATAAAAACCTAAAATAAACATATTAATTAGACAAATGTTCTTTAAATAAGAGCTTATTTCTTGGTTTGAGCAAAAGAAAGATAATCATTAGAATCTTTTGGTATGCTCATCATCAATACTACAATAGTAATGTAGTCAATATTACTAAAAATCAAAGAATTATAAAGATTGGCAGAGAAAAAGATTAAATTAAGAATACAACATGGATAAATTATATTTTGAGTTTCATGATTTTAATCTTTAAAATAAGTTACAATGTAATAATGTTAATACATAATATCAAAAAATAATGTAAAATGCCAATATATAATTCTAATATTGTCATAATGTAAATTTTTATTTTGTAAAAAAAATATGAAACTTCTATTTAAATGTAAAAGCTATATTTTACTTCATTTTGGGTGATTCCTTTTTAAAAAGTTTAACATAAAAAAATTGGATGAAAATATAATTATAATGGGCTTTAATATTTTTTTTTAAACCACATTGGGCTTAATTGAACAAACAAAATTATTGTGGTCAAAACCCAAAAAAAACCAAATAGTAGGGAGTATTTAAGTTAATATGTTCGCTTAGAGGGGAATAGAGAGTGTTGGTCAGAGGGAGGGGTTGGGCTAGGGTTTTTGGTGCCACCTTGAGGTGGGAAAAAATGGAGTTGGGAAATCCGTTGAGTTTGAAGCGTTGCCGGCAGTCGACGTCAAAGAAAGAGTCAAGTTTGAAGCGTCGCCGCCGATCGACGCCGGAGAGAGCTTTATCAGGTAAGCCATCAAAGATTAATTATGGAGTAATTATTATCTACTTGTTCAAACTGATTACTGCGTGTATTTGATTTGCTTCAATTTTTGTGTGCTGTGTAGATCGGATGCGGAAGTTGTTAGAAGAGAAGATATCGTTTCCAAATTTATCCAAGTGCCGACGGAAATACATCAACCACAGCATCGTCGGCGGCGATTACCAACGCCCTCACCCGCGTCCTTTAAAGAAGGAATATAAAATTGGCTCATATTCCGACAGCGAATGCCCCTTTTATTCTAAATCCTTCACAGATGTGCCCAAAGTTGAGGAAGGCAAACCCCTGAATGTTTTAGATTTGCTAGGGCATAACCTCTTGAGGTTCAGCACTAGTAGCCAAAACGTTCATAGCACTCTGCCCACCAAATTCACAAGTTATGTGGGTTCATGAGATCTGAATATGGGTTACGATCGTGGTATGCGTATGCCTAACTCGGGCATGAGTATACCAGGCAAGGGTCATAGTAATGTTCTAAGGGGTCAATCCCCTGTATTGAGACGCTGTGTTAATAGTCTCAGCAGTGGGGTTTTGGCATCTACCACTAGCACAATGACAGGCACAGTGAATGCTACCATGGAAAGCACCCTAAGCCTAATGGGTAAATACGTAATGATTTGTTGCGTGTTTGTGCCATCAATATGGTCTTCAAAAGACGGGCCCAGGGTTTATCACGCTGCTTTAGCTTCTCATGAACTCGCGAGAAGAGATGATTTTGTGCTTGTGGTGGTGCCAATGATGAGGAGCGGTTTCACTCGTTCTTACTCTGCCTATCAACACTTCTTGTCGGGCTTTTCCTGTCATGCTGTCCCTTTTGAAGACTCTCATCGGCGTGAGTACATTTGCTCAGCACTTGGGTTTGATGGTGAGATTAAATGTTTGATTCTAGATCCATCTCAGGAGGTGCTCTACCATGGTTGGCTGCTAGAGGTGTTTGATATGTTTGGAGGAGCTGAGCATGATTGCTTCCCCTTCACTTTGGAGAGTGTGAATAATTTTGATGACCGTGATGATGTTTTTGAGGATCGCTCCCTCAATGAGCTTTTGGGTCTTAGAGACACCGATTTTCTCTACAATATTGAATATCTCGCTGGCAGCAGGTTGCGGAAGGATAGTCGTATTACTATTTCAGACCTTAAACAAAAGTTTGTGGGGCTTTACGTGTACTCTGATGGAACAAGTTTACGGGCGCTTCAGGAGCTTCACGAGAAATGTAGATCTCTAAAGTATGAGCTTAAGATTGTGGTGGTGAGCTGTCCCTTCCATGAGCAGTTGCCCCCAAAGTTGCATGAGGAGTTACTCATTGATGCTCTGGCAAGAAAAAAGCTGCTAGGTTGGTGGTTTTTTCACTTTGACAACACTATATGCCACAGGCTGCGACGAATGTGTGAAGTTGACAGCGGTCATGAAGGTTTTTTCATAGTGGATCCCAATGAAAAGTATGTTGATCCATATGGATTACCAGTTTTCAGTGACTTTGGCATGGACGGTTATCCCTTCATCAGGAGGAAAGTGATCGAGAAGGAATTTGAAAGGAAAATGGGTCTGAGATTGAACTCATTACTACCTTGTGAATATTTTACTACCAGTGTTCATCCCCACTTCAGGTTATCTGTTCCTATAGCAAAGCTTGAGAACAAGATTGTCATTGTTTATCTATACAGAGAGACGCGGAAATATTTTGCCAATAAACTGGCTGCATGGTATGAAAAGAATATTAGGAAAAAGCATTCAAATGTTGAAGTGGTTGCTGTAAGCATAGATGGTTGTAGGAACCCCACCACTGAAGAGTACTTCATGGGAATGGGGTGGTTGATATACCCTACAGACCCATCTAAGTGAGCCAAAATTTGTCAAGAATTCTTCCATCCTCGCTGTAGGGCATTGGAGGTAGTTTTTGCATTTGGTGAGGATGGGCTGATTCAATCTGTGGATGCTTCTCATATTCTGGAATCTAAAGGCCCTCCTTTCTATGGCGATCTACGTGAGGAGATAGCTGAGGAATTTTGTGACAGTGGGGGGTTTGATTACATGGACTGGTGATTATGAAGGGTTTGCATGCATTTGATTTTGGAATTGATGTCCAGGATGATTATGTAATCTAATCAGATTGTGTGATTTGGTTTAGTTAATTAGATAGGGTAGCCGTTTAATTTAATTATTGAGATCCATTTGTAGGTAGTTGTAATTGTAGTTAGAAGTGTTGACTGCAATTATTACTTTTCAAGTGTTTTCTTTTCGGTTCTTTCTCTTGATGTATTTATTGAACCGATTAAACAAAAATTTGCTAATGATGTGAAATTTTGTCTAATGAATTTTGAAATTTGCTAATGATGTGAAATTTTGTCTAATGAATTTTGAATTTTGAAATTTTCTTTTCGGATTTAAATTAGATATGAGTTATTTAGTTCAGTTTTCGGTTCGGTTCAGATCATTTTGGGTTTTCGATTATAGATTGCATCTCCATTTTTCGGATTATCTGATTTTGACTCCAGATAATTTGGTGTGGTTAACCGGTTCCGATTTTATTTTGCGAGATCTAGTCTTATTACATACTACCTCCGTCTCAGTTTTTTTGTCCACTTTTGACTTTTGGAATTGTTCATTTAGGCACTTTGACTCATCAAATTCTCTCAATATGTAAGCTTAAATATAGTTATGTGTGATCTTGTTTGATTTGTCTTAACATATAGATTATTAATATATAATTTTTATAAATTTTTAATATACAAATTACAAGATAAAATGAATTAAAGAAGTATATTGGATGATATGCCAAAAGGTAAGTAGACAAAGAGAGTGGGACAGAGAAAGTATGTTTAATTTTTTAAAAAGAGAAGGAATCTATAGAAGATGATTTTTTAAAAGACATCACAGCATTATAGGTGTTGGAATGTAGGGGGCCCGTGGCATTAAAGCTTCCTTCACCCGTTAAATGTTTGACGCATGAGCACTAACGTCTTGAGGAAGCCCCCGGGAACGGTGTTTAACGCCATGGTTGCCCTAATCCAGGTGTGCAACCCTTTCGGATTAAAGTATTAACTTGGTAATCGTAAAATTTAAAATTTTTCAAATACTTTTATTTATTACCATAATATTTTTTCATAACATAACAATACAGAGTTTTGAATATTGTGAAAGCTTAACAAATCAAACATAGTTTATTTATGTTCTTCAATTCAAAACTATATCATCACATCCATTCCGACACTTTCACACCCGTCTGCCTCAAGGATCACGTCACATCGTTCTTTATATTAACCTGCATGTAGCAAATAAAACATACTACACGTTCAACATTGAAGCTGAGTAAGCATATCTAATGCATCGAACATCCATATAAATTGAATCTTAGTTCATAATCAAATCATGTGTAGGAATTTGGAATGCCGAAAAATTGAATCTCAATTCATAATCAATTTATAATAAAAGTCTTTGAAAAACTTCTCTTTACTTCGAAATCTTGTGTAGGAAATTTGGAATGCCGAAAAATTGTGGTCGTGAATTTCTTGATGTGCCTCTTCGCTTTCTTGAACCGAAAATAAATTCTCGTTCTGCATTGCCTTTGTCAATTATCAAAACCTAAAAAAATTCAAGAATAAATATGTTTTTATGTATTAATAGTTTTTTTAAAATATTATCTATTAGCTCAAATATAGAGCAGTATTCATATGCATAGAGATGAGGGTTCGAATTCTGCATAGGCAAATCATTGTTACTTTTTCGGTGACATCATACACTATATAATCAATGCTATATTAAGTTCCTTTTATTTTACAAGTTTTATTTCATACATATTCAAGAAGGATAATGCTATTTGTATCTCAAGAATTTGTACCCCATTTTGTACACCACATGGATGCACGAATATTATTTTGGCACGTACCTTTGGTGTACAAATGAGGCACAAATTATATGATACAAATAGCATTATCTTTTTTGAATATTTACGAAATAAAACTTCTCAAATAAAAGGAACTTAATATAGCATTGGTTATATAGTGTATGATGTCACTGTAAAAGTAACAATGATTTACCTATGCAGGATGTGAGCTCACATCTCTATGCATATGCATAGTGTTCTACCATTCTAGCACTTTAGCAGTGATTGTGCTAGGTCTTCTTGCTCTACATTAGAAGTGGTTAATGCCCTTTTTTTATTAAAATGTTTTGTATAAACTTTTAAAAGAATAATCTTTTCAATAAGAAGACTTTATTTGTTTGCATTTAGTTCATTTGCAATTTTGAATCGTTTAAGAATTTTTTTCTCATTCGCGCTTATATGAGATTCGAATTTACATGTATATACAATTGCATAGTATTCTACCATTTGAGCTAATAGGTAATAAATTAATTTTTAAAAAACTGGACACTATGTGATCCCCTGATCCCTTAGAATGCATATAAAAATTTCAATAAGTTATTTATTTTCCAAAACACTAATGCACTAGAAATCACGGAGTAATAAGAATTAAAAAATCATATATGAACACTTGATTATGCAAGATCCCTTATGATGCAATGCAAGTAAAAACTACGGAGTTTGACCGACTTTATTTTCAATTCAATTTATTTGATTGTATTTGTAAAATTAAAAAATAAAATTTATATATTTAAAAACTACATCAAAAGTTCTACAAAACAAGTGGTGACAAGACTATATTATTTTATCAAATACTTCATGAAAATAGGTAAAGAAAGTGATTAAAATTTGACCAGGTAAAAACTGTATGGAAAGAACATTATAGGACGGAGGGAGTATTATTTTACACAATTACACTCGTTCATCTCAATCATCTAAATTCTTTTTAAAAAATCAATCAGAGCACAACGATCATTCAACGCTGTGTTTGCATTAAAATGCATTCTTAGTACTATCATAAATGCACCACGCTTAATAACAACAAAAATGCTAGGGTGCACCAAAAGTGTACTCATTTATCCCCACCACCTCCATTACCGCATAAATGGGCAAAAATTTTAAAAAAATTAAATAAATAAAAAGTAGATAAAAATGGGTGGTGGAGAAGAGTGTGGGGAACAAATGGGGTCACTTTTGGTGTACCCCTAGCATTACTCTAATAACAAACATACTAGTATTTCTTAATGTAAAATTTGCACTGAATTGGACTAAAACATAAGTTATTTTCTAATGTAGGATTTAAAACTTTTTTATTCCCTAAATAGGATTTAATAATATCTACTGGGAAACCGCCGGCGGGTCGGAGCGTTTTCCGGCCAACTCCGGCGAAATTGACGGCGGGCACCAACACCAATGCGGTCGTGGCATCCGGGCGACCTCCAAGAACCCCTCAATTGCAAGATTTGATGAAGATTTGCAAAACCCCCAATTTTGGATCCAATTTTGAATTTTAGAGTTTTTCGAGTAGAAAAATTCAGATTCGGGAAGTTACAGGCCAAATTAGACAAAATGGTTTGGATATTATTGATCCTCGTCTCAAGACGAAGAGAATGACATTGGTCCCGTTGGAATCGGAAAAAGTTCATTTTCCGGCGACTTTGACCGGCGGGCGGCGGCGGGGCGTGGAAGAAAAGAAAAGAAGAAATGGGGTCAAATTGAAAATTTTAAAATATATAAAATTCGAATTTGGCCCTAATGACCGGAAGTTAACCTAGAAACGGGCTAATGGCTCATTAGTGAATGGATTGTGTAAGTTCAGGGATTTTTGTGAAAGAATTTGAAGTTCAGGTACCATTTGTGAAATTTACCCCCTATTTCGTGTATTAGTGTTTTCCTTTGTTTGAATCATTGGAAGCTGAGATGATTTTTCTTTCACAATTTGGCAAGCTTTATATTTCATAACTCTTGAGCCAACATAAATTGATTTTGCGCATTGGTTTATATGCTCTGACATTTTTATGGTTTATTCAGTTTTTTTTTTCTTTTCAATTTTCTTCTCTGACCTTTGATAGTTTATTATATTTAAATATTTGCTGGAGTTCACTTATGGATTAAATTCAAGAATGGTTAAAATGATGATGAAAAGTAATGATAGACATTTTTCTTTATAAGCATTTTGTTGAAAACGAGGAGTGGTTTCAAATTTCAATTTTGAGAAGTAACTTACTGAGTAGAAACAGATTTTAGAAATATTTGACATTCGAACAAGAGAAATAATTGTAGTTTTACCTTGCCTATTTGAAGAAGGTGAGGTTATTGACTTATTGGCATGAGGGTATTATATTATTGCCTTACTTTTATAGATCATAATCATATATCTCAAAGGATGTATAATGAAAGTTGTTTTAAACTTTGATAAATTAGCATGAAATTGGATGTTACCATGTTTGGGGAATATGTGAAGATGTTTAAAAGTTTCTTTGATAAACAAATGTTTGAACATGCGGTCATTGTGATCCAATATGCTAAGATCAAAATGTTTCAAGGTATTTGTTACTTAATGCACTACTACATTCTTCACAATTCTTTTGAATGATTATTATTAACTATATTCATTTACTGGTCATTTCATATTAATCCATTATCATCTCTTATTCCTTTGGAATTACCCTTTGGTTAACAACAACAACAACAACAACCCAGTTGAATCCCACAACAGTAGGGTCTAGGGAGGGTGTGTGTACGCAGACCTTGCCCCTACTCGGAAGTATGGAGGCTGTTTCCAAGAGACCCCCGGCTCCACCTGCACAAAAATATGGAAGAGAACAAAGTATTGCACAGATAAGGCACCAAGTACAAGCAACAAATACAAACAATAGCAAAAGATTCCCAACAAATACAACACAATACAAAACAACCTCTACAACACCGAGCTCCTATCCAGCTACTCTAATCCTAGTTCTCCAAAGGTTCCTATCTAGGGCCATATCCTCAGTCAGGTCGAGAAGTCCTAAATCATGTCTTATCACCTCCTCCCAATTCTTCTTAGGTCTACCCCTTCCCCTACTTCCCCCGATAACTGTAATCCTCTCGCATCTCCGTACAGGGGCGTCAGCATCCCGCCGTCTCACATGGCCAAGCCACCTCAACCTCGCTTCCCGCAACTTGTCTTCCACCGGTGCCATACCTACTTGACGTCGGATAACCTCATTCGAAATCCTATCCAACCTTGTCTTCCCGCACATCCATCGTAACATCCGCATCTCCGCCGCATGCAGACGACACACATGAGTCTTCTTAATCGCCCAACACTCTGCCCCTTATAACATAGCAGGTCTGACTACGGATCGATAGAACTTACCTTTCATTCTAGGCGAAATCTTCGGATCACACAACACCCCTGAAGCTAACCGCCATTTGGCCCAAGCCACTCCAACCCGATGTCCAACATCCGCATCTAACTCCCCATCCGCCTGAATTACTGAGCCAAGATAACGAAACCTGTCTACCTTAGGTACTAGGTGAGAGTCAATCTTGACTTCCACCTCTGATTCTGTATCCCGGCCACTGAAACGACATTCCATGTATTCAGTCTTGTTCCTACTTATTCTGAATCCTTTAGTCTCAAGGGCAATGCGCCATAATTCCAACTTATCGTTTAGTCCCTCACGCGTGTCGTCGATAAGCACACCTTTGGTTAAATGTAGGAAATATTATTTTACAAAATGTAATGTTTGGGACCTGTCTGCTCTGAATCTAGAAATTGGATGAGGCGCGAGTTATTGGATTGTGACTATTTTTTTAAATGTATGTTTTTCTTTTGGAATTTCTTTACTACACGTGTGTGTTCTGTATGAAATAGCTAATTCATTTAAGAAGACTTCGTAATTCTTTGTACTGGCTGTTGATCAATTCTTAAACATAAAATATAAATTAGAAATTTAATCATGTGTACCTGATAATCCAGTAAACGTGGTTAGGGATGAGGCCATGATTTTCACGCAGATCGAGTTCCCGTTTAGGGTGTATCGTTATGATGGCTAAGGTGAGGAAGTCTCACGAGAATAGAGAGGCAGAGAGAAGGCGTAATATTGGTGTGTATTGATTTCTGCCTAATACCTCTATTTATATACACCCAAGGGGAAACCCTAATTAGGTCATAAGGGTAATTACGTCCATCGAATAATTACCAAATAAATACGTAGGGTATTTATTAGGTCAATGATCAATTAATTAGATAAATGATAACTCAGGCCACATAATAAAAACGTGTCCAACATTCTCCCACTTGGGCGAGTAATCATTTATGATGAGTATTAGATAAGTCTGATCAGATTTTAATACTCATTTTAGTTCTAAACCGAAACTGTAGCAGAGAAATACAGTCATTGGATCGATATTCAATTCAAGACCCCCATTAATCATACTACAATACCAAATTTAAAACTTAAATAAGCTAAGGATCAAATTGACAATTAAGCCCATAAGATTATTTTGTACATAAATGTTGTCTATATGTCTTTAGGCATGCGTAAACACATTCAGAGACAAACAAACAAAACAATGAGAAAATTTTATTATTAAATGTAAGCAAGTACAATATGCAACTAAATAAGGTCTTTAGATAACCCCATCTTCGAAACATGTTCTTCGAAAATCTTAGGAGGGAGACCTTTAGTCATTGGATCCGCGAGCATATTCTTAGTACTTATATGCTCAATACAAAGTTTATTTTCCTCAACTCGCTCACGTACGAACAAGTACTTTTTATCAAGATATAAAGCAGCGCCAGTCGAACTGTTACTGTTCGAGAAACTAATGGCGGCTAAGTTATCACAATAAAGCTTCAATGGTCGAGAGATGGAATTAACTACTTTGAGTCCAGTGATGAGGTTTCTGAGCAACATCCCATGACAGGTTGCGTTGTACAGCGCAATGTATTCTGCCATCATTGTACAAGTTGCAGTCAACTCTTGCTTATGACTCTTCCACGAGATAGGTCCACCAGCTAATATAAAGATATACCCTGAAGTGGATTTCTTGTCATCTTTGCACTTAGCAAAATCAGAATCAGAATAACCAACCACTTCTAAATTATCACTCCTTCTGTAAATCAATTTATAGTCTTTTGTCCCTTGTAGATATCGAAGAACTTTCTTAGCTGCTTTCCAGTGATCAAGACCAGGATTGGTCTGATAACGACATAACATTCCAGCAATGTAAGCGGTATCTGGACAAGTACAGACTTGTGCATACATAAGGCTTCCTAGTACTGATGCATAAGGTATCATTCTCATCTGTTCTTTTTCAACCTCTGTTTTCGGACATTGAAATAAACCAAAAACATCTCCCTTAACTACTGGAGCCACAGAAGGAGAGCAATGTTGCATGTTATAACGTGTAAGGACACACTCAATGTAATCCTTTTGAGATAATCCCAAAATACCATTGACTCTATCTCGGTGTATTTCGATGCCAATAACATAAGAAGCCTCTCCGAGATCTTTCATGTCAAAATTACGCGAAAGTAAGCGCTTGGACTCATGCAACATGTCTAAACTATTACTTGCCAATAGAATGTCATCTACGTAAAGGACAAGTATAGTAAAGTTGCTCCCACTCATCTTGAGGTAGGTGCATTGATCCACTTGATTCTTTATGAAACCTTCTGACTTCAAGACTTGATGCAACTTTAGGTACCATTGACGTGGTGCCTGCTTCAACCCGTATATGGATTTCTTTAGCTTACAGACTAGATGTTCTTGACCTTCAAATTTGAATCCTTCGGGTTGTTTCATGAACACTTCTTCATCTAAATCGCCATTAAGGAAAGCAGTTTTGACATCCATCTGATGTAGCTCTAAGTCAAAGTGAGTTACAAGGGCCATAACGATCCTTAAGGAATCCTTTCGAGAGACAGGAGAAAAGGTCTCTTGATAGTCAATTCCCTCTTTCTGAGTGTAGCCCTTTGCAACCAATTTCGCTTTGTAGCGTTCAATGTTTCCATTCGGGTCCAGTTTTGTTTTGAAGACCCATTTACATCCTATGGGTTTTACACCGCTGGGTAGTTCAACCAAATCCCAAACATCATTTTTCTTCATGGAGTCAAGCTCTTCAATCATGGCTTTACTCCATTCAGAAGACTGATCACTGTTAATGGCTTTATTATAAGAGGTAGGATCAGTAAACTTTCCAGCATCCATTTCTGCTTCAGTCAGGTAGGTAACATAATCATCAAAGTTAGTAGGCTTTTTAGACCTAGATGACCTCCTGAGCAAATTATCGGGTTGAGCGTTGGCGGCATTGTCTTGATGGTGATCATTTGAGGTGTCTTCATTTCCAGGTACATTAGGAGTAGGAGGTGGTGCAGTGTCCTGCGGATTGGCATTGAGTACAAGAGGAGTAATTGGAGGTAAAGTAATCGACAAGTCTCTCTCCCCCGCGTCTTGTACTTCTAGCAATTCATCATAAGGGTTTTCACTGCTTCCACTGACCTTAAAATCTTCAAGGAAATGAGCATCTTTGGTTTCTACAATGCGAGTGACGTGGGAAGGACAATAAAATCTGTAACCTTTTGAGTGAGAAGGATAACCAATGAAGTAGCAAGTTACAGTTTTCATGTCGAGTTTCTTCAAGAAGGGATTATAAAGTTTAGCTTCGGCAAGACAACCCCATACTTTCATATATCTTAGACTCGGTTTCCTTCCTGTTCAGAGTTCATAAGGAGTTTTAGGAACAGCTTTAGAAGGAACCATATTGAGTATATGAACGGCTGTTTTTAAGGCCTCGGTCCAGAGAAATAGAGGTAAACCTGAGTTGGCTAACATACTGCGTACCATGTCCATTAGGGTCTTATTTCTTCTCTCAGTAACACCGTTCTGCTGAGGAGTACCGGGCATGGTATATTGGTTTACAATCCCCTGGGGACCCATTAAGATTAATTTAATTAGAAAATCAAAAGGCATATAAGGCAAAAGATTTTCCAGTAAGTAAATTTTTTTTAATGGTATTTTAGCATATCCCTTAATTAGTTTTGTCATTCTGAGTAAAATAAATTAATAAATAAGGAAACAGAATATATAATGCAAAAGTGAGATATGCCATATAATTTTAAGGAAACACAAATATATTCCAAATCAAATACCAAAATAAGATGATTTCATCAAAATAAGGTTGGAAATCAAATCTGTTTTTTTTTCGGTGAGATTAAAACCATTCAAATTGAGTTTGTTTTAATCGAAAAGAGGAAGAAAAATTAGCATTTGATTTGTTTTCAATGCAAATCACAAAAAATTTGTTTTAACTTTGATCGAAGTAAAGCAATTGTGATTCCGTTTGGCACTGAGAAAGTAAATCCGCAGGTGGATTGTTATGGAGACATCACAAATCGGAAAAACAAGAATTTCAAAAAAGGATTTTTACATGTATGATTTCCGATCGGCGATTACAGTTTAGAATATAAAACAATTGATTTATCAACATAATGCTCTGATACCACATGTTGATCAGTTCTTAAACATAAAATATAAATTAGAGATTTAATCATGTGTACCTGATAATCCTGTAAACGTGGTTAGAGATGAGGCCATGGTTCTCACGCAGATCGAGTTCCCATTTAGGGTGTATCGTTATAATGGCTAAGGTGAGGAAGTCTCACGAGAATAGAGAGGCAGAGAGAAGGCGTAAGATTGGTGTGTATTGATCTCTGCCTAATACCTCTATTTATATACACCCAAGGGAAACCCTAATTAGGTAATAAGGGTAATTACGTCCATCGAATAATTACCAAATAAATACGTAGGGTATTTATTAGGTCAATGAACAATTAATTAGATAAATGATAACTCAGGCCACATAATAAAAACGTGTCCAACACTGGCCTATAGTTGGAAGATCAAGTCATTGGAAGTAGGACGTTGACGAGTTTAAAGTTCGGCTTCCCTTATCCAGTGTTTAGTGTTTCCAAGAACACTCTATTGTCAAACAAGGTTCAAACTTCGAAATATTGCAGGTTCACTAACAGTTCGACCTGCTAAGAGGTAGGCAATGTGACTGAGTTCAATTATCTCGATTGGCAATATTGTTCACAATGAGACCATCAGATTATGATACTTAGATGTTGGTTTTGATGATTCTCCAAAAAATGTTGTGGTATCGTTAGATCTAATGACCCTTTTTGGCGTTGGAAGGTGAGTACAAAGTAGAGGTAGGGAGATGCTGGACTTAGATATTACTTTGTGAATCAAGCACAGACTGGGAGAGTCGTTGAGTACAATCTTAAAATTTTTATTGAGTTGATTCTTTAACAAAGGTAAACATTAATATCATTGATTATGGAGTTGGTTATTTGGATTGTTTTTGTAGTTATATTAATCATGATGTTAGGTTAGCATATGAAAGATTTTATGTTGCTTGAATATTTTATCTATTTTTCTAATAGTGAGATTAGTCGGCGATCAATAATTACTTCATGGTGCAATTTTATTTATTCCACCGCATAAAACATATAATAAAATTTATTTAACTACTATTACGATTATAATCTTTATCCATTGGCAAGTTTATTTTGATCCATACACATCTTGATAATTATAATAACACAAAGGGGTTCTACCCTCACAGATCACTTTGAGTGTTCACAGTAGACATCGGCTTCAATTTGGATACTTTCTTTTACAAAATTGATTATTCTTATTCTTAACGTGATCTGTGGTTCTAATATCATCCCAATAATAGTCATACTCCGTATTATATTATTATTATTATGAAAATGCACGCAAATAATTTGTAAATCACTATTGAAAACAATCAGAAGAAGTAAAATAAAACTAAAAAGAGTAAGAAGAAATTTGAAAAGTTGGAAGAAGTTAGAAAAGTTGAATTAGAAGAAACTAAAAAGAGTTGGAAGAAACAAAGAGACATCGAAAAAACAAAATAAGTTCAAAAATAATAGAAGTTACAGGTGTATTTGGTAGTGAGACAATACGTTTCTAGATAAATATTTTAAAGGAAAATAATTTCCATAAAAAACTATTCTCCTCCATATTTTCTGTTGTTTAATAGGAAGTTTTTTTTTTCAAAAACATACAAATTCATTATTTGTTAAAAAAGTTTTTTTACATTAGTACATTGTTGATATTTGAATAAGGAACATAGATATTTAAGATAATTGTTAAATAATTTAGGGAGCATATTAGTTTTTTTAAACAGAATCGATACTAAATCTTTATAATAGCGCTTCATTATGTTTTCTGTGGGGTGGCCGGGGGTAGGAGGAGATTGGAGATGGGGGTGGATATGGGTGTAAACGGATATTAATCGGATCGGACGTGCCATTACCAAATCCACATCCGTTTATTTTTGTCGGATATCGAATTCGGATACGGATCTTGACGGATACTGAAAATTAAAACCGTGTCCGCATCCGTCGGATATCGAATATATCCGTATCCGCTTCCAATTTTTAAAATCAAATTAAAAAATACTTTATTTTTAAATTAGATTAAAGTCAAACTATTATTAAATCAACTATAATTTGTTATGAGATAATTATTTTCTTTGTTTTCATGATTTCTCATATTCTACAATAACTTTATATGATAAAAAGATATACACCGCACATATATACACATATTTTTATGTCTGTATATATTTTTATGTGTACACATTTATTTTGTATTTAAAAATGTCTTATATTTTGAAATATCAATAGAGAAACAAAATATAAACACAAAAATTAGGAAAAACTATATATATATATATAACGGATCGGATATTCGGATAAACAATTATTTAAACGAATGCATATGCAGATCGGATTTTAAACGGATCGGATATACAATTACCAAATCCGTATCCGTTTAATAATCGGATATCTTTAATCGGATACAGATAATATCCGTTTAAAACGGATGCGGATATTTCCTCTTTTAAACGGATGCGGATGCGGACGGTAATCAGATTTTTGGCTATCCGTTTACAGCCCTAGGGGTGGATGGGGGAATGAAATCGTGGAATGAGAGTATTTCAGGATTGAGTAAGAAAATTAACTTTCATCCAAAATAACCGAAAGTCATTTTCTCTTCTTAGAGAAAAATATTTATCCTAAAAAATGATTTCTACCAATTTGCAACCTAAACATGAAAAATTAGAATTAGATTTTTGTGGAAAAGTTTTATTTACACCAAGAAGGTCATAAGGGTAGGAATATAAAAAGAAGAACATTAAAAGGTTGAGTTAAATATTTAGAAACGACAAAAATTATGTTCGCGTGCATGACACGGGTTAAAATATACTAAATATAATAGTGCAAATCTAACATTGGGGCTCAGAGGTTTTATCTGTACAAAGAGAATTAAAAGAGGAATTGAAATCAATAAAAATGGTAAGAATTAAATAAGCCATCAATTGCCAATTGTAAGAAAACAGACGGTAAGGATTAAAAAATGGTAAGAATTAAAGTATTGTACATTATTCAGTCCAAAAATGGTAAGAATTGAAGTACTACATTATTAAACTTAAAGGAGGAAATAATAAAAACGGTAAGAATTAAATAATCCTTCAATTGCCTATGGTAAGAAACTAAACCAAACAGTAAGAATTAAAAATTAGTAAGAATTAAATTATTACATTATTAAAATTAAAGAAGAAAATAAACAGTACATTTAAGTTTCCTTTCCGTGCAGTATACTTCAACTTTTGTAAAGAAACGTTAAAACACTCATATAATGATGATAAGAATTATATATCTTTTAAATATATATTTTATGTGATAAAATGGTAAGAATTTAAAAATGTTAACATTTTAAAGGGACAGTGATGATTTATTTTGGAAATAAATCAATAATTTTGTCATAATAATCAACCATTTTGTAATTTTACATTATAAAATTTATTTTCTTTTTCAAAATTATTATACTTCCGGTTTTATACAATGGACAACAAAAAACAGTGGTTTAAAAGTAAAAAAATTATAAAAAATTATTTCCTTTTCGGAAATAAATTATTTGTATAAATAGTCACTCATCCCGTGCGGTGGAGAAAATAGAGTGTTCTAAATAAAAATTAAAAATGTTAGAGTCACAGACAAATACATACTAACTCACAAAGTTCACAAATTTGTCTTTTGTACTAGTAGATGTTATTATTTAAGTGTACTTTATTTTTACTAAGAACTTAAAAAGACAAGTTTGTGATTTTTATAAACGGTTTGTTTGTGATTCTAGCACTACTTAAATAAAAAAGTAAATAAATAAATGTTAAATGAAGAATTATACTCCCTTTGTCCCAAAAAGTCTGTCCCGTTTCGTTTTTTGCACATCCTAAAAAACACTTCTACTTACATCTAAAATACCTACAATTTACCGCATTTACCCTTTACTATGGGTAGGAGGCATTTTGGAAGTTTTTTTGACATTTGAGACGATATAGAAACGTTTTATGAGATGCGCAAAAAATAAAACGACACAGACTTTTTGGGACGGAGTGAGTAATAGTTAGTGTAAAGCATAAAAGGTAACCAAAAGCCGTAGGGAACGTAAATATTTGCTCCACCTGTGCATTTCCATCATCTATTAATTTTTAGTTTCTACCCAAGTTTAAAAATAATTTCAATACTAACATTTTAAAATTCATTTCATATGTGGAATTGTCACAATTATTTAGATAGAAATAATATAATGTGTGATTCAACTTTAAAGATTATTTGTAAATCATAAAAGTGATCCAAATTTAAAATAACTGAAATTTTCAAATGCAATCAATAAAATTGATATATATTGCATTTCTTATTAAATGTATTTGTTTATAACTTCTAACCTAATGTAATTGTTCAAATTGGTAATTTGTAATCTAATTGATTTATAATATTATCAATTTAACGCAAAGTTCTTAGTTTGAAGTTTATATTTTTTAATTACTATATATTTGTATTTGGGCAAGTGATTAATGCATATTTTTACTTCATTACTTATTAAATACTACATAAATTTCATTTTGTATCTATTAGCTGTACTACTAATGTGGGGTTTTTTTATAGCGATAACAATGTAGTTCACAAAAAAATCAAACCTCAAATTTCTTTAAATTTTATATTTTGATTTAATATGCTATTTGTTGTTAATTTTACTTTTAAAATAATAAAGTGATTAAATAATTTCATATTAAAAATATTAACCGTGCAACGAACGGGAGTAATACTAGTAAGTTCAAAAATAATACTACCTCCGTCCCAGAGTATTTGTCCACTTTCATTTTTGCGAACCATCCAATACACTTGGTCTTGTAATTTGTATATTAAAAAATTATAGAAATTATATATTCATAATCTATATGTTAAGACAAATCAAACAAGATCACACATGACTATATTTAGGCTTACACATTGAGAGAATTTGATGAGTCAAAGTGCTTAAATGAACAGTTCTAAAAATCAAAATTGGACGAATACTCCGGGACGGAGGGAGTAGAAGTTACAGGTGTATTTGGTAGTGAGACAATACGTTTCTAGATAAATATTTTAAAGGAAAATAATTTCCATAAAAAACTATTCTCCTTCATATTTTCTGTTGTTTAATAGGAAGTTTTTTTTTTCAAAAACATACAAATTCATTATTTGTTAAAAAAGTATTTTTACATTAGTACATTGTTGATATTTGAATAAGGAACATAGATATTTAAGATAATTATTAAATAATTTAGGGAGCATATTAGTTTTTTTAAACACAATCGATACTAAATCTTTATAATAGCGCTTCATTATGTTTTCTGTGGGGTGGCCGGGGATAGGAGGAGATTGGGGTGGATGGGGGAATGAAATCGTGGAATGAGAATATTTGAGGATTGAGTAAGAAAATTTACTTTCATCCAAAATAACCGAAAGTCATTTTCTCTTAGAGAAAAATATTTATCCTAAAAAATGATTTCTACCAATTTGCAACCTAAACATAAAAAAGTAGAATTAGATTTTTGTGGAAAAGTTTTATTTACAACAAGAAGATCATAAGGGTAGGAATATAAAAAGAAGAACATTAAAAGGTTGAATTAAATATTTAGAAACGACAAAAATTACGTTCGACGCGTGCATAGCACAATTTAAAATATAAATATAAGAGTGCAAATCTAACATTGGCTTAGGGGTTTTAATGTACTCGTAAGAACTTTTAATGCGAGAAATACAAAAAAGCCATAATATACTCCCTCGAGAAACATGCCCTCCATATTTCATCCAATCAAACACTCATACTCTTCAAGAAAATAAGGGAGAGAAAGAGAGGTCGGGCTAGGGTTTCGGGCGCTGAATTCAAATTGTAAATAAATCGAAGAAGAATTGGGGGTGGAGATGGATGTAGACGAGTTTGCTGGGAATGATGGCTGCGGAGGATCAGACTCAAAGTCAGAGTCCTGGAAATCGAAGCGTCTCCGTGGATCGACATCTGATAAAGCATCTTCAGGTTATTAATGTACACCATCAATGAGTGGCGTATTGTATGTGTATAAGTTCATTTTCATTAAATTTGCTTTGTTTCAATTTTGTTGTGTAGAACGGATGATGAAGGTGTTAGCAGAGAAGGTATCTTTTCCAGCTGTATCCAAGGCTCGACTAAAACAGATTAAAGTTTCGATGTTGGTCTCCCTCTCCGACTCCTGGGATTCCCCTGACCCACATGTACTATTTCAGAGCTCAAACACAAGTTTGTGGGGGTTTACCTGTGCTCTGATTGTACAAGTTTAAGGAAGGTTCAGGAGGTTCACGAGCATTGTAGACAGCAAAAGTATGAGCTTGAGTTTGTGGTGGTGTGCTGTCCCTTTGATACGCAGGTGCCCCCAACGTTATTACACAAGCAGTTGGTCGAGAATGCTCTTGAGAGTTCCAAAAAGCTGTTAGGCTGGTGGTTCTTCCCCTTTGACAATACCGTATGCCTTAGGCTACGGCGAATGTGTGAAGTTGACAGTAACGGGAAAGTCTGTTCATAGTAGATCCTAGAGAAAAGTATGTGGATCCCTTTGGATTACCAATCATTCGTGACTTCGGCATGGATTGTTATCCCTTCACCAGGAGGAATTTGGTTGAGAAGGAATTTCAAAGGATAATGGGACTGCGATTGAACTCATTACGTACTACTTCCTTGGACGTATGCCTCTGGCTCTATTGTTACCAATGACCGAACCCTTGATATTAATAAGGCATTTCTTGAGAACAAGATTGTTGTTCTTTATCTGTACAAAGAAAATGAAACATTCCTCGCAGATAAATTGGCTGCATGGTATAAAAAGATTAGTAAGAGAAAGCATTCAAGTGTTGTTGAGGTGGTTGCTGTGAGCATAGATGGGTGCAGCACTAGTGATGAATACTTCATGGATAAAGGGTGGTTTGTATGCCGTGCAGACCCATCCAATTCAGCTAAGCTTTGTGTAGAATACTTCCATCCTCTCTTTGGGCCACACGAGGCTGTTGTTGCATTTGGTGAAGATGGTGTTATTCAATCTATAGATGCTTCGCATATTTTGGAATGTCAAGGTCCTCCATTCCATGGCAGTCTACGTGAAGAGATTGCTCAAGAATTTGAGTACGCGGGCTTTAATTATATGCGGCATTATGACTACAGTTCATTTATGAAGAAAGGTTTGCATGATAATTATATAATTTAATTAAATTATGTAATTTAGTTTTTTATAGCACTTATTTGGTTTAATTTAATTATTGTGGTGTATTTTTCAGATGCTGATGAGATGGAGGTGGAAAGGGATGTTGATGTGTTTACTATGCATGATGAGATTGGAGGATCAGACTTAGAGTCCAGTATTTCGAAGCGTCTCCGCCGATCGACATCTAATAAGGCATTGTCAGGTTATTAATTTTAACTATCAAACTGCCGTAATTGTGTGCAAGTTCAATTTAATGATTATTAACAAATGTTTTGCAGGGGTAACCAAAGCCAAGAAGAGACGAAATCGCAGAAGAAGACTTAAGGTATTAAGGGTAGATAATTGAAATCAGTACCATTACACCATTAAAACATTGAGCAAATTGATATAAATAACACAAACCTTTTGTTTACACAAATACGAATGATGTACATTTTTTACAACAATCCATAATGTCATTATATGACAATCCCAATTTAAGTAAGGTATGTGGCAATCGGGAATTTGCGTGGGGGGGGGGGGTGTGGGGACAGTGGTGGGGAGCATAGAGCTGTAATTGGATAATAATTATCAATTTTACAAACGAAACAACTTAGGTGCTCTTATTGGAGTTGTTCTGAAACTTGAGGACCCGACCTTGTAATGAGAGATGAGTTCTCAAATCTCAAGGCAAACTCTATATAGAGATGAGCTCTTGCACGTCGTACAACTTCGAGAACCATCTCGTAAAGCAACCAAGAAAAAGCCCATTGTCTTTAAAGGGCTTCACCAATAATTTGGAATCATGACTCCATCACCATCGTCTTCCCCATGGCGCCCACACGTAGGAGGCTAAACTTAAGAGTATGAAAAAAGACGCATCACACGTGCATGCACCCAAGCTCAATATCAAATAGTGCTCCATAGATAATAAAAAAAGTTTTGTCTGACTTCACTTGACTTCACTTGACTTCACAAATTCAAGAAATTCCTATGAGCGACTCACTCGAAAAAGAAATGAACACAAAGAAAGAGAAATCAGTTATGAGTTGGATCGACATTTTTGTATATATGTGGTCACGTTTGTTGGTATATGAAATACGTAGTATGAAACTATGAAAGCAGTAAATAGAAATAAAATATTTTGCTAGAATATTTTTCCAAATTATCCAATGCTCAGAACTATTAATATTTGCTTGTTTGAAAATATGTTGTTCTACATTTGCATTAATTATAAAAACTTAATCAAGCTTATAGAGCACTTATCTTTTCAGGTTGCTCTTCCTGTGCCTCATCCTATTGTGCCAGCTCAATCTCATGCGGTTTCTCATGCCGTGCCAGTGCCTCAACGGTATCTTGTTTCCTTTCAGGTTAGTAATCGATTATCTTTTTTTGAATCAAAATGAAACAATATAACCCTCAACAATCGACATCATAACAATACATTAAATCACAACTACCTTATCACCTTATATTAACACCTGTACCATTTAAAAAATGCAAGCATGTGACTGAATCCATAAGTAAACATCTTTAGCTGGTATCAGATTTCCTTTATAGATACTTTGGTTTCTGCTTCTCCATTGCCATAACAACTAGCTCTAAAAAAACTCTTTCCGTCCTAGAGTATTCATCCAATTGACAGTTCAAAACAAGTGTAATATATTAAAATTATCTTTATACTAATATACATTATTGTTTGTACTCAATTAAGGCTCTCTCTCTCTCCCTTTCTCTCCCCTCCTCTCTCTCTCTCTCACTTCATCTATTGCAAATTTTTATTTTGGTATGTAGCAAGAAACTCAATTTTGTTATAATGTACGGAGTATATATATTATTGGGTATGTTGAAAGAATCTTCTGTTTTTATCTATTGTAAGTTTCTTGATATGCTGCAAAGAAGTTGATTTTTAGGTATATTGCAATTTTTTTAAGTATGTTGCAAATAGATCTACAAGCTTTTATAATTTCATTCTTTGTTTTGAATAATGCGTGGATCACTTCATCTCTAAATAGCATAAATTTTAATTTTAAATACGCCTCGTAACCAGTTGGATCAATTCAAACTCGATAACTCTATATCATGAACAAGCACTCTTAAACTCGAATTCAAAGCGACCCGAATCCGAAATAATCCAATTTGATAATACCAAATCCAAACCATACCCGACCAACCGTTTTGTCGGGTCTAATCAGCATATATCTATCAATTCTACTCTTTGTTTGAAGTCTCTACATATCAATCAAAGGATGACTTTGTGCTTAGGAATAGAAATTTTGCTCCCAACAACATTGTACAAAACTTGTCTATTGTTGCCTATAAGCCATTGTTAACCTAGCTCATGCTGATCCCCTTGGATTCCTTTTTTCAATAAAAGCATGCATCAGTCTTTATCTTGTAACCCCAATTTTCAAATGTTATTGCCTTAATCTCTTTACACTATGTTTGATTCAAAAAACTTAAAAAGAAAAGAAAAAAGTGATTTTCTAAATTCCTCACAAAATAGGAAGAATTCAGCCTCTCCTGTGGCGTTTGTATAGTTTTGTTTTTTCTAAAAAAAGTTGGGAAACAGCGGGATATAGCTAGAAGACACGTCTCTCTTTTAAGTTAGGCCAGGACACTTTTTTTAAAAAAAGTGAAAGTACAATTCTGGAATTTTATGGGATCTGTAAGAACATTTTCTGGTTTTGTGAATTTAAGATGCTTTTTCTTCCAGTTTAAGTTGTTGAAAACTAGTTTATTTGTTCATCTATAAAAAAAGGGTTAAACATGTGAAGTAATGGTTCAAAGAAGAGGGAGATTATGGAAAGTTGTATTTTTAGTTAAGAGATCTGAAATATTTTTTGGTTGTTTTTTACACAGTTAACAAAGACATACGCGTTGGCACGTAAATTGGAACAAAAAGCCGAAAAATACCCTGAACTTACAATTGGAATTTTCTCGGAAACATGGACCTTACACGGTCTATGACCACAATCTGGAAAAAAACATAAAAAACGAGAATCTGAGCGATTACAGAGAAAGCCAATTTTCCCACCTTTCTGGGTATCACCACTAGTAGCCACGACATCCCATCTGGAGATGGCACAGCAGTGGAGAAAACATGGTTCCTACAGCAAGGATGTCAAGCAACGAGTGTATTTCAACTTGGGCATCAAAGTTGATTCTGAGTTGAATATTTTGGAAACAATATGTAAGTTTTGTCTATTTACACTTCCAGTAAAAAAAGTTATTATTTATTGAAAATTTTAAGTATTAATCATCAATTTCATGAAATTGATAACTCCTACCGCCTAACCCCCCGGTAAACACCTTCTCCTCTCCCCACCAAGTTTCAACCCAAACTATACTCCACCTACGTCAATTGCACCTCGAAAGTATAATTGATTTTAAAGTCAAATTTTTTGACTTTATACCTTCGAGGTGCAATTGACGTAGGTGGGGAGGAGTAGTTTGGGGCGAGACTTCGCGGGGGTTTGCCGAGAAGGTTGGGGGGGTAAGAATCATCTATTTCATGAACGGTGCTCCGTAGGGGGCAGTGGCTTTCGTAGCCACTGGAATCTAGTGGCTACGAAAACCACTGACCCCCTACGGAGCTCCGTTTATGAAATTAATTATTTCTACCCCGCCTAACTCCCCGGTAAACTCCCCTCCCGCCAAGTCTCGACCCAAACTACTCCCCCCACCTACGTCAATTGCACCTCGAAGGTATAAAGTCAAAAATTTTGACTTTAAAATCAATTATACTTTCGAGGTGCAATTGACGTAGGTGGGGAAGTAGTTTGGGTTGAGACTTGGCGGGGGAGGTGTTTACTGGGGGGTTAGGCGGTAAGAGTTATCAATTTCATGAAATTGATGATTAATACTTAAAATTTTCAATAAATAATAACTTTTTTTACTGGAAGTGTAAATAGACAAAACTTACATATTGTTTCCAAAACATTCAACTCGGAATCAACTTTGATGCCCAAGTTGAAATACACTCGTTGCTTGACATCCTTGCTGTAAGAACCATGTTTTCTCCATTGTTGTGCCATCTTCAGTTGGGATGTTGTGGCTGCTAGTGGTGATACCCAGAAAGGTGGGAAAATTAGCTTTCTCTCTAATCGCTCACATTCTCGTTTTTTTCCGGGTTGTGGCCATAGACCGTGTAAGGTCCATGTTTCCGGGAAAATTCCAATTGTAAGTTCAGGGTTTTTTCGGCTTTTTGTTCTACTTTACGTGCCAACGCGTATGTCTTTATTAACTGTGTAAAACACAACCAAAAAACATTTTAGATCTCTTAATTGAAAATACAACTTTCCATAATCTCCCTCTTCTTTGAACCATACTTCACATGTTTAACCCTTTTTTTTATAGATGAACAAATAAACTAGTTTTCAACAACTTAAACTGGAAGAAAAAGCATCTCAAATTCACAAAAACCAGAAAATGTTCTTACAGATCCCATAAAATTCCAGAATTGTACTTTCACTTTTAAAAAAGTATCCAGGCCTATCTTAAAAGAGAGACGTGTCTTCTAGCTGAATCCCGCTGTTTCCCAACTTTTTTTAGTAAAAACAAAACTATACAAACGCCACAGGAGAGGCTGAATTCTTCCTATTTTGTGAGGAATTTGAAAAATCACTTTTTTCTTTTCTTTTTAAGTTTTTTGAATCAAACATAGTGTAAAGAGATTAAGGCAATAACATTTGAAAATTGGGGTTACAAGATAAAGACTGATGCATGCTTTTATTGAAAAAAGGAATCCAAGGGGATCAGCATGAGCTAGGTTAACAATGGCTTATAGGCAACAATAGACAAGTTTTGTACAATGTTGTTGGGAGCAAAATTTCTATTCCTAAGCACAAAGTCATCCTTTGATTGATATGTATCGACTTCAAACAAAGAGTAGAATTGATAGATATATGTTGATTAGACCCAACAAAACGGTTGGTCGGGTATGGTTTGGATTTGGTATTTATCAAATTGGATTATTTCAGGTTCGGGTAACTTTGAATTCGAGTTTAAGAGTGCTTGTTCATGATATCGAGTTTGAATTGATCCACCAACTGGTTACGAGGCGTATTTAAAATTAAAATTATTAAAAACAAAGAATGAAATTATAAAAGCTTGTAGATCTATTTGCAACATACTTAAAAAAATTGCAACATACCTAAAAAATGAACTTCTTTGAAGCATATCAAGAAACTTACACTAGATAAAAATATAAGATTCTTTCAACATACCCAATAATATATATATACTCCGTACATTATAACAAAATTGTGTTTCTTGCTACATACCAAAATAAAAATTAGCAATAGATGAAGTGAGAGAGAGAGGGAGGAAGGGAGAGAGAGAGCCTTAATTAAGTACAAACGATAATGTATATTAGTATAAAGATAATTTTAATATATTACACTTGTTTTGAACTGTCAATTGGATGAATACTCTAGGACGGAAAGTGTTTTTTTGGAGCCTGTTTTTATGGCAATGGAGAAGCAGAAACCAAAGTATCTATAAAGGAAATCTGATTCGAGCTAAAGATGTTTTCTTATGGATTCAGTCACATGCTTGCATTTTTTAAATGGTACAGGTGTTAATATAAGGTGATTAGGTAGTTGTGATTTAATGTATTGTTATGATGCCGATTGTTGAGCGTTATATTGTTTCATTTTGGTTCAAAAAAAGATAATCGATTACTAACCTGAAAGGAAACAAGATACCGTTGAGGCACTAGCACGGCATGAGAAACCGCATGAGATTGAGCTGGCACAATAGGATGAAGCACAGTAAGAGCAACCTGAAAAGATAACTGCTCTATAAGCTTGATTAAGTTTTTATAATTAATGCAAATGTAGAACAACATATTTTCAAACAAGCAAATATTAATAGTTCTGAGCATTGGACAATTTGGAAAAATATTCTAGCAAAATATTTTATTTCTATTTACTGCTTTCACAATTTCATACTACGTATTTCATATACCAACAAATGTGACCACATCTATACAAAAATGTCGATCCAACTCATAACTGATTTCTCTTTCTTTGTGTTCATTTTTTTTTCGAGTGAGTCGCTCATAGGAATTTCTTGAATTTGTGAAGTGAAGTCAGACAAAACTTTTTTTTATTATCTATGGAGCACTATTTGATATTGAGCTTGGGTGCATGCACGTGTGATGCGTCTTTTTTCATACTCTTAAGTTTAGCCTCCTACGTGTGGGCGCCATGGGGAAGACGATGGTGATGGAGTCATGATTCCAAATTATTGGTGAAGCCCTTTAAAGACAATGGGCTTTTTCTTGGTTGCTTTACGAGATGGTTCTCGAAGTTGTACGACGTGCAAGAGCTCATCTCTATATAGAGTTTGCCTTGAGATTTGAGAACTCATCTCTCATTACAAGGTCGGGTCCTCAAGTTTCAGAACAACTCCAATAAGAGCACCTAAGTTGTTTCGTTTGTAAAATTGATAATTATTATCCAATTACAGCTCTATGCTCCCCACCACTGTCCCCACACCCCCCCCCACGCAAATTCCCGATTGCCACATACCTTACTTAAATTGGGATTGTCATATAATGACATTATGGATTGTTGTAAAAAATGTACATCATTCGTATTTGTGTAAACAAAAGGTTTGTGTTATTTATATCAATTTGCTCAATGTTTTAATGGTGTAATGGTACTGATTTCAATTATCTACCCTTAATACCTTAAGTCTTCTTCTGCGATTTCGTCTCTTCTTGGCTTTGGTTACCCCTGCAAAACATTTGTTAATAATCATTAAATTGAACTTGCACACAATTACGGCAGTTTGATAGTTAAAATTAATAACCTGACAATGCCTTATTAGATGTCGATCGGCGGAGACGCTTCGAAATACTGGACTCTAAGTCTGATCCTCCAATCTCATCATGCATAGTAAACACATCAACATCCCTTTCCACCTCCATCTCATCAGCATCTGAAAAATACACCACAATAATTAAATTAAACCAAATAAGTACTATGGGTAGTGGCGGCGTGCTTGGTTCGGACCTTCCCCTTCCCTTTGTCTAAGGGAGGGTTTACTGTGGTCCTTCCGGCCTGACCGGTCGGAGGAGTTTCTTCCTCGGAGTTGATCTCCACCGGCTCCTGTTGCACCGGTACGGTTCTTAGGGCAGCAGAGGAAGAGCCACCGGTCTTCTTGGTGGGGATGTTGAATGCTCTGAAGTTCATCTCTGCAAAACAAGCGAAAATATTAATCAAGCATGGACCGGTATATAGAAAGAAAGAAGGAAGAAGAGGAAAGGGGGATACCTGGGTGACTGGAACCCCCAGCTTCCGCAGTGTTGCCCGGGGCGGGTACCCCGTGCCCCGCTGCTTCATCAGCACGGGGGGTACCCATGCCACCCGGTGAGATCCTCCAAATCCAGGCCTCATAATGGAACATTTGCCCGGTGAACGGGTCCCCTTGTAAGAGTTTCTCCAAACTTTCTTCCAAGTCTGGAGCGTTAGCCGGCTCAGTGTATTGCGGTTTCAAGAGGTGGTCACTCCACTTTATGCCGGCCAGAGGGGAAACGGTGGGGAATTTTATAAAGACAAATTTTTCCTTCCACACCCGGTTGCTTTGTGGAAGGTCAGAAATGAATTGGCGACCGTTACGGCCCTTGAAATAGACATAGCTGTCGCAACCCGACTTACCGGGAAGGACTTCAAACAAATAGAGGAAAAAGCGAAGAGAAGGGTCGATTTTGAGATGGGAACAGATATTTACAAAAGCGTTAAGAAAACGGTGGGCATTGGGCGTAAGTTGCCCGGGGAGGATCTTGAAGCAATGGCACAGCTCGACCAGGAGGGGGCGAAGGGGGAAGACGGTGCCACTCTCCAGGGAGATGATATGGAATCCTACCCTATCGTCCCGGTGAGGCTCGATGATATTGTGCCAGTTAGGGTCGTATTCAAGGACATACCCCTCCGGGAGATTCCTACGGGCTTTGTTCTGGGCGATCTTAGAGACCCGGGGGTAGATGTCAAGCGGGTAGCTGGAAGGGAGAGGAAAATAACCGGCGGCATCCAGCCGGTTCACCCATCCCTCATACGACTCGCTGTCAGGGTCATAGGGAGCCGGCTCATCGTCAATCGGTTCATCCCTCTCCTGAGAAACCTGACCGGGCATCTGGTTAACAGGTTGCGGTTCAGGGACGGTGGTGTTGGGGCCTGACGGGGTCTCGAAACTCGATAAAGAGGACCCGGTCGAAGAAGAGGAGGTTGAAGATTCCTCGGATGCGCAGGTGTCCGAGGAAGAAATATCTTGACTATCAGAAGAAGACATTGACCGGGAATGAAAACTGAAGAGGGAAGAGAGCTTACTTGGCTCGGAGGGCTGGAGGGCAGGAGAGAGAAGTTGACCGGTGAAACTCGAGAAACGCGCGAGGAAGAAGTGAGGAAGGCAGTGGGGATGGAAGCCTTTATATAGGCAAGGAAGAGAGAGAGGGAGGTGATGTGGCTTCACCAGGGCGCGCCGCGTCAGGCGGCGCCATCATTGCACCTGGGAAGACGAAAGGGCGCAGGTCTGACGCCGTTCAGCGGGCAACACGTGTCATAACCGACACTTTGAATTTTGAAATTCAAAAATTTCGAGCGGGAAAAGCCAAAAATTCAAATTTAAAGGTCCAGTTTTAAGTTTTTACTTCCCGCTTATGACAAAATTGCACAACTGAGAATTGGAGGGCTTAATGATGGGTGTATTTCACCCATGACCGGTCAACGATCAAGACCGGATAGTTGACCGGTCAAAGAAGTCAAACTTGCAAGAGAGGTCTAGATCGTCGGCGAAGGGATGACTGGTTGACCAAAAGGTTGACCGGTATGCTTAGGATAGTATACCGGTCAAACTATACCGGCGACTAATTCACCCTACAAAGATGGCCACGCCAACCTGCAAGAACCAACCGGTGTAGTTCCTAGAGATTGGGGAAGTGTCGGCAAGAGGAATCCAAAAGGACTTGGACTGTAGTGTTTGGAATTGCAGGGATGCTGAGGGAATATTTCCAAACCAGAACGCGACAAGGGTGCCACCCCCCACGTGGCAAGGCAGCTCAGAGCCAGTCACTTCACACCACGCCAGCAGCATGCCCCCACGTGGGCGCACGTGGTCCTGCTCCCCGGCCTAGTATATATACCTCTTGTAACCCTCGAATGGGGGGATCCGAATTCACACTCTCTAAACTCCCTTGTCAAAACACCCGTGCATTCTCCGTTATAATATAAATCGAGCTACAGGTGTTCCACCTAAAGTCCTACCGGTCAATTTGCGTGTTTTTACCTTTCTTACTTTGCCAAATCAAGCGAACTATTCTAGACCCGGTCTAGTATAGTTTGACCGGTCAAGTAATTTACACCATCAACAAGTAATACACGAATACACCTAGAAAATAAAATTTACGTGCGCCCAAATTTTTATTGTTTGTGTGTATGTAAAATGTTTGAGGTCCAATTGAGGTCACCATTTCGGTACCCCACACCATTGATCATAACCGTTGAATTTTTAATTATTTTTAATTTTTTCATTCCACACTTGAGATTGTGTGATAAAGATGAAGTGGTGTACACTTAAGATACACTTTTTGGTGTACCACTATTATTTTTCTTTTATCGCTTTTTATTTAAAAATACCTTTTTTCGCCCATTTTGTGAAATATCTCTCCTACATTTGTGGGGAGAGACATTCAAAAACTGTACTTCATATTGTTAGGTGTACTCAAAAACTGTACTTCAAAATGTACACCAAAAATTTACATTTACATTTTGATATTTTATATTGATACAAAATGTCAGTACGATCACAAAAATTTTCGCAAACATTTTGTGTCATGTAAACTATAAATCTCGCAATTACATTAACACAGAATGTAAGTCTAACTTTTAGAGCACATTTTGATGTACAATTTTTGGAGTAGAAATAGATTTATTCAACCACATTGCAAATATTTATTTATCCACACTTATAATGCATAGTTGTAAACGAGAAAAATAGTCAATATTTTCTTTATTTTCCCTGTTTATAAATAAAAGATTAATTTATATTCTTCAATAATAATCTAATATAACCATGCGGGGTAGCTCTCTCTTTTTCTCTGCCTACATCACCCAGGCTCAAACAAAAACTTTCAAATTTGAGGATATCTAGGGAATGCTATGAATGTGACAAAATATACATTGAGTTAGATTAGTTCATTACAGCAAAAACAGAGTTAGATTTTATATCTTACAAAAAGCCATATTTAGACATGGTTTTGGTGTCTTGGATGAAGCCAAATCTCCAGTCACCCACCCCAAAACGAGATTTGGCCGATTCAGACACACCATAAAACCAAAATGTAGAGGTACTTAGTGGGTAGAACATCCAAAAAGACTAGGATTCTACAAAGCAGAAACAACTACGAAAAACAGTCATACGGTTCACCTCTTGTACTGAAACTTCACCTTCACTAAGAACTGCAGCTTGACCTGAATAAACAATGAATAATAATCTGTAAGGATTCTGTGCTTCAATGTGTTTCAATGCATGCCTCTATATGTACAGTAGAATGTATGCCCCCAGCCCGAAAAACCCCAAAAGCATCGATGATTCTAAAGATTAATATTGCCAAAAAAAAGTTACAAGCAAGTTAAATATGACAGTTTGGTTACAACAGATATTTTTAAATGATCCTCTATATTTCGGGATATTCCAAATTTAGTCCACCACTTTATGAAATTCCATTGGAGACTTGGAGGCCCAATTTAATTGTGAGCAATGCCAATTTTAGTTCTCTTTCCATCAAATGTCCTCAAAACAGTACACACACTAACAAAGGACTAAAAGTAGCAATTGTATGCTTTTGTGCATTGGGTTTCGTTCCCCTTGTGTTAGTTGTGTGCTTCGTGTGTTTGTGGTTCAACTTTGCTCTTGCTATTGTATTAATGTATTTTCTCTGTATGGTTACTTTGTTCACTATGTGTGTTTGTATTAGAGTCAAGGAGGATCCTTAGAAAAAGTCTCTCTAATTCCGGGTCCGGGTAGGGGTAATGTCTGTGTGCAGCACACATCCTCCTTAGACCCTACTTTTGTAGGAAGGTTTGTAAGTGGTGGTCGTGTTTAATAACAAAGAAAACTAAAACCTGAAAAAATGTTAACAATTAATGTGGACCACCAATGGAATTTCATTAAGTAATGGATGGACTAGAGACAAAATGCAGAAAATCCTTAATTATAGAGGACCATTTGTGGAAATTACTCTTTTTTAAAATATGATTTGATATTTTTTAACATTTCTACCTTGCCAAAATTAACAAGTTGCACCTTTGAACAAAGGCCAAACATGACTCCTTATTTGGGGGGATGAATGGAGCCATTTATACACAGAAACATGTAAGTAACATATCAGAATGATCACCTGTGCAGCATCATAGACAATATATTCATTGTATAGAAGCTCTGATCCCTTCACTTTTGATGGCACCGGTTTTCCACAAGGCACAACTACTTCACCCCTCCACTTGGCATAGTCAGATTCTTCGGGTACTGTCATGCCAAGACCTTTTGTGGAATGTTTCCCTCTTGGGGGCTTGTCCATGTACTAGATTCAAGCAAAAAAAGAAATCACAGGGCTACAAAGTAAAAACTCAAGAAAGTGATACACAACCAAGCATGTAAGAATCAATAAAAATGAGGAACAATGAATCAATGATGCTCCTTCCGTCCCATAAAGAACTATGTTGTTTGATATTACGGAGTTAAAGAAAAGTATTGAAAAGTGAAAAGTGTGTGGGTGAAATTGGTTAAGAACAGATCAATTCTATAAGCAACATACTTCTTACCTTTTGAGCAAGTGTGAAGTTTTTTGGGACATCCAAATAAGATAAATATGAAGTTCTTTGTGGGATAGAGGGAATAGATAATAAGATAGATAGATATAGATCCATAGATAGATAGACATACTTGAGCATTTTTTAGCTCATAGATATTTCCCAAAGCAACTTCACTGAGCAGCATAAAGCCCACAGGATTATTCCGGTTTGTGAAACAATACTGAGCACTCTTACTGACCATGTCAGCAAAGTAAATTCCCTTGCCAAACTGCAGGTCATAATATTATTAAGAAGCTCAGTACATAGCCTATAATATATAGTTTTTTCACATGTCTAAAAGGGGTAGGTATAACCAGACATGCCAGGTGTAGATAGAGTGCAAGAAAGAGAGAATAGAATGGTGGAAACAGACCATATATCCAGTAGTTGGGGCTTCTGGAGGAGCAATCCTCAGTCCTTGGCTAAGAATGCCCACAAAATTTGTCAGGCGTGAACCTGGAAGTTTTTTTTTATATAAACAAGTACCCTGTTACATTTTACTTCTACTAATGTCTGAGACTTGAAATGAATATATCTTGGAAAGATTTGACAAGTACCATGCCATAAAAGCATTCTATTCTTTAATTTATTTCTCAAAGGAGCAAACTTGTCGAATTCCCCTTTTCGTTCTAGAGAAAACACTTCTAGCACTTCGAGAGACCAGTCCTGAGGAAAACAAAAAAACAATCTTCTATTTATTTCATTCCCATTATATGTTTTACTCATCAGTTAGATCAAATTTATTAGAAACAAATGGAATGGAAAAGACACAACAGAGGTTTGCAAACGTAGCAAAACATATTCCATCAACAAATAACAAAAAAATAGGCAAAGGTATTCTACTCCGTAAGAAAGATAATGTAAAGCATCTAAAGCCACCTTATGAGTGGGAGCATGAGTAGATTGGAGATACTTCTCAACCAAATGGTAATCTTCACAGTCATGAGGAATAGGAGAAATTTCACAGCGTAGTTTTTCATACTTCTCATCCAGGGAAGAATTATCATCACCACCAAGTCCTACAAGTCTTGAAGCAATCTCAATATCTTGAAGAGCTTCCAGCATTTTCACCTATAAAAAACAAATGTAGATGTTTACAGCAACTTGGATCAGCTTTAGGAGATAAAAACAACCATTTGCCACCAATTTTACAGGTAATAAATATGTTGGACAGTTGGAGTAATATGGAAGTATCCCACAACTAATATTGGTTTCAGGATTTTTTTTGATTTGAATGTTATCGGTTTCAGGAATTAAAATTGAAAGTTGCACTTAAAAAATAATATTCTTTCAACTGGTTTAGAAGGTATTCGAATCTTAGTTGTACATGTCACATGTGTAATTAGTTCGATAGAGCAAATCACAACTTCACAATTGTAGTTCACCTTTGATTTGAAATCATCCTCATCCTTGATCACATGCGGATGAATTGAAGGAATCATGGTAAAGAAACGGTTGCTGGCATCAATTAAGAGATTTTCCTTGAAAGCAGGATCAACATTGTTCTTTATTAGCAAATTTTGAATCTCCGTTAATGCCTCAAAACCTAAAGACACCATAAAATCCCACTACAAAACTCAGTCTCCCAAGCAAAGTGGTGCACTTAAATGCATAAACAAAAATAATATACATGAAGAATCCATAAAAAAGAGTATTCAATTAAGGGAAGTAAAATTACTTAACCTTTTTGTATATTATTCTTGCTCAGCTTTCCTAGTGGCATTTCAGACAAATTGATCTGGAACTCCATCATAGCAGCCCTGCAAACAATCAATTCACTCAGATGCATTCTCTAGATTCTAGAAGCCAGGAAAATTTAATGCTCTTCTGACCTGTATGTCTCTGTGTTAAAAAGCAATTTCAACAATTCAATTAGTTGAGGCACCAATTTGCTATTTGTGTAGTCAAGGTTTTTCTGCTTTGAAGCACTTTTATCAACTCCATAATCCTGGATAGTCAAAACCATACTCCATGTAAGTTGAGTGTAGGGAGAATTCATCCTTCATATTTCAATTAAAGTCAAAGTGGTAACTGCCATACAATGTCTAATGGATAAAATCTGCCAGGTTGCTTCTGAAAATCTACTTTTCCTTCCCATGCTTCCCATGAATTGCCAGTCTTCTCAAGAAACAAGCGCTCGAAATTTAATATGGCATCTGACTTTGGCATGTTATCAAGTTTGATTCCTCCAATTTTTTCATTTCCAACACGTCCCCATTTTCTGAACACATAGCAATCTGATCCTTTGTCTTCCTCAATGATTTGAAGAATATAGTAACTTCAGACAGCCAAAAAAAGAGGAAAACAGAAAAAGTAACATTGTCAAATGATATTAACTTGCATTAAATTTTAGGTTTAGAAAGTGTTAAGTAGTGCATTGAAAATTAATCAGTGGCTAGCACAGAAGATTGTTTCACATGTGATAAGTTGCAAGACTGGTATCGCAGTATTGTTCTTTTTTTTTAATAGCAGCATTCACTCCATTCAGTTTGACATGCAATAAATATAACAGGAAAAAAACTTTTCTTCCAGTTCTACAACAAAACAGAGGATCACAATAATGGTAAAGGCCACTAGGGCAGTAGGTGTTGGTTTTTACTTTAAAAGCATGATAGCAAAGAGAACTTTCAGTACAAAGTAAAAAAAACATGGCAGAACTAGAATTACCTATTGATACCAGATGCAAGATCAGACATACTTAAAGTTGTATTATAGATGCTATTTCCAGCCTCGAGGATATGCCCAGAGTCTTGTAAACCAGATGACTCGTGTACAGCACTCCTCCCTTTCACTTTGACAGTAACCACACTATGTGACTCTCCAATAGCTTCTACTTTGTACATATCAAAAGGAAGTTTTTTCTTCCTCTCAAAGCAGTCCACTAAATAATCCTCCCGAACAATAGGCAGTTTCATCCTCCTGTCAAAGATGCAACAATGGTTTAGGTGTTGAACATAATCAATGAGCATGCTTTGGCAAGTAAAAAGGGGAGCTTTACCTTGCCTTCTTTATCTCAGCATCACTGCTCTCCAGCATTCCACTCACAACTAAGCAGCTTGTGTCTGTAGCAGAAGCACAGAAGAAGGCTTTGCTCGTGAATGATCAAAAAAATAAGCATTTTGATAAAAATTGGAAGAATTATTGCATACCTTTCTTTATCTTGGCATGAACTAGAGCACCCGCTTCCTCAACTTTTTTCTTCCACTCTGCCTGCAAAAATCACATAACAAAATTTGCAATGGGCATTCTTAAATGGTTATTAAAATTGGAAAGGAAAAACTAAAAGGTCTTTTGAAAAACAATATGACATGGAAACTGAGAGCATTTGAAAATTACTAACCATAGAGTCACTGCCCATTCTTGCAAAAGCTACTTTTAGGTCTCCTAAATTATCACCTTCAATTGACTCGCCCATTTTGTTCATAGCTTTGCTGGTAGATGGTGAGGTGCATGAAGATGGCGGCATTATTCTAGCCATTTTCTTTGTCTTTTGTGACTTATACCACTGAGAATGATCAAAGAAACTTTAAGGAAACACCAAAAAACAGTAGAAGACATTAAATTTGGACCATGCACTTATAAAGCAACATTTTGTTCCTCCACAGTTCATATGGCATTATTTTCTCCAAAATAATAGCATCAACAAAGTTTAAATACAACAACAACAACAACACAACCCAGTTGAATCCCACAAGAGTAGGGTTTGAAGAGGGTGTCTGCACGCAGAGCTTACCCCTACCCGAAAGTAAAGAGGTTGTTTCCAAAGAGACCCCAACTCAGCATTGAAAGTTGCATTAATAGACTAACTGCTACTTCATCGACAAATTTTAAATATTTCACATTTATACGAGTATAACTTTATTTCATTAGTTTACAACAACTCAATGGGAAGTCATTATTAGTTTTGGTTAATTGTGGTTATATATATCTTTGACATCACGTATTGGTACTTATTAAATTGAATACCTTGAGTAGATACTCATTACTGGTCCCTTCAGGGATTTTCCACTTCTCATTGACACGTTTAGGTTCAGTTGTAGAGTACGAGCACTTGCTCCATGCTGATGAATAGCCATGGCACTTGTACTTGCCTTCTGAATAAGAAAGGTGACCAGAACAAATTGGACATCTAGTGAGCGCTCCAAAAAGCATCCCGTCAGCACTGAAAAAGAGCAGATGCAAATAAAATGGATAAGTTCAAAAACAGAAATGTGTATTACAAAGTATACAAACCATTTCTCACTGGAAGCAATAAAGCTAGGCATTTGACAAAAGAAAGTGGCCCAAAAGGTTAGTAAACAAAAACCATATGACACGTTGCCAACAAACATTTACAGTGATTTCACTCTTAAACATTGAATTACTTCTCCATCATTCTATAAGTTTTTTTTTGTATAGCAAATTTCTAGCACCATAATCAGGAACAGTAAACACTTACTAGAGTAGATATTGAGGAACTATGCATGCATCATAATTCTAACTGCAGCTCAATTCCTAAACCTTCTAATAGGCAAGTAAAACAAACTACCATCTATCTCGTAAATCAAGTTCCGATCCTGTGGAAGCATGGTCATTGCATTCAAGCATCTCACGTAATTCTGCTGTACTCACGTGCTTCTTCAACTCATCCTTAAGATCCCATAGAGCTTTGGTTTGTGCCTTTAGTTGGCTTTCCCATTCAGATGTTTTTTTCTCAACATCACTTGCAAAAGTTTCGGGTTCAGTTTTAGCAAGCTTTGATTTCTGGTCATTGTTGCTGGATTGCTTCCTTTTAGCACTTGTAGATGTGGATTCTTGTAAAAGTTCATCTTTGGAAACTGTGATTCGGACAGAAGACAAAACAAGCACACTAAGAGAAAGGAAATGAGAGAGTAGGATATGGGCAAAATGAATTTCAATGCACCTTTTACAGTAGAATTCTTAACAAGGGAGCAAACAGCTGTCTGATCACTAGTGGGAAGGCTCTCCCATCCCAGCAACTTATCGACTTGGATATCAGGAGACATATCCACGAAACATTTAGCATGGTGCCATGCCAAAGACCTGGCTGCCTGACCTTTAGCCTTTGATGATATGCGGACCTATTCCACAAATACATACATACCTTTAAACAACAATGAACCAACTACCAAATTGGTCAAGGTGTTTGCTTAACCGTCCATCAATGAAAAATGAAACAACATTTTTGAAATAATCACTGCGCGTTTTTTCATGTAGGTGTGCAGATATATTTATTTTAACATGAAACTTCAATGCAGTAAGAAAATTAAAAAAAATATGCCTTGGAACATTTACTAGTGAGCAAGTGACCTTCATAAAATGAACAATCATTTAAAGATGCCATGATCATTGATCACTACATACTTACATGACAACAAGACAAACCTTTGATATATTATGTGTCAAGAGTTGTTAATGAATATAAGAGCTGACCTCTCCTTTCATAATCTTTGCATTGCAGCACCTACAGGTAGCACGAGAAGTTGGAGAGGTTTCGACACCATATTCCATTGCATCTGGGGTAGGGGCACTTGAGGACTCATCACTCTCTACATATTTCCTAATCTTCTCTTGATCCTCCCAACGAAGTGATTCTAATCCTTCAACATCATCAGTGCTAAAAACATAATAAAGAAAATCAAATTTAAATTGCCAAAACATGTAAATAGTACAGTACAACTTTCTTTTCTATGGTGCCAAAAGTCACAAAACCAAGACCAAAGTAGGGAGCAGAACACGTACGTTTTTATCTGCTTTGCCTTTCTTAGGATGCAGCTAGCATGATTCCACATCTAAATCCATGAATAAAAACAAATTAGACACAATGTACTAAAAAATGAAATACAGCTGTCAGAAGAAAAATCATAAGTGGAATTGATGTGTTGCTCCCTATAAAGAATGGTTCTTGGAAAGAAGCATTAGTCCTAAAAAATGTATACTCTGTATCTGCTTTGGGAACTAGGTTTCTGCCAACATACCTTGTAGAGAGCACCTAGCACCTATTTTATCACATGATTAGGGAATAACATCTCCTAATACAAAATGTCCATAATCTATATAATCCCTCGTCCCGCAATGAATGTTAAGCTTTCCTTTTTCATCCCAGGAAAAAATAAAATTTACAGTCCTCTATGTGGCTGGCTCATCAGCTTTTCTCCATCCTCTAAACAAATTTTAACCACGCCCTTTTTTATCTTCAACACATTTCTTGAAGAAGTCAAAATGTTCTTTTTTTCTCTAGTGAAGCATTGATTTCAATGAAACTCCATAATCACAGAATGCAAGTATGTAATCTCAACAGGTTCCTCAATGCTCAAACACATAATTAACAGCGTCCATGAAATCAAAACGACGGATGAAGAATGGGTAAAACGGGTGGGGCTTACGGGCATGAGGCCATCGAATTGGGTGGCCTGGACCATCTTGCCTAGCCTGAGCGTCTCCTTGTCAATGGGGTTCTTGCAGGTTTTGCAGGAGGATCGAGAGGACTTGGCGTACTCCGCCTTCCATGGCTTCTGAGGGTTCGCCATTTCTATACCCTCCCCAGAAATTTCAGGTTACAGAGACTCGTTTGATTCTCGGGAGCTCTCTGGCTCAACTGCTGTACTACGCACTGGAGTAGACCGAACGGCCCAATGCTTAGGCGGCCGTGCGGGGGAGATTCAAGAGAGAGTGAAGAGTGTTTGTTGTGAACACTTTTGCCTCCCGGGTCGGGCGAATCTTGGAATATAAGGGGCTTTCCATTATTCTTTAGAACATCTTTATGGACACAGAAAAGGGTGACCCGAATTTGGATAATTCACTTATAGCTCAAATATTATTTCATTGAAATAGAATAGAATGATAAATACGCAATACTTCATCCACCTCCTGTATTTGTTCACATTTGAGTGTAAGCCTAAATATAGTCATGTGTGATCTTGTTTGATTTGTTTTAACATATAGATTATTAATATATGATTTCTATAATTTTTAATATACAAATTACAAGATAAAATAGATTAAAGAAGTGCATTGGATGGTGTGTAAAAATGAAAGTAGACAAATACAGGGGACGGAGGGAGTAAGTCATTTAGAAATACTCACGAATAGTGATGGCATTTTTGTAAATAATTTGGTTAAAATGGAGAAATGAAAAAAAATAATTTAAAAACAAGTAGCCAAGATCTTGTTTTTTCTAGTTTATAAGTAGCTTATAAGCACATAAAAATATGTCATCAGTTGACTTATAAGTTAGAAAGTACTTATATTCAGTTTTGATTGACTTATAAGTACAGGAAAACATCCACATTATCTCATGTTATGGCAAAAAACACAGTATCCAAATTCTAATATTCATAGAAAAAATCATCCATGTTCAATTCTAACAAAAACAGAGACATTAATGAAAGAAAAATAGGAGTTTGTCCCTAGGATTTTGACCAAATAATATCGTCCAATTCCTATAGAACCTATAACTAAACTATCCCTAGAGGGAGATAGGTCTAAGCGTAGCGTTTTTTGATTGTATGAGAATGAGCAGGGAATAGACATCTTTTTGCAAAACAGGTTGTTTTGGCTCTTTAAGTGTCATTATATCGAGATAAAATATAAACAAAGTCAATAACATAAAAAAAACTTATCATGTTCTCACTTTTGTTGTGTGTCGCACATACAATAAAAATCTATGTGGTCTGTGCGACGTATAAGATCATTTTTTTGAAAATTTGGAGTTACGCTGGCTTTATTATTTCCATTAGGTGTCTTTCTCATTTTAATACCACCGTGATTCTTTTGACCTTGACACAAAATTACTCCCTCCGTCCTATAATGATCTTCCCGATTCACAAAACGAAGAAAAATCCTAAGTTTTTTCAATCTATTTTATTTAAATATTGGTATACAAATAAAAAATAAAACATACATATTTAAAAACTACATCAAAAGTTCAACAAAACAAGTGGTGACAAGAATATTTTATTTTAAAATATAGGCCATGAAAAAACACAAATAAATATAAATTTTCGTAAAGTTGGAATAGTGCTATGGGAAGATCATTTTAGGACGGAGGGAGTACTAGAAAATGACTCAGGTACTTTTAGACACTTACGATACTTCGTTGGTAAAATTGATGATTCTTATCTTTTACTCTTTCCTTTGCATCTCATCCCAACCTCCTAAGTGATAAGATGGCTGAGTTGAGATGCATGGGAAGAGCAAGAAAATATAAATCATCAATATTACCAATTGACTAATTGAGCACTTTTGTCTCCCAAAATGCATGGCTCATTCTCATATCATTCTTTATTTTTTCTTTACTTTTAAATTTCACACCAAATTTTATTCATATAAATTTAATAATAATTTCAGTCAAAAATCGTAAATTGAATAAGAATTTTTTTAGACAAATAGGTATAATATGAAAAGTTCATAAAATAATGTCTATATATAAATTTGAATTTAGATTTAAACATGTACTCCCACCATCAAGATGGAGAGAAAATAAAGATAAAGAAAATTTTAGAGTAAAAAACAAAGAACTCAATGTAAAATCACTTATGTGATTTTTTAAAATATGTACTCGAGTAAATAATTTTTATAAAAATATGATATTTTAAAATTATTCCGAGGTAAATAAATAAACAAAATTTAACACACAAGGAATGAAAAAAGGTGGTTAAAAATTAGTAAAAAGGAAAATAATTTTTTTTGCATCACATAAAAGTATTTTTGTGAGAGGGAGAGAGGACGTGGAGTGTGTGGAATGTGTACAAGTCATAATCACACTAGTCACGAGGACTCACGACCGTCACTCAACTAACGGCGCCGGGGCGGAAAGCGTGAACCCGGCCCACAGAACCAGGTTACAATCCAACGATGCCGTCACGGTGAACGGTGGTTTCGTATATGAGTGAAATTGGTAAAGAAAAAACTGGCAATTGACCCGCGCTATTAATACTCTCCAGCTCCGAGCATTCACACCAATCGCCGCCCTACTCCGCATCTCCTCCGCCGCTCCGATTGGATCAACGGCAAAGGTACGCCGGCCGACGGCCATTAGTCCATGTAGTCTAGGGTTCTATGTTGCGCCGATCTAGCAGTATTCGTTCTAAACGTTTTTCTTCCCATCTGTGCTCGGTAGAATATGCTGTTTCGTGTTACGGATCGTAATTAAAAATCCAGATTTTTATTTATCGTGTTTTGAATTTTGTTTTCTACTCCGAATCGATTGATTATATGGATTAGTTCCCCTTCCTGATTAGCTTACATTTGCTGTGTCTCGCAGTCAGCTGCCTAGTTTCACGCCTCTGGAATACACTCCGCCATGAATTCTCGAAGGTAACACTGCTATCTCTTGAAACAGTTGTGTTGTTCATTTGGGGTTACATATCTGACTGTGTTCGGAATTGTGAATAAGTGAATCAGGAGCGAGATTTTTTACCATGTATTCTTCTAAGGTTCAGTGTGATTTTGTTTTTTGAATTTGAGATCCCTAGATTTGGTTAAGTAGTTGTAGCTGCAAGCTTACATTTAGGAATTCTATGTTTGTCTTCTTCTTACGTAGCTAATAATGCTTGCTTGGACATTACTTGATGTCACTGATGTCAATCAATTCAATAAATAACGTTAAAAATATCTGAATTCAGGGAGCGTGGTGCTAGAGCTGCTCTATTTGATGGTATCGAGGAAGGTGGTATCAGGGCTTCGTTGTCATATTCTTCTCATGAGATTGATGAACATGAAAATGAAAAGGCACTAGATGGGCTGCAAGATAGAGTCGTTCTGCTAAAAAGAGTATGCTTTCATTTCCCTACTAACTTTTCAAAGATAATTTATGTTTTACTTTCTCAAACGCCTCTAATTTGAGCAAAGCTATATCTAGAACAGTCTAGCATAAAAAAAGGGCTGTATATGAATAGAAAACACTCCAACTGCATGCTTTTTTTGGACATGGGTGCAAGTTGGTAGGGTTTGATGTGAATAGGAGGCTGGAAGGGTCTAGGAAGAGTGGTGTTTTGGTTGTAGGATGATGAGAGATTTGCCTTGCTGTGGAAGTGTAACTTGTTCTTGGCCATTGATTTGTTTCTAATCTCGATTATTAGAAAAACAAACAGTTTCCTTAGTACACTTTAGTTTTTCTGATGCATTTTTCCATGTCTATATTGTTTTATCTACATTTAGATCAAACCATTTTCACATATAGCATACTAAATGAGAAATAAGATTGAACAAGTTGTTATTACAGCTGTCAGGTGACATACACGAGGAGGTGGAGACACACAACCGCATGCTGGACAGAATGGTATTACATCATACATTAATGTTATAGCCTAGAAAATATTCCATATTAGGTCCCGCGGCTACTAGGTCATCTTCAAATTTTGCTCCCAACTTCCATTTTTTTCACTTTTGTTGCACAACCGTAAATTTCATGCCACTTTTGGTCCTTGTCATCATTCTTTTGGCAAAATATTAAAAATACAGGCTAGAGAAGTTATCAAAAATGACCAAGTGAAGTGGGAAAAAACTAAAGTTGGAGACCAAAAGTAAAAATAACCTATAGTCATATATCCTACGCAGTTATCATGTTTCATAAATTTCATTTTATTTCATGATTAGGGCAATGACATGGATTCTTCAAGGGGAGTGTTAGCTGGAACAATGGACAAATTTAAGATGGTACGTTGAACTCGCTCGTTTTTATCGCTCTCTCCCTCACAGCTTGAAGTATTTATGCACTGAATCCCTTTCTTGTTTTTTGTTTTTATTTTTTTGTGAGTTTTGTTGTTTGCTTTAAGGTATTTGAGACTAAATCAAACCAAAGAATGTGTACTCTTGTGGCATCGTTTGTGCTTCTCTTTCTGGTGGTGTACTACCTGACTAGGTAAACGGTGTGTGACCAGAATTGGGATCTCTCTCTAATCTTCCTGTCTATATGGCCACCCAAAGTGATATGAAAAAAATGTGTATCTGTATAAAGTTGTTTGGTGCCAAACACTTTTTTAGTACTCTCTGGTGTGTGTTGTGGAATGGATAATGATATATAAGCTTTAGAGATTGCTACCTTTGTTCAAATAGGATTCAGGAGCATAAAACTCCTGTCGAGATATTTCTTTAATAATGAAAGAAATTTTGAAAAAAGATAAGAGAAAAAGGCTCATTTGGTTCTGTTTTTGATTTTTTTTTTATTTTGACTAGAATTTTTTGGTGTAATACTTATACTTTGTTTTTGGATCCGAGGAGAATCCATTTGTCAGTTCTTTGAGGATCAGAATGGATCAAAAGCAGAAATCAAACCAAACGAGCCATAAGACCAAATTCAATTTTTTAATCTTAGATATCGTTTGTATAAGATTAAAAAAAATATTTTGTATGGAGTATATATTTTGAACTTCTTCCTTTGCTTGAGTGGTATAGGAAAAATTCATTGGGAAGTTGATCTAGTTTTGAGTTCCAACGGAGGCGGAGACATTGGTTTATTATGCGTCATGCGGTTGAGAAAAGTATGAACATCAATACTACATTGTGATTGAGTTAATAGCATTCTAATAAATAAATAAAAATGTAATATATTTTTATTTCAGAACATTGATACTACTACATTGTAATTTGTAATTAAGTTAATATCATTCAAAAAAATAAAATAAATAAAAGTGTAACATTTTTATTTAAATAATGTTTAAAAATTATCTAGTTTGATCTAAAAAAAATTAAGCCGAATGAATATTTTAGAACAAAGTTATTTATCTTATTATAAAATTAAGTTTTCAAATGATATGGGTAATACACCATCGGAATTATCATTATATTGAATTACAGTACCAATATAATAACGCTCGGAGAGGGGATAACAATTTTATAGTAACTCTGCTATAACAAATCCATCAATAAAAAAGATGAATCTCACTCTTGAGGGCATCTTAGAACCCGTTGAACAGTAATCAGAAAGGAGGTAAAATAGATTTTAACAACGTAATTGTCAGGCTTTACTTGGGGGCGGTTCTAGCAATTGCGAGACATGAGGTCATGTTTCTTTAGTTGTGGTTACATTTAAGTATTCATGCCCTATGAAGAAATAAACTAAAAAATTCAACATCAAAATATTATTCTCAAAATGATTTTTCAAAACTACTCCCTCCGTCCCATTTTATAATGTCTGTTTCGGTTTACGATGTTTGACTGAAATTATTTTAAAATCATTTTATATGACAAATGGTATAGAGTTATAAAATAAAAATTACATATTAAAATACTACATCAAAAGATCTACAAAACTAGTAGTGACAATAGTACTTTATTTTATCAAATTGCTAATAAAAATGAGAAAGAAAGTGAACAAAGTTTGACTCTGTGAAAAGTGAACAGACATTATAATTTAGGACGGAGGGAGTACATATTTATTGTAGACATTTTTTTATGATATGAAGTACTCCCTCTCTCCCTAAAAAAGACTCTTTATTTCTTTTTTGGGACGTCCCCAAAAAAGTCTCCTCTTTCTTTTTATGAAAAAGCTTGAGTGACTCACAAATTCTCTCTACTATGCATCACTTTCAGCAACATATTTTACTTTTCTTAAATTTTATGTCAAGTCAAACTGTAAACTTTATTTTGAGATAGAAGGAATAATATTCAATAATTCAACGGAATATTTTTCAGTCAAAAACCTCAAATTAGAACAAAAAATTTAGACATATACTATTTTTCTTTATCCCACATTAAAAAAAGAAAATAAATTGTAAAAATAAAATAAACAAAAATGAAAATAAATGGCAAAGTACTCAAATACATCAATATAATCAATCACCAAGCCGCCAATTTAATATTCTAAATTTAATCCACAATTTTGTAAATAGTCATAAGAAGTAAAAAATTTTAATTTGTCCTGTAATTGGAATAAGAAGTACATAGCATATCTAATGTAAATTTTATTTAATCGATCATCAAAGTTCAAACTTGAAAATACACAATAAAATGGAGGATATGCAGTTTGTCCTTATAAAGAATGATTTAAGTTAAAAGAAAAAGTTAATAATATGAAGTATTATTTATGATTGAATTATGTGAACAAAAGGGTTTTTTTTTTTGAGAAAAATTGAGTCATAAGTGAATTCAAACGCATCCCACTTGAAGCATTTACAATTGATATAGAGTAGGCAAGATGTACCAAAAAAAAGTCTAGGCAAGAAAAAAGAAGAAAAAATCAATTGGCGTGGAGAATCAAATATGTGACTTTACCACCTCAAAACTCGCCTATTGCTCGGCCTGCCACTATACTACCTTGGAGATCTATCTCTGCAAGCTTTTAAAAGATATACTCCCTCCGTTTTTCAAAAGAGTTCTTCTTTTGACTTTGGGGGAAAATAAGGAAGTGTTAAATTGTAGTTGACTTTCCAATTTTGCCCTTGATGTGATGAGTAAAAGTAAGATGTGATAGTTTAGTTGTTAGTGAAAAAGTATGATGTGATAGGTAGAGTATGAAAAATTAGGGGTAAAAGTGGGTTTTTAATAGAAAAGGGAAGTGTTTTAAGAAAAACAAAAAAAAATGAAAGAGGAAAGGTTTTAAGAAACGGAGGAAGTATATTAATACTATCTCTAATACATATTGGATCTTACGTGGAGACCCATGAGGTATCGTGACCCCATGGGATTTAACGTGGGTCCGCCTCTCGGTGTTAGCCTTGTCCACCAAATGGCATAACAAAGCCATCAATAGTTATATTGTCTACTCGACTAGGTACAAGTAGAAAAGTCTTCCACATGGTGCATAATTAGTTGATGACCATATTTTATTCGTTATGTTCAATACTCTAGGCATAAGGTTAACAATATTTATTGACAAACAATAATTTGATTGTAGTAAAAACAATACTTTGATTGTAGTATTTTCTTCTTACTTTCACTTTTGGTTTGTCGTTAATGTTCTATCATTTCCTTTTCCAAAAAGACACTCTACACAATATATCTATCTTTTTTTAACAAGCCAAAATCACGAGTCTTTTTTTAGTAAGTGTTCCAAACCGGAGTAGGAAAAAATTGGGACATAAGAAGAACTAAAAACAGGGACATAGTAAGTGTTCCAAACCGTGTGTGTGTGTGTGTGTATATATATATATATATATATATATAGACACACACTACTGCATTATATTGAAGTCAAACCAAATTGCCTTGATTCTAAGCTCTTTCTTTCATCATCATCTTCGTTCTGCCTTAAACTACAAAAGCTAATCTTTCAAGAGAAACAACTAAAAACAGGAAACCAAAGAACGATCTCAAGGGAAACAAAATTTTCTTCTCTTGCTAACGGTTGGATTTCTACTACAGTTTTGTCAGTGAACATTAGCTAAAGATCAATTGAAACCTATCAATCTGCGCGTGGTAGTAAGAAACTAAAGCCCGAATTTTCCCGAATAAGCGGTGGCGGTTCAATGTCTGAAATATCAATCTGCTCCATAGGCTTCGAGAGATCGTCCACTGAGAATGGTATGCTGCAGCAACATACCCAAGGAAACACAAGTGTTCGTGAAAAAAGTAATTACATGAAAACTACTACGTATATCAGATATGTAGATTTGGATTCTTGGGACCATTGGTTAAATGGTTGCACTTATTCAATGGTTCACGTATAAATATTTAAGAGGCACATAAGAATTTGAGTTGGCTTAGCTAGTTACGTGTTCTATAATTAGTATATTGCACATAATGAGGGATATGTAAAAGGAAATGACTATATGTAGACTCCCAAATCTTTTACCTTGAATCATCATCCAGCAGAAAAGAACTGCTGACAGCATTGTTTGAATCTTCGGTCATTATAATTCTCATATTGGATATAACCTGCCATAACAAACCACTGTTCACGATCAATGAACAAATTCCTTAAAGCCAATAAAACTGTAGCATAGATTTGACGATAAGTGGTTGTGAAATAACAAGCCCACAACCACAAACATTGTTCTTAAAGCTCAATATGGACAGTGGTGTGTGGCTATAAAAATCAGATATTATGATCATATGGCTTGCTTCAATTAATGTCAACACTAAAATCTGACTTTGCCAATTGAAAACATGTTCAGATAGCTTTGGTTGTTCTTTTCAACTGGAACTTACAGAACTGAATTGAAAAGTGCACCAAACTTGAGTAATTTAGTTTTAATGGCTATTTGAGGAGTGTTGTTGAACCCAACTGAAAATAAGCTGAAAAGAACACACCCTATATATGAAAAACACACCCTATATATGAAAATTTTGATATAAGCAACACCATTACACCATGCATGGATAATAGCAAGTAGAGCTTTGAAGGTAGAAATAATATAAATATGTCAAAGAGGAATAGAGAAAGAAAGGGAGAAATGACTAATAGATATCTTACTTCAGGTGAAAGGCTATGAGTGCCATATTTATCATCCCAGTACATTGTGCTGATTCTGTACAACTGTTGAACACTAAGCACCTACAAATGATCACATGCATTCAGAAGAATACGAAACACATAGTTGAACACATTGTTGGAAGGACTTAGTATAAAATATGCTTACAGGACATAAATCGTGGCTTATCTCATCGAAAGTCTTCTTTGGTTTTTGATGAATGACCTAATATTGCAGTACACAAAAATGATCACATATCACACGTGTTATTTACAACATATGCACTGGGGCAATGGTGTGTAGGGGGTCCAAAGAGTGATTTACCAGAAATCCTATTGCCTGCCTTATGTGTTTGAGCTCTTCCCACGCAGAACCTGCATACTGCAGAACAGTTTTTCTTATTCTAGAGAATTTGATAAGTATCAGGTTGGGTGTAATTCAACATCAAAAGAGCTCTCTCAAGGACTGTCCAGCACTTATTGACTAGTTTAATAGTCAAAACAATGCATGACACTTCAAGAGAATACTATTGTCATAAAAACAATTGATATCAACATGCAATGGGTAAAAGAGTTACCTCATCAGTTGCTTTATAGCACCAATGTTCAAGCTCGGCAAGCCCAGCCTTGACATACTCACCATTGCTAAATGAGCAGCATTCTCGTCTTAGTAAGAGGCTGCATCAACGAGAGAATCATTAAAGAGTAATCAGCATGCAGAAATAGGCAACAGGCACAAACAAAAAGATGTTTAGTATGAGTCCATAATGAACCTGTTGAACAACTGGACATTGATGAAAGAGAAAACTTGTGTGAATACTTTACGAACTAGGAATGGAGGCACCTGAAATATTTTCAGTAAGTTTAAAAGAGTCAAAAAAAGAAAGAGCAGAGCATGAAAACATCAGTTAGATACAAGTTCTTACATGATTGGCTTTCAACATGTCCAAAAAGTTTGCAAGGCTTTTGACAATTCCTTGCCAGTGAGCAATAAGAATTTCTTGAGCCGCGGCATTTGCAAGGGTCCGTGCTGTTCCTTTAATCAAGCTTGCTCTTGATATCCTTGGTGCCTAGTTCATTACAATGTGGAATACTTTAACATAATGCTCAATGTTTGCTGGAGTTCTATACAATTACTTAAAATATGCAAGAACCTGAATGCATGATCCAAGCATAGGAGAAATCTCTTTCTTCAAATTATCACGAATCATTCCATAAATCTTTTCCACATAAGCTGTTAGCTGTTGCTTGAACAGAAGAGCGGGATACTTTGCTTCAACTTGGCGTAAGGTATCCACCCCACCAGGTGAATCACCATCAATGAGAGAAAGATTGACCCCTTGAGGAGTTCCACGAAAACTCTAGAAAACAAAGTAATTCCAGCTTTAATCGCGCAAAGGTTAGTGAGGGATAGATTTGTTTATAAGGTCTTGAGATAAAATAGAAAATCAGTTGGATTCAAACTTTTTATGTGATTTGACTCATATACATTAGCTGGTCCAATTATAAATTCTGCCGGTGTATGCTGAATCACAAAAGAGCATCTCCAAATCGAATGTTATTTTACCTGTGTCATTCTCCCAAAAAGAGTAGCCGATGTTGATCGTCGATGCTGTGGGGCCATCCCAGCAGCCCCACTTGCTTTTAATGTGCGTTGAAGCAGAAGCAACAAAGTTGATGCATTGGACAACCAATAAGCTAAAATATCATTGTTATCCTGAGTCTGCAATTCAGAAATGTGTGTCAAGGGATTGATACAAACCAATATATAAAGCATTGATCTTTAGGATGAAGGTCCAAATCTTCATAAACACCAGTTCAAGTTTTGAAAAGACTCCAAGTATATCAATTCAAGCCTTTTTTTGCACCAATATATACTCTTTTAATTCCTACCTCAATAGCTTGGCCAATGGTTTGTATTATCCTGTCAAAGATACTGGTCCTCTCAACTTCAAATGACCGCCACTGCCTAAGACATTTGTAGATAATGCAAGCAGCAACAGGCCTGCCCTTGGAAAAGCCCAAATGTTGTGCGACACAGCGGATGAGCAAGTCTTGATACTCTTGTTGTTTCTCGTTAAGGGATTTTTGCGGTCTTCCCTCAACCTCATGACCATCTCTTGCATTCAGCGAAGAACTATGAAGATCCTGTAATTATTTCCACAATTATTAGTCACTGACCAATATGTTGGGTGGTGATATGTAATAAAGCAAATAATCAAACTATATAACTTACTAAGGTACTAATAGTACTTTTTGTGCTTTCAGTTCTCTGCATGCAGTGGAAAATGAGAAGGACAGATAAATAAGTAACTGATAGAATTTGATGTCCAAAAGGAATAAATTTGTTCAGGTGTGAGAGAATACCTGTATGATTGACCTTGAGCGGACTGACTGTAATTTAGTACTTTGTGCCATTGCTAGAGCTTGCTGGCGAAGGACTTTATTTTCTGACTCTATGTTGGCCATCTTCTCTTCAAGCCTATATGCAAAGGTCAATAATCACATTAACAGTTTAATAAAAGTATTCATGAATGTAGGGCTGTCTTTTCGGTGCAAGGAAAACTCTATTTGGTGTCAAGTAGAATCGTGTTCATTATAATCAGGGGCAATGACAAAGAGGAAATGACCAGCCTGCTGTTTAAAGATTTTTGTCATTTTCCCTTGCATTTTCAAACTATTTCTTCAAATATATACTCGTATAAAAAAAGTGTAAGAAAACAACTTTCAACAACAGTAATAACAACAATCCAGTATAATCCCAACTCACTTGGGACCTGGGGTCAATATGTACACAACGTCACAACCTTACCCCCGTAAAAAATTACAGAGGCTTTTTTGGTTAGACCCTTGATTTGTTGCATACTCGCATTGTTGTATACTTTGTATTAACTGCCCCAAACTTCATATAGGGGAAGTTGGCTGTGACATTTTGATTTAGTCCATTATTGCCTGAGGCTAAAACATGGTCGAAAATGACTCTTTTAACTCCTGAGCATATTTCTTCCTTTCCCTGGCATCTTCCGGGATCCAAACATACTCTATAGATGGTGATTGTTGATTTCCAAATATACAGCTCATTATGAAGTCAAATCATGATAGATAGCCTGAATGTCTATGCAAAACTTAGGATTGGTTGACAAAAAACAAAAATTACCTTGTGAGTGATTCCTGAAGTTGTTGAACTCTTTTTTCAGTTTCTTCCAACTTCAGGTCCTTTTCTTCACTTGATTTTAACGCTTCTGCACACTTACTCTCGGAATCATCTCCCCGTTGTCTTTCTGATTGCAATTGGACCTATCAAGAAGTACCAACAGACAAATAATCACATATGAGTTTAGAAAGGTAAACAAACATGTTTAGTCTTTATATTTTTAAAAGAGGAGGGTCGAACTATGGTCATCAACTGACCTTCAAATTTTCAACTTCTGCAGTCAAAGAATCAATCTTTTCTGTATCCTCAACAGGGACAGGTGTCTCTTTTACAATTGAAGATGCTTCTTCGATAGCTTTCTTTGCAGCTTCCCGTTCATTGATTAAGAGTGCATTTGTTTCTTCCACTTTGCTTTGTGATGCTTGCAGCGCATTCTGTAGCTTTGCAATTTCTTGGCCCTTTGCTTCTTCCAAATCTGTCTGCAAAAAATAGTTAATTTTGTTAAAAGGCTGAAATATATACTCAAGAATCAAGATCAGTCGGCCACGTGATGGCTGTAAATTACCCTTAGTCTTTTCTCCAGCTGCACGCGCCAAGTAAGCTCTTCAACCATTTTTTCAAGCTTATCCTTTGCTTCTTTAAGTGCACCCGTTTCTCTTGAAGCCTGAAGGTACATGAAAACACCCAAGTCTTTAGGAAGCTCAAGTACTGAGCTTATTTACTTATTTATTACGGAGTATTTTATTTGTTTATATCAATAAAACTTGCATAGCTTTTTAAAAGCAAATCTATGATTAAGATGACTGAGATTTTACAATTAAATATTTAAAAGAAATTATATTCATTGCGACCTAGTGAGATCCCAAGGTAAGTAGCTAATTTGGGGTCTTTGACAAGGGAAGGTTATGTTTTAAGCACCCAATGATCAATCATTTCATACACAGCCCAATTGTCCACTGGAAGTAAAATACTTTAAGTCTTGCTTCAAAATATTAACAAGTCATATTGGTTTCTAAGGCCTTGAGCTAGACTAACTAACCAGTACATTCATATATGCATGGGTGAATCTACCCTTGGCCCATCACATCAGTGCTCCAGCCCAGTCCTCCCACTTTTGAAATTGGAAATATATCTATACAATGCAAAACATAATGGGATTTGTATTAGTTGTCAAATCCATATCCTACCATCTTTAGTTTTCGAAGCTCTCTCCTTGCAACCCTTCCCCTCCATCTGCACTGTGTCACAATTGTTGCTCTTATGAGTTTCTTGTAGTATGAAAAGGCTTTATGACCATGCCAATGTGCCTGCACAATTAGCCACTAATTCATACATTTGAAAACTCAAACATATTAAAATGATAGAGAAGCCGATCACGAACCTGTATCATAGTTGCTGCCTTATTTTGATTTTTGAATGTAAAATTATTTCGGGCCGCCATTGCACGCATCCCTGTCTGAACAGTAATGACTGCATACTGAAGATTCTTGTAAGACTTCCAGGCCATGCGTCCACGCAATTTTTTCTGTATCTTGAGAGATGCAGACACTCTTTGCATATGCTCAAACAACTTGAAAGCAATCCAGGCTGTTAAATGTTTAAAAAAAACTTAAAATGTATATTTAACAATTAAAGGGTATATTATAGAAAAATCATAAAAAGTTCTACACCCATAATTGGCTGTTAAGACAATCACAAATTGCAAAATATAAAAGTTCTGACAAATAAGGTCTAGTCTGCTTCTCATATCGGTTTATTATTTTAGGATATATAGGTAGCAGATACGAATAAGCATATGAAATACTACGTAGAATAATCAAACCTCGGCATGCAGATTGCAAAGATACTGCAGCCTCTTGTAAGGCAATAAAATATTTCCGGGCAATATGTGTTCTAGCTTTCCTTTGAATGGTCTTGGCTGAATTGTTTAGCTTTTGTGCCCTCCTAGAATCAAGGTCAGCCATCTGACCAGCTCGCAGGAAAACTTTTGTTTTACCAATCTGCATATTTATGCACTCTTTAAGAGAAAAGACTCACAATTTCGAAGGCAATACTAAAAAGAAAAGATATAAATATCATGTTAAAGAATATAGTTTGAAAGTAACATCTGTTTTCCGAAAAGCAAACTTTAGACAACCTGAGAACCCGCAAGCCCCATTTTTTCTAAAATCACTTTGCATGCAACCTTTTCATCATAACTGTCAACAAGCAAAGTCAAAATCAAAACTTGACATCAGCATGCAAATTATACTTGAATCACATAAAAACTTTGTGATGCTTTATTTCTTTTAAAACAAAACATTTTTCTAAACAAAGAAAAAGCTTCAAAACAAGACATTTTTTCAAACACTCTATTTTTGGACAGAGAGAGTATTGACTTCTGAGTTGGAAGATAAAAATTGTCATTACCTTCCCTCCAATACCTCTGGAGCAAGAAGACCAAATCGGTTAAGAAATTCAAAAAAGGTCTTACGAGTAGGGTAGCCAGCACAACTAATTCTAATTGCCTCTAGGACTCCCTGAAATGAGGACCACCATAATTCATTCATAAAGTTTAATAAAGCATTGATTTTTTTCAAATGCCCCATACAATGACAGTTATGTACTCACGCCACAACGCAGTTGCTGCAAGATGTTGACATTCTCAAAGATGGAAGGTTTTAGAAGATTGTTTGGCTTAACACATCTGATGTAATGAGGCTCAGTAGAATTCAGAGTCTCCATCAGTTGTTGGAGTTGTAGCTGCACCAATCAAAATATAATCATTAGAACTCTTGCTTGCTTAGGTTCGGTTAATTTCAAAAAGAAATACTTTCTTGATGCATTTGGCACATTAATACATTTTCCTCAGAAAACTACTGTGTTTGACACCTACAAATAAATGAGATTTTGTGAAAGAGGTCACACTGTTTTGAAGATGAGAAGTCATTCCCTGGTCTAATTTGGTAGGTTACATGTTATATTATACATAGAACATATTTTCAGGTACAATATATTCCAGGAAAAACACTTTCTATGACAAGTTACTTTCCTGGAATCAAGCAGAGCCTTTAGAGTATCACTACTCATTCCCCTTTATATCCCTCCTACATCATCCATTTATAATGCCACATCATTTTCCTCTCCAATATTCCTCACTATACTCTAATCATTCATCTACTTTTTTACTATATTTTTTACACTTGTCATCCAATCATTGGTGCACAAAAAATTAAAAGTGCAATGCATTAATAAAATACTTTCTCTCTCCAGGGGAATAATATTCCCCCATCTTCTTCTCTCTATTATATTCCTCTCAACTCTCTAATCATTCTTGATACAGCACAAGGGAGAGCCATACCCTAAAAGCTAGCTGTTAAGGTGGGACTTGGGAGAACCTTTGGCTATATAAACCCATCACCAAGTTCCCCATTTAACCGGTGTGGGACAATGAAATCAGTCTGTATCATTCGACCCCCCATAAGGCCCAACGTCCTCGTTGGTCACGGTTGGTTTCACCAGGCCACCACTCCGAGTTGGCTCTGATACCATTGATACAGCACAAGGGAGAGCCACACCCTAAAAGCTAGCTGTTAAGGTGGGAGAACCCTTGGCTATATAAACCCATCACCAAGTTCCCCATTTAACCGGTGTGGGACAATGAAATCAGTCTGTATCAATTCTTCTCTCAATTCCCCTTACACATCATCTTATTCCCCTCTCATACTCCCTCCACTAAAGATGCCCTTAAGAAAACTATTCAAGTACATTACATGCATATGCTTAATTCCACCTTACCTTAAAACGAGAACCAATAGATGAGAACTTTGACGATTTGGATGATTTGTTTGTCTCTTCAGGAAGGGGAGGGAATAGTCCAGCTACAAATGAGCATCTAGAGCTATTTAACAAATCTTGATGCTCAGGAACAACATAGTCTTTGTTCTTGTCTAAAAATTGATCCGATTGGTACAGGACCTGACATCAAACCATCAAAACCTGATAAACGCTAACTTAATTTTGATTCTTACTTTAATACAGATATGCACATCTTGTTAAAGCATTCAATTTACTCGAATAACACCAAGTCCCCCAATCATATAAGAGTTGGACTTAAAGTTTTAAGGTTGAGAATCATATTTAAATTTATGACATCTGAGGTACCTCTCCGGCATAATGAGCAATTGCAAAGTCAGTACGAGATAGTTTTGGTTTGACAAAACGCTTGTGGCTCTTGAATGTCTGATAAAGCTTTTGTGCAAAAGTTTCATGCGTTGACTTGGGAAACATGCTGGAAACAGAATAAACCCATCAAGAAAAGATCTTTTAATTGCTTGTATTTGAGATGTTAAAAATTAAAAAAACGAATTGTATCAAAGTACAGTATAAGTTATACCAGGCTTCATCAAGAAGAGCAACGACTCCCCCGGGTTTCTGTTAAAAGAAAATAGAAAAACGATTGCGTGAAAATCCTACTTCAGAGGCAGAATGTAACAAGTGTAGTAGAAAGGAACAAATTAGCACAAACATGAAACCATTGAGGAAAAACTTCACTACCAAAAGTAAATAAAGGAACCTTTTCAATAAGATCCAAGACGTCTTGGTTATCAACGAACTCAATATAGCTCCAATCAATCTCTTCTTTTGTGTATTCCTCTTGTTCCATCTTGAACACGTGCTGAAATAAATGACAGCTATTTAGGCACCATATTAAGATTCAGGGAGATGTAACACGAAATGCCACCAAATGTACAACAGCAGCCCAGTAAAATCCTATCATTGGGGCCTGAGAATGTTGGGTTTACGTAGACTTTACCCCTACTTATAAAGGTAGAAATGCCACTGACTGTACCTGGTTAAAATGTTGTTGCAACTTCTCATTTGTATAATTAATGCAGAACTGTTCAAAGCTGTAGATAAACATAGCAACAAAAGTTAGAAATATAACATAAAATCAGTCATACACAGAGAATTTAGTTATACTGTTCAACAATCACAACATACCTATTATTTTTGAAACTTTCAAAACCATAAATGTCAAGAACGCCAATTAGTGACTTTGAGTTTGGATCTTGTCCAATTGAGCTGTTTATTTTGTCCACCAACCTATTAAAAAAACATCAGTAATCAAACACCCTTAGTATATAGCAAAACATTTAACTTGGAACACAACTTAATAAGCAACAATATGAGTGAAGCACTACAAAAGTAATACGGAGTGATAATAAGGATTTTTGGATGTCATTAACTCAACCTTTTAGGTATTGGACGATATTACTCCCACCTTTTAAAAAGCATACCATAGAGCCGACATTTACGCCTTATTATTTTCATCAAACCAGCACTGACTTAGGATAGTTAGAATTTAACTTCTAAATGATCTACAACAACAAAAAAACATTACCCAAGTGCCTCAAAGGCTCCCCACCATTCCGGGGTAAGGGGAATCGAATGTACACAGCCCGATACCTATGTTTAAAACATAGAATGGCTGGTTTTAGAACTTTTAAACGACAGGTCACCCTAAATTTATGACAATAATAAAATATAAATCAGATCCCACAGATCACCTATTAATGAAAATTATGAAGTGGTAAAGATCTCGTGCGAGAGGAGAAGCTGTGTTACCAGTCTTACCTTTGCGTCAAATTTGACCGGTGACACAGGTTCCTCCTCGCACAAGATATCCATTGCTTCTAAATTTCATGCCTAAATCATTCTCAGCGGGAAGAAATAGACAGTGACATGTATGGATGTGTTGTCCATTTTTATTCCATATCGGAGACTGATACGTACCTAATTGTTGTTGTTGTTGTTGTTATTGTTATTATTATTAGTGGTAGTGCTAGTAGTGGGGGAATTAGTGTGTGGTAGTTAATTAACCATGCTCCATGCATGTTGAGTGGTGTGTGGTTATATTGCACTATATGTGTGTGTGTGTGTGTGTGTGTGTGTGTGTATAAAATGTAATTTTGATTCAGAATAATGGAATGAATGACGAATCATCTTGTCTTTCTCTCTACATTTCTATCTAGCTTCTCTCTCTTTTCTAGGCCAATTGATTAAAATTCAATTGGAACATATTAGAGACATAAGATGCAAAATTGGGTTCTAACTAGCCTAACTCAGTGTTGGTATAATGAAAATAATGAGGTGCAAAGCTCGGCTTAATGACATATTTTTTGAAAGGTGGAATTAATATCGGCCAATACCTAAATGTTGAAGTATTGGCGTTCAAAAATCCTAATAATAATAATATTAATAATAACAATAATAATAATACCAGTCAAATAAGCGACAATATATAGTCTTAGCTAAACCATCTCTACTAACTGCTGCATTTTCAGGATCAAGACTTCTCTTGATGACCTCTTCTGGGGTGACCATCACCCGCTTCAATAATGCATCTTCTAACGCAGCAGAATCACACCTGATAAAAGTATAATGACTATCAAGACTTTGATTTCACTCATTACATTATAGGTTTAAAAACAGAAAGCAACTCATGCACTATTTTTTGCATACATAAGAAGTTCAGCTGTTGTCTGAAGATGGAATTTTGATTTGTCATCTTTAAGAACTGATGAGTCAATTTCTTTTCCTTTTGCGAATGCAATGTTACCAAGATGAAGAATCGCAGCCACAACTCTAAAAATTGCTTCCTGGGGTGAGAAAGAGAGTAACTTGCTGCTTGTGATTAAAGAATATTAAAAGCGGGGATGGGGACAAAACAAGAGATGCAGAGTGGAGTATTAGTTATGAAAATATACTTGATGTGTATCACTAATCCCAACAACGTCCATAGCTCTTCTTGTTGCAAGATAATCATGAGCGTCACTCACACCAACCAGCTCATAACAACTCGATTGATTCAAGTAATGAAATGATTTGGGATCCCCTAACTTGTATTTTTTAATTTCCTGGCAACAAATTCGAAACTGCTGTCAAAAAAAACATTGGGTATGAAATACAATTATGAAATGATTAACAGTGGATTCAATCCTACAAAGTTTATCTCATAGGGGGGTGATGATTGTTTGAGCTTAGTTAGACTTGGAGTTTCATCTCAACCTTGAAATTAGTAGTAGAACAATGTACGCAATGGTGTATCCAATGACGGTAGGGGGCAGTCGGGGCACCCGTCTTCACTTATACAAAGTACTCCGTATATAATAAGTGAAGTAAAAAATTTATATCTAGTCCAAAATTTCAAACTTATTATTGGAATGTTTAGAAACAGTTTTGTACTGCATACGCTAACAATAAGTACTCCAAACAAGGATTAAACTAAATTTGAGAGATTCTACATAATGTGGGAGACAGTAATGCACGAAGAAGAAGAAGAAGAAGAAGAAGATCACCTCCTGTGGCGCAGCACAGAGAAGATAGAAACAGTGATAATTCCGCTCAGGATCTGAGACCTGGCAAACACGAGACCTCTCCAGGAGATATGTTCTAATGGCTGCTCCCGATATTTTTGCATTCTTGTCGAATTGAATCTCAACGAATTTCCCAAAACGACTACAAATCAACAACAGCTCAATCAATGCGGAACCACATTTGGTTTTAATCAATTGAGGTAATGAAATAAATGAAAATGCATCGTTTTTAGCCCTAATCTGACCTCGAATTGTTGTTTCGAACCGTCTTGGCATTCCCAAATGCTTCCAGAACTGGATTTGACTGCAAATATAAGGAGGGAAAATATATTCTCCATTTAAGAATCTGGCATTCGCCATTGATATGTTTAAGCTAGTTAGCAGCTTGACTGGCTTGAAGTAATGTTTTCTTTTTTTAACAGAAATAAAAAAAACTTATATACTTGGTATTAAAAAAGTAGATCAAAAGCTCTCTTCAAAATAAAAAATGATAAAAATATTTTATTTTATCAATAATCAATAAATAGTGAACTATTTAAAAATATTTTATCTTATTTTAAATAGTGAACTATGACATTCTTTTTAAACGTAAGTAGTATTGTCTTCCACATACAATCTCCCGTGGAGTCACTCGATTTGTGTTTGGATTCACTTTAACTTAGTATTTTTTATATTTTAATCATGTTTTCCGTTCGTTCTCTGTGTTAATAAACTGGCTTATGAGCTGCTTATAAAAACTAAGTAGGTTTCGCCATCATATTTTTGAACTAATTTTTTTTGTTTTGACCAGATTATTTACATAATTATTCGTCACCATTTATGAATACTTCAAACAACTTATCTATCATTTTATTTTTCATCAAATACTCACAATATTTATCTTATAAAGAATTTATATGATAAAAACTATTTATAAGCACTAAATTAATAAATACCAACACGCTCTATTTTAATGTACTTCCTCCGTTTTTTAAAACACTTCATCTTTGATTTTTTTTTATTTTACTCAAAACACTTCCACATTCTATTAATAAACCAATTCCACTTATATTTTTTCTTACCTTATCTATCACACCAGACTTTTTCACTAATAATCTATTCATCACATATTACTTTTATCCATCACATCAAGAATAAAATTAGAAAGTCAACCATAAATATACAGTCTTTATTTATCCTAAATATCAAAATAGAAACCGTTTTATAAAAAGAAGTGAGAACTAATTGCCTACCTCAAGAACTTGTTGTTCAACGGTGCGACCTTCCGTGCCCTTGCGGCCACCCAAATAGGCCAAATACCGCATAAGCATTTTTGTGGTCTCCGTTTTACCGGCTCCACTCTCCCCGCTCACCAATATCGAGTTACTCTTCCCCTCATTCAGCATTGCCCTGATATTTTTATCATTAATCAATTAATTCACTCATAAATTAACATTGTTTTACTCTATTTAATATGGAGTAATTCTCTCTGTCCCAAAAAAATTATAACATTTTAACGTTTCTGGTTAAATTGTGTAATACTTTGACCACAATTTATAGAAAATGAATATTTAGTTATCATGTAAATTTCGTAAAACTAAGTTTATTTTAAATTATTAATTTGAAGTATCAAATTTTTATAATATTCGATTATTTTAAATTATATTTGATTCGTGGTCAAAAAATGTTATAATTTTGCCTAAAAAATCAAATTGTTCGCCTTTTTTTGGAATAGTAATTCCCAGCAAAAAAAGTCAAAATTTACATTTTTTTAAAAGTAAGATGAATGACCTGAAAGCCACGTCAGCAATGGCAAAGACATGGGGGCTAAGCTCTCCGAGAGGGGCTCCTTTGTATTGTTCCATCATGTGGACGTCATAAATGTGCGGTAATTTTTGGAATGGATTAATCGCAATTAGTATGCTCCCCGTATAAGTCTGCATGTCCATGCATGCCATAATAACAAATTAATGAGAGCATATTAATAACCAAATTTTATTTATTAGATATAGAACAATAACTTAATTGACGGATCGGACCACCGGTCGTCATTTTTTTAATGATATATTGGTCGTATCACGTACATAAATTTCATTGAGTTGGTATCGTGTCTTCAAGTTTTGCAACACACCAGGTTCGTGCAAATACGACAGCTTCGTCATGTCGTCCACCCCTCCCGCAGGGGCATCCTCGTCCTTGGGATATATTTTTGATAAATTCGCCACCACCTTCATTGCAAATATGCAAATATTTTTGATAATACTAGCTATTTACTTACGCATAGTGGGTGATTTACGTGAAGCCAACGTGAGAAATCTATTTTGGGACAATAAGAGTATTGGGTATGTACCTGTCTCCCATCGGTTGTATCGACGTGGACTTGTTGCCCGTCGATCTTTGAGACACGCCCATCAATCCAAGCAAGCGATGAATCCTCAACCCAGATCTGAGTCCCCACAATTATGTTCACAGACTGCATGTTCTTGTTCTTACGTGCCTGATTCTGAAGAAGAAGTAGAAGAAGAAGAAGAAGAAGAAGGTGATGAGGGTAATGATTCGAAGAACACGGAAGAACGTAATTCCGGCATGCATGGAAGTTAAAGGGAAGAAATTAAGGAGAATAAGGAATCAAGAAGATAGCTAGTGCATATGCTTGCTTGTTATGGAAGAGTAATTAAGTTTCTAATAAAACAAAAAAAAATGAAAGAAAAAAAGTGAGGTATTGTAATTAGTTGATTAAGTGTGATTAACTCCCTTAATTGTTGTTAGAATTTGGGGGAAATTTTTTGCACATTTAACGTAAACCACGTTGTGAACATACACCTGTTGTAAAATAATTGCAGGCTAGGCATCTAACAAAAATAGGAAGAGGGTAAATAAATGGAAGCCACACACTTTACTTTTAACTATATAATTATTCTTGCACCACTAAGTACCTATAATTAAGGAAAGAACAAGCTAGATAGGTAATTAATTAGGTGATGAATGCATGAAACTAAATTAACTGCATTTGTCGGCATTAATAACTACGGACTATATATTCTCTCGGTATAAAAAAAGTCTTTACCCATTTATTTTGTTAGTGAAATTGATAAACCTTTTACCATTAATAAATATATCATTTCAAATAAATAAATAAATTAATAAATAAATGTTACTGTCTCCGTGTTTTAAAACATTTTCTCTTTCATTCTTGACAAATACTTTTATTTTTGAAAAAAAATGTCTAAATAAAATCATTAAATATACTTCATACTTTTTACATTAATATATTGCGAAATAAGTGATTTGTTTCTTTTTTTTAATGCTACATATATAATTTAAAAGTCAAGTTACAAAATTAAATATTACAAAGGATCGCATGTTTGATCTCCGGTGAGAGTAATAAGTCTATGTGTTTAATGAATGAAAAATGTATGAACAAATATTATACTATACTACGGAGTATTATGGTTATTAGTGTTAAAACACACATGCATTCACTTATTTTTTTTCTTCCTTTGTCATATAATCCTCTATATATTTTGACTTTTTTTAGTCAAACGGTAACACCATTCGTTATAAATTAAATATTATTTAAATGAATAAAGGTTAAATAAATTTGATTTATTAAAACTATATTCTAACTTATGGATATCCTGACCATAGAATCGGCCTTGGGCGGCCCAAATGCAATTCTGAGGCCCAACAATGATGAAACCCAGCTTATCCCAATTCTGAAACTTCAAGGAAGGTCGAAGCCTAAAGATTGGACAAAGTGGCGGGCCGAATGCTGACCCAAAACGATGGGTGAGACCCAGTACAAAAAGAAGACGTGATTTTCCATATCGTGGAATTGAGGGGAAATTGACGATCGATTCGGTGCTACGATTGATGCATGATGGACGAATTACCAATTATTTAGCGCACAAAATTACCTGCTTTGTATACGATAGAATTAGAATATAAATAGAGGGTAAATCTTACCTGAATTTAGTTCATACAAGCCTACGAATGTTTTACATTTCATCAATATTTTTCTTATTTATTGTTACTTCTTCATACGCCATAGATGTTGAGCTAAATTTTAACACTAACGTGAACTTAAATGTGTTGAATTTTCCTTTTAATTAAATATGCTTTCTTTCATAATTTGTTATCAAAAAATGTTATTACTATCCATATTTGAATATTTGATTTTAAAAATTAAAATAGGATAGAGTTTATGAGATGGGGAGTAACAAACAAGAAGTTCAAGAGGTCAATTCTTGCAGAAGAAGAAAGGAGTGCTGCTGTTCAGAAGTAAAATTCCCAGGGCAGCCATGGAAAATAGGTCGCCGGAGAAGACGAGGCTCAACAAGATGCGTATGTATTACCCCCATATGCGCTTTAGTTTTATACATAGCAGCAATTGATCATCTCTTTTATTGGATTTCCACAGTTCGATTCCGCTATCATTCTTGCTGCAACGATCTTGGCGAAATCGTATAGTTCTTCGTTCGAATCATCGAGGGAAACCATATACTCGGACATATCACATGGCTCCTCCATGTTCGCCGGTTTCTGGGCAGCAATCGCGACCTCGAACCCTAACCCTAACTTTTATTCCGGGTCTACCGAACGATTTGGCGGCTTTGATTTTGTTGTTCGTCCCTTACTCCCATCATTCGCGCTTGAGATCTGTATCCAAGTCCTGGAGACTGCTGTTCTCATCCAGAACCATCATCTCTCTGCGCCGGAAGCTTCTCTCGCCTCCCAGACTCTCCCATTTGCTGTGTATATTCCCGGAAGATCCTTCAATTACATCTCCGTGTCTGTTCGATCCCCGGAATCTCTCCTGGTGCTTGCTACCCCCCATGCCGTGTAACCCTCATGCCTATGGTCTCTGCAATTTCACATCGATAGCTGTTGGGCCCCACTTGTATATCCTCGGCGGGTCTCTTTTCGATACGCGGACATTCCCACTGGATGTCCCGTCCCCGTCATCCTCTGCATTTCGGTTCGACTTTTCTGCTTCGTTGTGGGAGTCTCTGTCCCCCATGATCACACCCAGGGGCAGCTTCGCATGTGCTGCAATCCCTAATTCTGACAAGATTCTGGTTGCTGGGGGTGGTTCAAGGCACAACGTGTTTGGGGCTGCTGGAAGTAGCTTGAGCTCTGTGGAGATGTACGATATCGGAAAGGATGAGTGGGTCCCGTTGGATGGGTTGCCGGGGTTCCGTGCAGGATGCGTGGGATTCTTTGTAGGCCAAGGGGAGGAAGATCGAGAGTTCTGGGTGATGGGTGGGTATGGGAATTCAAGAACGATATCGAATGTCCTCCCCGTGGATCAGTACTACAAGGACGCTGTGGTGATGGAATTGAAGAATGGCGGGAAGTGGAAGGAGATTGGGGATATGTGGGAAGAAGGAGAGAGGGGCAGGCTTGGGAAGATTGTTGTTGTTGAGGGTGACGACTTCGATGCTCCTGCTGTTTTTATGCTGGAAGAAAGTAACATTTTCAGGTAAAATTTGCAATTTTCTAATGCAGAGTTTTGTTTATTATATTTTTCATCAAATTTCTCATATTGTTTCTTGAGTTGAGTTTTTGCTCCCTTTTTGAGTAGTTGCATTTGAGTACTTTGTTTTAAATGTATGGGTTCATGAGTTCATCTACAAGACTACAACAAGTCTGACCACTTTCTAGAATTTCCTCACCATTAGGCTTTATTTGTCATTAATAATCAAAGTTGAAGGTGATTTAGAGCTTGTAGGGTAACACTATAAATTATTGTTCTGGCTTATTGTGCTAAAGCTATGGCTGAAATGGTTGAACTTGAATTTGATGAATTGACAAAAAATATATACTCCAAAAAAACAAATAAAATAATATCTTCAAGTAAAGGTACAAGTGTGACTCATATAGATAGTGTTGCAGATTTTGAACTTGGCTTCCCTCTCCCCGAGTTCCTGTTTCCTAGGTTGATCAAAATCTAATGGTTGAGATCAATACCAATATCATGGAGATGTTAGCCGACACACACACCTTATCCCCGAACAACATGAACCAACAAACGAATTAAACATCCTCGTTATGATATTGTACCAATAGCATTTGAACATTTTTGAAATATTTTACAGGTACCAGAGGAGCCCGAACCGGTGGTTGAAAGAAACCAGTTTACCCAAGAAAACCGCCGATGACAAATCAGTTGGGTTTGTTGGTTTGGACGGCGAGCTATATGTGATGACCGTTCTGAGTGGGACCAGTGCAGCTCAGTCCCATACTTCAAGGCAGCATAAGAGCCCATCACCCATATTGACACAAATTTATCATCCAAAGAAGAAGTCTTGGAGATTATTCACTTCGAAACCGCCCTTTAACCATTCGCTGGATTTCAGCACTGCCATTCTGTGTTCGATTCATCTCTAGATGCAAATCTGGATTCCGTTACAATGCTCTGGTACGACTATGGTGTATATGTTGCTTGGACTATATAGTTCTCATTTTTTGCGATGTTGTGCCTCGTACGTGTTTGTGTATGTACAATTATACATACTCTAGTGCATATATCTTGATGACAATAATGGAAAAGAAAGTGTTTTCTTACTGAATATTTAGTGGATAAATTCATTTGGGGGGGGGGACTTTATTGATTTTTTCCTTAGGCACTTTGAACCCTGCTTGAGGGCGCTGCTCCTTTGGAACCCCGTTAAAATAAGAATTTTATCCTAACAAACTCGACAAAGCATGCACTTTGCACCACCAAATTTCTTTGATGATTATTATGATACCATTGGTCATAGTGTTTCTAATTAAACTAAAATATATAACATGTTTTTTAAAAGGTGAAAATTATTTGCATGTTGGGGGAATGATTGTCATTGTTAAGAGTCAAACCTCGGCGACAATGCCTAGCTCTGGCATGCACCAGAGTCAAACCTCTGGCATTATCCTCTTTTGTACCTCTTCTTTGCCATTTAAGCTACACTTCGGCGACAATGCCTAGCTCGATTACATTGGTGCATGCATGATTGTTGGAAAATGTTAGGAAAATAAGGAAAAAATGTCGAGCGAAAATTGTTTTGGTTTATTTGCATTACTTTGGAAAATACTTTTCTTAATACTCCGTATTTGTGAAGTGAAAATCCCAAATTATTTTATTACCGAGCTACGTAGTACTTTTTCAGCCCGTCATAGATCGTCTCAAATGTCTTTTTTATTTGTCGGATTACCTTTACATTTTTTAAACTTTTAAATTCCACAATTAGCTTTCACTTTATTTATTATACCTTCCCAACGATTTTTTTTACTTGGGGTGAATAAAAAAGGTTGGTAGGAGCGTCTAGACAGCATAGCCGGCCATCTATAGGTGAATCTTTTTATATCTCCATTTACCTACTTTTCCCTTATGGATAGAGACAACATTATTGAAAACTGACCTCCAAAATGGGCCCAGAAAAACATGTTCGGTTAGATGTTTCAGTTTCTCAACAAATAGCGCTCATACCCCTCGTGGTTTGTAAAATAAGCAGTAATATCCTCTCTGTTTTCAAAACTCATTTTTAAAGTCCTTGTGGTTTCAAGATGTTGCACCCGTGCCCCTTCTGATCATTTTCCGGCCATTTTTCCGCCGAAAAAGGGGGGCATTGGTGCATATTTTTTAAAAAATAGGGGGTATCAGTGCTGATTTTTATTTCTCACATTTTTTTTGTTTTTTTTCATTTTTTCCTTTTTTTGTTTCATTTATTAATAAAGGTTTTTTTAAAAATTATTTTTATAATGTTCTTAAAATTTAAAGTTATTTTTGTTTGAAAAAATAACATATAATGCATATATACTTCGCAAATTAACAATTTTTGTTTCTTCTGAAAAGTAATTTTTTAACCACTTCAAAAAAATGGGGAATAGAATAAGAAACAAATTAATAAAAAAATAAAAATGAATATCCTTTTTGGACATCTTAATTCTATGGACTCTTTTAGGCATATCCAATTTTTTTTGTATAAGATTTCTTTTGCGTATTTTAATTTTTTCATTTCGTTTTTCCATATTTTTATTTTTTATTCTTTGTTTTTTTGAACTTTCCAAAAAATTATTCTAAGTAACAAAGTGAAAATGTTTAATTTGAGATAGATGTAATAAATGTTAATTTTTTTATTTTTACTTTCATTTCAAACACAAAAAATTTGAAAATTTTTGAAACATTATAAAAAATTGAAAATATATTTAAAAATATTTAGGAAAAGGAAAAAGAGATAGAAAATATTTAAAAAAAGGGAAGAATAATAAACGAAAATAAGAAATGAGCACAAATGCTCCCTATTGTTTAAAAATTATGCGCCAATGCCTCCTCTTCGCCGGAGAATAGCCGAAAAATGATCAGAGGGGGTGTGGGTGCAACGTTTTGAAACCACAAGACTTTAGAAATAAGTTTTGAAAATTAAGGGAGTATTATTGCCAATTTTCAAAACCACGGAGGGTACCGGAGCTATTTGGCCGCCAAAAACATCCTTGACTAGCTTGAACCAGACACGCACCCAATCTTAATCAATTTGCCAATGTCGTCCACTCTCTCTCACATCTTAATTGGCACAAGAGGTCTGCAAAAGAGCTTGTGCCACCATTTCACTTTTGTTATTGTCAAATCATTAACATTATGTTTGATTCAAAGAATTTAAAATGGAAAAAAAAAGAAAATGAGATGAAAAATGGATGGAAAAGAAAAATAAGAAGACAATATATTAAGAAGAGATAAAATTAAATTTCTCCCATTTTGACAGAAAAAATGAGAAAAAACCATTTTTTTCTTATCTTTCCAAATTCATTGAACCAAACATAGTGAAATAGATCCGATTTCAGTAATTTGTGTTGGTGATTTTAGTGTCATCAATTTATTTTGTGTAATTGGATTTACTTCGATCGGACAAGAATTTAAATAGACGTTGTCAATCGAGTTAGGAGGCGCTGAGTGCGCGCTCGTTCAACAATATTATAAATTCACTACGGGGGTCCGGGGGCGGAAGCCCCTGGGATAGCGGGGGTCCGGGGGCGGCAGGCCCCGGGTAGCGGGATCCAAGGGGCGGCAGCCCCTAGCGAAGTCGAAGGGGCAGAGCCCCTGGCCGGGGTCGAAATCATTAAAGGACGTTAAGATTTTCGGACGTTATTTCTTTATGAAAATCCTTAAGATTTTCGTGATCGGAGTCCAAATCATTAAAGGACTCAAACTAGCGGATAAACATCAAAATATACTCTAAAACCGCAGGAGGCTCTTCAAACTCGCGCCTATCTTCTTCCCTACGCGAAGGATCATGTCCGATCATGGATTTTTTGATTCTAGAAAATAGAATCTCGTGGTATGGATTGGGGTACAGATTTTCGATTGTTTGTTCTTGATTAACGTCTTATCCAATTAAAGTATTTCGTATACCCGAAATAACTTTGATCTGAAAGCGTTTCGTACGCGATTCGTTATTCTATCGAGTTCTTCGTTTAAACACACCTTCGCAGTGTTCTTCCTCCTAATATTCCAATAATTTGTATTTGTCTAACTGAAGGATAGAGTTCAATTATCCTTGTTATTGTATGGTGGGTTCTAGGAAACCATGAGATGCGATTTATGCTTGTTTTTCTTTCTAAAATCTTGTTATCATTGCTCCTTGGATTTCAAATTGGATTAAGCTATTTTTATACCAAAATTTGTATCACATTTTGTACTCCAATGACATGCACTGACATTTTGTGTTAGTATGATGTTAGTGTGATGATTTACATTGTCAAAAAATGTCAGTGTAAATATTTTTAATTGAACTAACATTTTCTGTCTGTGTGAACCGTTAAAATGTCATCGCATTTCTTTTGGGTATAATTTGGATTACACTTTTAGTGTATCCATAGCATGACAAATTCAAATTTGAGGAAGAGTACTCTTTTATAAGAAAAGTAAATTTGTGAGAAGAAAAATGAAACATTGTGACTGTAATTGAAAATGAATTAAGTTAAATTGAAATAAAATTTAGGACGAGTAAAGTAAATATGGAGAAAAATTGATTGATGATTGCAAACTACAGAGTACATTAAGGGCTTGTTTGGGAATAACGTTAGAGATTAGCGTTAGCGTTTTGGATAAAATTTTAACGGTGCAGATTACTTTGAAAACGCTAACTCTAAACGATGCCCATAGATAACTTTTAATGAAATTGAATCCCATTGAATTTTAATTCCAATTTAATTCCAATTCCATCAATTCTGTATACCTGGGGTCCGTTTGGTACGCGGAAATGGAATTGAATTGAAATTGGAATTCTATGGAATTAAATTGGATGGAATTGAATTCTAATTCAATTTCAAATCCTTTGTTTGGTGTAATTAAAGGATTGATATAGAATTGTATTGTAATTCCAAATCCTTTGTTTGGTGTAATTAAAGAATTGATATAGAATTGTATTGTAATTCCAAATCCTTTGTTTGGTGTAATTAAAGAATTGATATAGAATTGTATTGTAATTCCAAATCCTTTGTTTGGTGTAATTAAAGAATTGATATAGAATTGTATTGTAATTCCAAATCCTTTGTTTGGTATAATTAAAGAATTGATATAGAATTGTATTGTAATTCCAAATCCTTTGTTTGGTAACATAAAATTATATATACAATTGATAAGAAATTGTATTCTGGTCCCAACCGCTTTATTTGATAACTCAAAAAATGACATTAATATACATTATGGCTACCATCATTTTTTTAAATAACCATCTTTAGACATTTATGACCATAAAAAATTGAACAATTATAAATTCAAATAGCTCAAACACACAAAACTTAAATTCAAACAAAGTTGACAGAAGAAGTATTAACTTAAGTTTAAACAAAGTTCAAGTTGAATGATAATCTAGGAATTGTATGATAAAAATAAGTGTCAAATCGAAAAACAAATCTAAAAAAAGAATCGAATTTAAAGATAGAGAGAGAGGGAGAGAGAATTACCAGATGTCGCCACCCTCACCTCTCACCCATGGAGAATTGCGAGATGTCTGCGAGGGTCACCCATGGAGATAGAAGATGAGAGAGCTGAGAGAGATGAGAGAGCCGAGAGAGAAAGCGAGAAAGAGTGTGGGAGTTTAGATCTGCCTAAAATTAGATCTAAGATCCGACCCGAGAAAGATCTGCGTGTTTTTATTTGACCCGTGGAATTCACTCCAATTCTTTTATCCTGGTATGGAATTTAAAATGTAGAATTGAAAATTTTGGAATTAGAATTGAATTCCAATTCTATGAGTTTTTTTGATACCAAACATTAGAATTGGAATTAAAGTCTCCAATTCCAATTCCGTGGCTTGAATTCCGCGTACCAAATGGACCCTTAACAAAAATTTGTAGGGAGTAAATTGTAATCTAGAGAAGTTGTGGTTAGCCGATCAAGTGTGCGTTGCGTGTTTTACATTGTGATAACTTTGTGGATTGTTGTCTTCCTTTGTAGCATCCTTATCATATTCCTTTATTTTTTTGAAAAAGACAACAATAAATGGACTCAAAAAAAAATATCTAGCTAACAGCAAACAAAATGAGCCATCTCACAATACTCTTATTCACTTCGTCCCAAAATATTCTTTTTATTTGATTTTTTACGTTTAAAGTTTGTAAATTTTGACTTTGATATGTGAAAAAAATACATTTGATATAAATTTGACACCAATATTTTTCTATCGTAACATACGGAGTAGTTAACAGTCAAAGTGCAATACTGGAGAACGTGAAAAATCAAATGAAAAGAACATTTTTGTACAGACAAAGTAACAATATCTCTAAACTCGTTTCGAAAAAAATTATCTAACAATTTCTTCTCAAAATTAATCTCGAAATAAACAACATATAGATTTTGGTTCTCATCAAACTAGCGATTGAAAATACTTTTTCCAAACAAGGTTTCTGCTATCTCAAACAATAGTTTTGATTATGAATTTATTCTATCTCTAGGTAAAGATCTTAGCTATTTGAAAATAAGTATAAAATTTAAAAAGTATAGAATACTAAACAAAACTATACTAGATACTTAGATTAACCAGAACACAGTTTTTTTTCCTCGAGGTAGTTTCCTATTAAATTATGAATATCAATAAATATAAAAAGTGTAAAAATAAATTCGATAATCAAAATTAGAATGGGTAATTTACCTTAATACGACTAAAATATAATGACTCTCTCAATATAGGACCATACGTTTTTATTTCCCAATGTAGGACCATATTGATCATTATCTATTAGTCTATTCAACTATAATGTCAAGCATCACTTGGATATTATTTTCTCACTAGTCATTATTAAGTCATATTTAGGAAATAGAAAAATTTAAGTCCTACATTAAGAAATGACTTATACTTCCTCCGTCCCATAAAGTGTTACCCATTTTGACTAAAGTTGAAATTAAGAGAGGAATAATTTTGTGTTGACTTTCCAAAAATATCTTTGATGTGATGGGTAAAAGTAGGATGTGATGTGTAGATTATTAGGACAAAGGTATGATGTACTCCGTAATAGGTATGGTTTGAAAAAGTAAGAGGTAAAAGTAGTTTTTTAATAGAAATGGGTAAAGGATTGTGGGACACAATTTTTTTGAAACGTGTAAATCTTTTTGGGACGGAGGGAGTATATGTTTTAGTCTGCAAATTTCAATTTATGATTCTACTATAGCCTACGTGTCCCGTAATCAAATTTAACAACATGATCACATAATTACTATTATCATTAACAAATTTAATTACATAGAGACAATATAATTATAGTGCAGGAATTCATAGTAATAAAGATACTAGGTACATACGTGCATGCATAGAGTACAACACATAACAGCAGCAACACATATCATCACCTATCATATATGTCTCCTCACAATCCGGACAGGAAATCCACCCTTCATTTTCGACGTCATGTCCGCCGTGTACTCCGGCACAAACCCGTCGCCCATCGCCGGAACCACCCTGAACCGCCGCAGAACTCCGGCGACCACCCTCTTCATCTGGAGCATAGCCAACTCTTTGCCCAGACATACCCGGGGCCCGGCCTGGAACACCGGGTACTTGAACGGGTCCTTGCCCGTGAAAACCCGCTTCCCCGTCGCGGAATCCGTCCCGAGCCACCGCTCGGGGCGGAATTGGCGCCAGTCCTCCCCCCAGACCGCCTCCACCCTCCCCATTGCGTAGGGGTGGTAGCTCACCCTTGTCCCCTTTTTCACCGCCGTCCCGTCCGGAAGAACGTCGTCTGCCGCCGCCGATTTCGTGTCCACCGGCACCGGCGGGTACAGCCTCATGGTCTCGCAGAGGGCGGCGTGAGTGTACACCATCTCTTTCATTTCGTCGTATACCGGAGTTTCTATTACATATAAATAAAGTTGGAATTTATTTAGATGACAAATTAAAAGAGATTATTTTTCAACTGGGTAATTTACTTAAATAAGACTAAAACATAATGACTTTCTCAATATAGGACCATATATTTTTATTTCTCAATGTAGGACTTTTGGTCATTATGAATTAATCATTATTCAAGTAAATGTCCATCATTACTGGACATTTTTCCTCCCGCCAAGACATTAATAAGTCTTATATAGAGAATAAAAAAATTTAAGTCCTAGATTAGGAAAGTCATTATGTTTTAGTCCTATTTAGTACAAATTTTACTTCTTCAATTTATCCTTCATAACAATAGATGTAAACTAAAACTAAAAAAATACATTTTTGGGAGAGAAAAAGTGACAAATAAATTAAAAACAATACTTTGAATTTTTGTGTGATTGATATTATTGTTAAAAAGTATTCTTTTCATTTCTAAGTATATGTTCACTTTTGATTTTTTTCTGTTAAAATTGGTAAAATAATTTTACCACAAATTAAATAAAAGTAATACTAAATTTTGATACAAAAATAATTTTATTCGATTTATTTTATAAAATATATTCAAAATATTATTTTATACAATTAAGATACAACACATATTTCATTTAATAATAGGTTAAGGGTAAAAAATTAGTTTTAAATAAAAAAGAATGAATAAGAACCAAATTAATACTCATCCGTTTCTGATCTTAAAATACTTCTTCTTTAAATTTTTTGTTTTCCCGACCCATTTGGTACACAGAATTCAAATTATGGAATTGAGGACTTCAATTCCAATTCTGGTGTTTAATAATACAAAAATTATGTGATTTTGGAATTGATAGTACAAGAAATGATTTAGAATTGGTGAATTCAATTCTATGGAATTGAATCTCATGAAATTTTCATTTCAATTTTAATTCCATCAATTTCGTATAACAAACGGATCCTAAAACACTTCTATTTTCTATTAAAAAATCAGTTTTATTCCTGTTTTTTTTCTTATCATTTCTATCACATCATATTTTTTATTACTAGTCTATTTATATTTTATTTTACTCATCACATCAAAGATAAAATTGGAAAGTCAACTAAAAATATACCATTCTTATTTATCTTAAATGTTAAAGTATGAACCATTTTATGAAAGGTAGAGGATATGATTAAATAATAAGGGATTGTGACCTGCGGCGGCGGCGGCGACTTCACGAACAATCTCATCTTCCACCGCGGGGTGCTTAAAAACGAGCCAGAAAAACCAGGTCATGGCGGCGGAGGTGGTGTCGCGGCCGGCGAGGATGTAGCTGATGACGATGTCGGTGATGAGCTCGTCGTCGTCGGAGTGGCCGCTGGTCAGGAACCGTGACAGGAGGTCAATGGAATCTTGTGTCGGCGATTTCCCTACCAGCTCAACCCGCTTTTCCCGGATCAATCTTCTGGCGAATCCTCGGACCTGGCCCACCACTTCGCGAAGCTTCCTTTCCGACCCTACGTTAAGGGCCCGCTTCACTTTCCATACCAGAGGCATGGCCGAGTTGAACCTACATGTCCAAAATTATTTGTTATGGATATTATTTAAATCATCCGTAAAAAACAAAAAAACTTTGGAACTACTAATATTCATATTTTTGCATAAATATATTTTATAAAAACTTAATATTTAAAAAATATTAAGAATTGATTGCACAATGTATTTTTTTGAAATGAATTCAAATTAAAGTTTACAAATTTTGATCAAGAAAAATAAAATGAGAATTGAAGATAAAATCAGAAGTAAATAGGAGTAACATTTTTCATAAAGGCCAATTCTTTTATTATTTTAAAATCCATACCTCCATATATTATATGGTTTCAAAAATATAAAATAGACTCTAAAGTGCTTCTCAAAAACTAAATTTGACTACTTTCTAGTGTGTGTTTATAATTTTTGTTTATTTTTAAATATACCCCACCTTCAAATCTCCTTTATCAAAAAATGAAAATTACGGAGTAGTTACCGTATTATTTATGAAAGACATAGCTACTATATTCACAAAAGTAAATATTTATCATTTATAATCTGATTAAATAATATAGTTTTGTCACATCTTATTTTGTAAAATTTTAATAAAGTTCTTAAATATATATTTTTTCTATGCTAATGTCAAAACAGATTAAATTTTTAATATATATTTAATCATATAATTAAATCAAATTGTATTTTTTATTTTGGTCTTGATGAAGTAATCTTTTAAGGAAAATCCATCATACTCTCTTTGTCCCATAAAACTTTTCGTGTTTGGAAAAAAACGTACCTTTAAAATGGTTAATTTTTTTTATTTTTTAATTATAACTCATCTATCTATAATATCATCATACTCTATTATAAAATAAGAGTAAAGTTAGAAAATAACATTAAGATAATTTATTTTAAGAGTACCTCTTTTTCAAAAAAGGAAGAGTGAACAAAGAGAGTAATGTAAGGCACGTTCTCTTTATTCTGCAAATAATTTTTTGGACCATGCTACACTTACATAAAAAATTGTACCCCATTTGTACACCGCAGTTATACACATACATTTTGATTGTTTACACCGACGCAAGTGTTGGTGCGTTAACAAAAAATTACACGTACACAAAGTGGTGGTGCATAAACAAAAATTAGTTTTACACCAACACAAAATGTCGATGCAAACCTGTGGTGTATAAATGAGGTACAAAAGTTTGGGGTACAAAAAACTTTATTTTAATTTTTTTGTTTACCTTTTTTCCTGCTTAATAAACTTTTGTTGAGGAACCCACTTGAGAAGGAGTTCTATTTAACTTCGGGCTGTGGGTCGAAAAAATATTTTATAATCTAAAGATATTTATCATGAGTTATACTCCCTCTGTTCCTAAATAAAGTTCCATTTTTGACTTTTTGAGGATTTAAGGGAGAGATATTTTGGTGTTGGCTTTCCAAAAATACCCTTGATGTGATGTGTTAAAATAAGATGTGATAGGTAGATTATTAGTAAAAAAGGTATGATGTGATAGGTAGAGTATGAAAAAGTAAGGGGTAAAAGAGGTTTTTTTAAGGTAAAAGAGAAATTTATTTAGGGATAAAGAAAAAACGAAAAAGGTACTTTATTTAGGGACGGGGGGAGTATTTATATTTCTTATTGGGATCATTAATATCTATATTATTAAATAAATATATAATATAAAAGTGTAATATTTCAAAACTACATTTTGAATTAAAACTAATGAAACATTAACTACAAAAATTGTAGTGTTATTTACTACAAATATTTCATATAGAAGTACTAGTCTTTCTTTAAAAAAAAAATACACATACCGTTCGCTTATGATCCGCATAGATTCATCAAAGGCCACAGCAAGCTTCGCGTTTGGGAGATCAGGCAACAAATATTCCGGGTCGTACCCGAACGCGATCTTGCAAATATTGTCAAACGCGAACCTCTGCAGGACGTCCTGCATGTCCACGACCCCGCCACGTTCAACGGCGGCGTCCAAGACGGGAACTAGCCTCCCGGCGAGTTCTGCATCCACGACGGTCCCCACGAACTTCCGAAGGGACTTGGTGCTGAACTCGTAGCTCGCCACCTGTCTCTGGAACTTCCAGGTGGGGCCGTCGACGTTGAATATGCCCCGCCCCATCAGGTCGTAGAGCGCCGCCTTCGAGATGTCCCCCTTCTCGTACACGTGGAAGCGGGATTTCAGGACGTGCTCCACGTTGGCGGGGTTGGCGGTGAAGACCTGGGCGTAGCCGAGGGGGCGGCGGAGGACGAACGTCAGGGTGGGGGTGGTGGCGAGCACGTCGGCGATCCACTGGATGCGGCGGTGGTTGTTGGCGGTGATGGTGAAGAGTGAGCCTATGAGAGGGTATGATCTTGGAATCTTTGTGGATTTTGGAGGTAAAAGATTCATAATTGTGGTTTTGATGAAGTTTAAGAATAAGAGGGATAGTAAGAGTGGAATGATCATCCCTAATTTTGTGAAGTTAATTAAGGGGGTTACTAGTGAGCTAATTAGTGAGAAGATATTTGAGAAATGTTTTTCTTCCATATTCTTAAGTGGTTGGGTGCACCATTGTACTTGCACTTTGTCTTGTATTTATAGTAGAAAAAAATGTCAATTAATTAGTTTTTTTCCTCACTTATTAAATACAATTGCATTATTCTCTTCAATTTCTTAATTATCACGTGTCATAAAACTTCACTTTCTCTCTTCTTTAGCTAAGTTTACACTTCTAAAGGACTACCTGAGTAGCTAGTAGAAATCGAATATAGCACAAATTTTGCCTGTCTTTAATAAAGCAATCACCCACAATAAGAATAAAGCATAAAAAACATAAGGATATAAAAACTTTATGTTTTTAACTCCAAAATAGAAATTTGTATTGTGACACTTTATATTAGCATTTCATAGTATTCTTTTTTTACAAATATAATATGTAATGTGTAATTTCATCCGATTACTTTTTATTTTTACTCCCTCTATCTGTCTCACAAAATTTTTCTCATTTCTATTAAAAAACCATTTTTACCCTTACTAATTTTTAATATACACATCACATCTACATTTTTTTCACTATCAATTTATCCATCACATCCTATTTTTATCCATCACACCCAAGGACATTTTTGGAAACTCAATACTAAAAAATACCCTCCTTATATCCTTTAGAAATCAAACACATTAATTTGAGTAACTAATCATCCATCATGTGCCCACCATACTTTCTATTATCGCTCACTCAAAGATAAGTACGCATAGTTCAATTCCATCATGCGGTGCAATTAACTAATTAATTATAATTAAGATGGAATAATGTGTGGACACTAATTAACTAAGATGAGGTGTATGTCACAATCATATATTTTATATTTTTGCAAACAGTAGCCGCCTAAATCAATTCTCGATCCTGTTTTTTTTGTTAGGATAAGACAATTATTATATATTGTTTAATTAATTACACTACATGATTAAATTTAATCATTTCTTTGAGTACTAATAACTCTGTTATAGTGTACATTCTTGACTCTTTTAATCATTGTAATTTAATTTAGTTAAAATTATCGAACATAATTATAAGTTTAGGGGTAATCTAACACCAATTGAATTATATTGGTGTAAGCTAGATTGTAAGACTAAATCAATTGAGTCGTCTACTATACGGTGCTCTGATCGTAAAATTAATTGTTCATACTCTTTCTAATCGACTAAACCTCCTGGTAAGTCCTCATACTTGGCCCGTCCCTTACGCAATCTTGTGCTCCCTCCAATTGCACCAACCAAATTATGAGTAAAAGATTAGTCACAAAGCCAACAAAAACTTAAATAGCGTAGTTGGAGGGGCTGCATGGGTGCGTAAAGGACTGGTCGGCTATGGTGGTTTATCGCTGGTCGGGATTACAGTGGGTAGAAATAAATAATGTCCAAATGATGCAATGATGTTATACCAATTTAATTGGTGTAAGATCCCCCTATAAGTTTTTCTCAGGTAAGCCTTAACTCTTGAATATTTAGACATTTATAAATAGAGATTTGATATTATCAAGCATTATTTCTCTAATACAACTTCTCTTTAAAAACTCTTCTTTTCGCCTTATTTCAATTCTCTTTTGTTCTTGAAGCCCAAATACCCACATTCAAAATCTTCTTTTTCCCGATAAAATATGTGTCAATTTTACTACCTAATACTTCATCTATCCCAAAAATAAATCGATTTACTTTCTCCTTACGCTTCTCAAAAACAACTCATCACTTAGGGGGTGTTTGTTTTTTCTGCAGGAAAAAGTCTGCAGTCTGCGAACCACTACTGTAGACATCTGCAGGAGAAGTGGTGGACCGAAGGTCTGCGGTCTGCAAGAAGAAGACTGTTTGTTTTTTAATGTCTGTAGACTGCTATATAAATTAATGGTGGTAGTGTACGGTGGTAGTGTATGGACAATTGTGGCGGTGGTGGAGGGTGGTGGTGGATGTTGACGGCGGCGGCGGTGGACGGTGGCGGCGGCGGCGGTGGGTGGTGGTGGTGGACGACGATGGTGATGGACAGTGGCTGTGATGGTGGACGGTGGTGGACGGTGGTAGTGGTAGTGGTGGACGGTGACGGTGGTGGTGGACGATGGTGACGGTGGACGGTGGCGGCGGTGGTGGTGGTGGTGATGGTGGACGGTGGTGGACGGTGGTAGTGGTGGACGGTGGCGGTGGTGGTGGACGATGGTGGCGGTGATGGGGGATGGTGGTGATGGTGGTGGAGGTGAAGAGAAGTAGAAGAAAAAAATGGAGAATATGTTAGAAGACATAGGTTAATGTCTTCTCCAAGAAGATGCCAGGAAGACCTTTTTGAGTGAAATGTCTTCCAAAAAACAAACAATCTGCAGAGCTCAGCATCTGCGGGCGTCTGCGCGACGCAGACAAAAGAGGTCAGAAGCTCTTCTGGCCAAAAAACAAACACCCCCTTACTCTCTTAGCTTCATCTACATTTAATTTTTTATGTGAAATTTGTACTGAATAGCACTAAAACATAAGTCATTTTCCAATGCAGAAATTAAATTTTTTTATTCTCTAAATAGGACTTAATAATGACTAATGAGAAGAATATATAATAATGTCCAAATGATGCTAGACATTTAGTTGAACAATGACTAATAGATAATGACCAATGGTCCTACATTTGAAAATTAAAACATGTGGTCTTATATTGAGAAAGTTATTATGTTTTACTCTTATTTAGGTAAATTACCCATTTATTATTGTGACTTTCAAAATACATCATAGTAAATGAATATTAACTATGTGTGTGTGCGCGCATATTGGTTCTCGTGAAAATGCGATCTTATGAAAGAAATGAGAATGAATCTGGTGCTTTAGATTTTAAAATCTAAGGGCCAGGATTGCATCAAAATTAAGTGCACCAAAATGATTTGAAAATATATCGTGTCAAAATGCACCAAAATCCTTTGAAAATGTACTATGTCAAAATCTGAGTGCAGAATGCAATCTGAGCCGCACGATGCATCAAATCCAAAGGCTATATTTTATTCTTATTTCTTTCACCAAGATGCATTCTCACCTGAATCGGCCCACATGCACACACACACATATATATAAATGCACACTCCTATGCATAGCTAGTTTTTTTATATGTATGCATGGATACGGCTCTCCTTCACGTGCATAAAAAACAAGCGTTGCCCATATAGTTTTTGTCCTAATAATAAGAACTGTGTTTGTCTTGCATGGCAAATCAGAAGAGTCCCTGAAATCTGGTCTATCTTTGACGTGAACTTTTTAAATACATGCCTGCGTATGTGAATATTTTATAATAAAAAATAAAAATTAATTAAATAAACAACATTTTGAACGTGGTGAAATAATAATAATGCAAAGCATACGGACGGCCGCTTGTCTATTCGGATGGGGATTTGGTGTCGTCCGCATGTTGTGATTCCATTTCCGGTCATCCAAAAGAAGCCCAACAATCAATCCGGCCCAAAAAATTTAAAGGTGACAAATATAGATATGTTCTTTGAGATAGTACCAATACGATACTGTGATGACAATACGGTACTCTCTTAGTCCAAATCTAAGATTCACTCTCATTCGACTTTTCTATATTAAAGTTTGTAAATTTTAACCGAGTGATATAAATGTAATATTAAAGGATACATAATTAAAGTATGCATTATATATTGGGGATTTACCTAAATAGTACGGAGTACTAAACATAATAACTTTTCAATGTACGGTGTATTCTATCTAAGACTTGGTCCAAATCCAGGTCCACAACAGCGGACCGGTCAAGATTCAAATATGTCAGAAAGGAAGATATAAACTAAAAATAGACCACCACTCGGGTTCGAGAAAGTTGACTGGTACAAAATATAGAGCTATCGGTCAGAGTACGTGACTTCAAGCTTGTGATTTTCTGCCCCTTTAGAACACAAACAAGAGGTAAACCTACCGGATAGGCTAACACAGTGTGAAAGTGTCGGTACAAATAACTTCAAAGTTGGTTGGATAGTAGCTAGTGACCAATGTCAACGAAAGATTGAGAAAATGTTCTCTCAATCTCAGCTGGGCGCTACGCGCCAAAGGAGGAGTCATCAGCACAAGATGACAAAGGAATAAGACACAACGATATGTGACAAAAGGAAGTCACCTCGCGCCGTCTAAGAACATGGGTTGATGTGGATGTTGCAGCGCTCTGTCCCCTTCATTTCATTATAAATACCTTTATAGCCTCCAGATTAAGGGATCTGATCGAATTTTAGCTTTCTAGAGTTCATATTATAATAGCTCCCATCACTCTCTACATACTTAATACTTCTTCTGTCCCTAAATAAACTTCCTCTTTCGTTTTTTCTTTGTTCCCAAATAAACTTCTCTTTTCCCTTAAAAAACTCATTTTACCCCTTACTTTTTCATACCCTACCAATCACATCATACCTTTTTATTAATAATCTACTTATCACATCTTACTTTTACACATCACATCAAGGATATTTTTGGAAAGTCAACACAAAAATATCCCTCCCTTAAATTCTCAAAAAGTCAAAAACGGAAGTTTATTTAGGGACGGAGGGAGTAACAATTATTGGACCAGATGTGATTCCACCCACAGTCCTACCGGTCACTCTAAGTTTTCCTGCACCTTTCATTCTCTAGACTCAATAAATTATTCTAGCCCCGGTTTAATACAGTTTGCTCGGTGGTAATGGAAAGGTCACCCCCAAGATGAATAACTTTTTTATGTATTGTATTTAAAAAAATTGTTCTAGTTTTTTGGTATTATGTTTAAATTAATATTTAAATTTACATGTTTACAAAAAAATTATCTACAGAAAAACAAATAAAAAGCAAAAAAATAATTTGTTAATCCCCGTTAAGCCCCCTCCCCCCACACCCACCCATCAAGCACATGATAACACATAGTCTAAATAAAGGTGTCATTTGGGTGTAAGTGTGTGTTTCTTTGCACTTATAAATTGATTAAAAGTACCTATAAATCATCAGATTATGTAGAAAATAATATTCCCCCGTCCCGAAATAGATTACAATATTCCCTCACATTTTTGTCTAAAAAAGGATTACAAAGTCAATAACTTTATAGTGATTTGATTCTTTTACCTTCCTTTTTTCCCCCGGCCACTATTCACACTATTTGGGGGGATTTGGAGGGTAATTTGGGGAAAAAAAATTTGATTTGACTCTTCCTTAATTTTAACTAAAAGGGAATATTGTAATCTAAAGTGGGACGGAAGGAGTATTTTGAAAATAAATTTAGATAAAATAATATTTTTAAAATATTTAATATAATAAATCAAATAAAACTATTTTTTTTATAAACATTTAATATCATTCTTATTTAATTTGAGATCAAAATTTACTAATTTTGACGGAGAAAAGTTAAAATTGATGAAGGGAGTAATAAATTTCTGAACTTTCTTTTGTTTTGTTAGAGCATTTGCAGTGGCGAGGAGAATGACCTCCACGCAGTGCACATCAACACCATATCTCTTTCTCCTCGCGTGTAACTTGCTTTTTGCCTCTTTCTGCGAGTATTGGCCGAGGCATGTAATGGCTGGTGGAGGAGCTACTGGGAGGAAGACCACATGGGGTAATTACTCAATCTTCTTTTCATGTTTTCTAATTTATTTTGTTTAATTTGTATTATGATTTTTAAATTTGTTAATTTGATTATTTAATATGAAATATTTTTATTTTTACTTTCAGTTTCTATTTTTATATAAAAAAACTTTTTCCATTAGAAATACCGAGTATTTGTATATTAAAAGAGATGATAAAAATAATTTTTATTAGTTAATATACAACAACAAAAAATTAAAAAAAAGAAACAAATAATGCCTTGCCATTGTGGAATTTGCCACTCTACTGGATCTGTTTTAATTGGTTGAAATATGCTCCGTCATACATTCTATTTCTTTACTTGCCATATTGTTCTTGTTTGAGCCTCAGGTTTTTTGGTCTCTCCTTCCCCGCCCGACCCGAATGCATCATCTGGTAACATACCGGGAAGTGACGTCATTACCATCTCATGGCACATTCCCTCGTCAAAACCCTAGACTTCCGGCGAGTCGTAGCCTGTTCAGAACTCGCCGTCCGATTCGGAATTTCCGTGGGATAGAACTTCCGGAATCCCCAACACTCCGTATTTCCAATTGCACCGCCGATGAACGCCGCCTCCGGGTGGTCGGGACCAAGGACATTGATATTGCGACGTTCGGGAACCTCTGCGTAGATATTGTGCTCAATGTCCCTGAATTGCCCCCCGAATCTCCTGATCAGCTCAAGGCTTATATGGATGAGCTCTCCAAAACGCCTCCGGACAAGGTTGGCTATCTCCTTTAATATTCTGTGTCCTTTTACTTTTAAAATTATTTCCCTTTTTTCCCTATATTGCCTAGCTCTCCTAAGAAACCATATGTAGTTGCAAAGAACTCGTTATCTTGCAAGCTGCCATTTTGAAATATTTTGGCATGAAGTGATTGAGCTTCAAGAATTAGTGAATGATCTTAAATGTACACAGATGTATAATTCCTCTGTAGTTTCATTTGAGAGTAACTTTGTTGTAGTTCTCAGAAATAATGCAGGGTATTCAAAAGTCAACTTAGGTTCTTCATTGCTCGGGTAACTTTTATACTACTTCATGAAATCCAGATGTAAATATCAGCCAAATGTTTATTCAACAGAATTCTATAATACTCCATACTTTCTTAGTATGACGATATCATATGATCTAAGTTGGCAATGTCCTTTTAGAGTTTTAGTTGCTATGATCAATTGCTCCAACTATGTAATCTGTTTTCAGAGATATGTAATCATCTGCTGTTGCAATATGAGACTAATTCTGTGGCATACAAAAATTATTAACATAATTCTTGCAGAAACTAAAAAGTTCTGAACTGAGATATGTTGAAGCCATGAGCTCAAAGTTGTGAACTGAAATACAAAATAATTAACATAATATCTATGCATCTTTTTTCTAACCAAACAACAAAACCTAGTATACTTCCAACTCCGTTGGGGTCTTTTTTGTTTTTTTGGTGTGTGTGTGTGTGTGGGGGGGGGGGGGTCATGATGTACACTACGTCGCTACCTTATGCCTTGGAAAAAAAGCAGAGTGACTGTTTCCATTAGAACTTGATGTATTTAGTACCCAAACTTCATGTTAAGTAATTACAAAAGGAAGCTTACTGTGTCATTTTAGTCCATTATTTACCTGAACTAAAACATGTCAATAACGTCTCTTTTATAGTTGAACCGGCAGAGGATAAGTTGCGGGAGGCTAGGTTCAAGTCGTTGATAAGTTGCGGGAGGCTAGGTTCAAGGCGGTGGTAAGGGAAGGGGGGAGACCTAGGAAGAATTGGAAGGAGGTGATTAGATAGGACCTAAGACCTCTAGTCCTTTGAGAGGATATGGCTTTAGATAGGAACATTTGGGGAGTTAGGATTAGGGTAAGCATTTCGGATTGGTAGGTAATTTTTTCACTCAATGCTGTGTGTTTTTTATGCTTGGTGCTTTCTGCTTGCTATGGCTTCCTCTCATCAATATTAGTTGTTCTTGGCTTTTCTGTGCTCTCTTTGCTTTATGTGTCTTCTATGAGCTTGTGCTATTTGTGTTGCTTGTGCCGGGAGTCTCTCAAAAAAACCTCCCTATTTTCGAGTAGGGGTGAGGTCTGCGTACACACCCTCTTTAGACCCTACTCTCTTGGGATTCAACTGGGTTGTTGTTGTAGACTTGTAGAGTTGAACAATAGATGGGTTGAACCATTTATCTCAAACAGCTTTGATTTCTGTGCTTTTTTATTATCCCTTCAGGCAGCCGTTGTATGGACTGTGGATACATATTTCCTTCTCTTGCTTCTGTAGTTCTGTCTGCCAAAGAGCCCTTGCACGACTGTATTTCTGCATATTGACTTTTGGTCTGCTGCAGGAATACTGGGAAGCCGGTGGCAATAGCAATGTAGCAATCGCAGCATCAAGACTTGGGCTTTGCTGTACTACAGTTGGTCACATTGGTGATGATGTGTATGGGCGCTTCTTTTTGGACGTGCTTCACAATGAAGGAATCAGTATGGTTGGAGTGAATGAAAAGAGCGACACACTTGACCGTCCATGCCTTAGCTGTGAAACTCTCCTCTGTTGGGTCTTGGTGGACCCTTTACAAAGACATGGTTTTTGCAGGTGATTGCTTCACTTACCTACAATTAGTGCCTACTCGTATTTGGTATTCATTTTTTTCAGCTTATTAACCACATCTTTACCAAATATCGATGTATTTCATTGCATTGGCAGTACCAACTAATACTGAAATAAAGTAGTGCATAAGTAACTTTTTCTGCTTAAAAAGTAGAAACTAAATAAAATAATATTGATATCCTCACTAGCCATTCCTAGATATTTCTTCTTTTTTTTAGAGGAAGATATTTCCTTTTTTTTAGAGGAAGATATTTCTTTTTTAAAATTAGTTCAAGGGATACATTTCATTTAGTTTTTGTTTTCACATATCTTAATAGCCATTTGATCCATTTCAACCATGACTCCATCAGATTCAACCTTTGTATGTTTTAACATATTGGCTTAAATACTTTCCGCATGAGGAAAGACACTTGTGCCGTAAAGTTTGTCATGACGGCTATTAGAGGTGTTCTGCCAGCGGATTGCCTTGCTGACTTCCTAGAAAACAAGTAGCATTATTCTTTTATAGTATAATACAGTATACAACTGAATAACTTATTACGGAGTATGCTAATTCATAATAACTCTTCACTATCCATTTCCATAAATTAAATCACAAAACCGTAAATTAAGACAGTGATATATCTCATGCAACTGCTATCTGAAGAAATGAAAACAATCATAAAGAAATAAATTAATGGCACGGATAAATAAATAAATGGAAACTAAGAAATAAAAGAATGAAAAGGGAAGAAAAAGAAAAAGAAGGGAAGGACAAAGCTGTCTGGCAGCAACAAGTGGCAGTGTTTGTCTTTAGTTTTTTTTCACTTTGTTTAGGTTTTCATATTTCCCAAGACTGATGCAGCTATTTACATTTGGAAAATGCCAAAACGGTCAGGTTGTTGAGTTGAATTTGATTTGGCAAAAAATGATTCAGGCGTCACTATGAATCTCTAAGTGATGCCATTCTATGCCGAGTGCTCCTCAGGCAAAGCAACCTTTCATGTCGATCATTTTCCGCCAGCTAGATGCCTAAGTGTTGGATAGTCGTCACCCAGAGGTTGTCATGGCAACCACTATGTACTACTAAAATAGATAAAAGGAGTCAAAGGATTTTAACCTCCTTTCTTTGCTTCTTTTATGTTGTTACAAGGGTGACACTTACTTTTTTCAGTCGAACAGATTTCACAAAGGATCCCATATACAGTTGGATGACTGAGTTGTCTGCTGAAGTAAAGGTGGCTATAAAACGATCAAAAATCTTATTCTGCAATGGTTATGACTTTGATGAATTTTCTCCTAGACTGCTTCAATCTGCTTTGGATTGTGCCATTGACGCAAGTACATCCATCTTTTTTGACCCTGGTCCAAGGGTGACCCTCCTTTCAGGCAAACCTGAAGAACAGAGAGTTTTTGATATGTTCTTAAAGATGAGTGATGTGCTTCTCTTGACTTCTGAAGAGGTTGGCACACTAGTTCTCATAGCTTGTATGCTGTTGTGCAAATTTTGGCTCGCTTCCATGCTTTGCAGAGCTGTCTGATTATATACGCAAATACCCCCTTTTTAAAGGAAAATAGAGAATAGACCAAAAAAAGTAGCTGAAATTATTTTCTCTGTAAGCTTATATTCATTAATTCCGGTATGAACCAGGTGGCATTATTGACTGGTATTGAAAACCCAATCAAGGCAGGGCAAGAGTTGCTAAAGAAGGGAGTCCACACTAGGTGGGTGATTGTTAAGATGGGTGCCAAGGGTTCGATTTTGATCACCAGATCAAGTATAACCTGTGCCCCTGCTTTCAAGGTATTCATTTGTGTTTCCCCTGATTTCTTCGCCGTCTTCTTCTTCTTCTTCTTCGCGAGAGCGATGGAGGTCAACTTGCTCTCAGGATTGCTCATAAACAGCCAACAGCTTAACATAGTTCCTCTCCAAAAGGTTGTTTCTGAAATCATATCATCCAAACTGCAACCTACTCAACAGTCAACAATTGCCTTAGCATCTTCTCCTGTTTGAACAAGTACCGTGATGGTAAAGCGCAATCTCACGTAAGTAGTGATTTTGCGACAATATTTTGTAACAAAATATTAGATGCATTACTACGGCATTGGTATTCGTGAGATTCATCTTGACGCTCTTTTTTTGGAGTATCATATTATGATTGCGTGTCTGTGTCGCGTGGACTCGATTATCATTTCTCTACGACAAAATATTCACTTATAAACTTGTTATCTAACATGACATAGTTTCCTATTGTCATTGGCATTCACACCTTTGCCCGTATATTTAACTCTTGTACCTCAAATCCTCAATCATAATGAAGTTAGGATCAAGGACTCACAAATGTTATTCTTATTATCTACCTAAACCATTGTAGCTCCTACACTCTGAACTTTTCCTGAACATTTTGTTTAACTATATATAAAAATATATAACAAATTAAAATATAAAAATTATATTAAATTATTGGTATCAAAAAATACTTTAAGTGTATTATTTTGAATATTTTTTGCTAATACGGAGTATATTTTGAAAGATATTATTGATCAAACTTAAAGTTCGAAAAGTAAGCTGAACAGTTCGATAGAAATGGAGGGAGTACTTCCTACCCTTATTCAAGTACTCCTTAGTATATTTTGACAATCACGTGTTAAATAAACTTTGATAGTCAATTAAATACTCTCTTCGTTTCAATTTATATTGTCTGTTTTAATTTGCAATATTTAACTTAAATTATTTTCAAGTTATTTTATATGAAAAATAATGTAGAATAAAAAAATAAAAATTATATATTAAAATACATAAAAAAATCTCCAAAACTACTTTGAAATAACTATCGAACAAAGAGAAAATAACTATCGAAAAAAGAAAAAATATGGTTGAAGTTTGACTCTGAATAGTGAATGGGTAATCTAGTTTGAGACAGAGGAGGTAAGAATTAATCTTCATATTAAGACAGATATGGTTTTGTTAGATACTCCGTATATTTTTTTAAATATTCTTTAAAAATATTTCATTTTCTCTATTATGCCTGACTCTGAATAATGTTTTCATTTATTATTTACTTAGTTAAATTAAATTTTAATCTATTTTTTTGTAAAAAAAGCATAAAAATAAAAATATGTTACTTTGTTATTTGATACGGTTAAAATAAAAATATGTTACTTTGTTATTTGACAAAAAAGTATTTTGTTTAATTATGACTTAAACAATATTTTTTTACAATATTGTCATACGGAGTAATTAATTTTGTAAAACTTTTAAAATAACTTTTAAATATTATTCGGTGATTTTATTATTTAATTCTACACCAATTATCATACCACGAAATATTAAAATTTATTTAAATCTAGTTTTAATCAAACATCATATTCAAAATCAAAATACAAGTATTATATATAAATGAAGGATCAAAGGTTGTACTCCCTAGTGTTTAAGTACAAAATAATTATTTTAATTATCAAAATTAATGAATTTTAATTGAAATAAGTCAAATTCAACAAAATCATTCAAACAATACTAGATTTACGAACACAATCATCTCAAATTTCACAAATTTATCATTTATGGAGTATAATTTATTTTTTTGAAATCATTTCATATTATTTAATATCTTTATTGAAGTTTGCAAAAGTAGGTTTGTAAGTTTTTGTTACAATTTTATTTGTGATTCTAGAATCTCTATTTGATATCATGATATGAGAAATTATACGACAACACGGACAAATTATGTGTAATTCGTGTCACCTTCCTTTTGGTAATGGAATTGCAAATAAGAAAATTATTTCGAAAGTTGTCTCATTTTATATTACGATTTTATATTACGAGTAAATGGGTAAAGCTAGACGGTAAAGGAAAAAAAACAAACGTAAAACAGCAGCGGGAGAAATTTACAGAAATACCCCTAGTACAAAACTAAGGCAGTTTAACTACGGGTTCCTTTTTCGTCAATTCCTTCCCCTCTTTGCAGTTGCCTTCTTCGCCGGCGACTTGGCCGTCTTCGCCTTCACGCTTTTCGCCGGATCCGCCTTCTTCGGCGCGACCTTAGCAGCGGCGACTTTCTTTCCCGGCGTGGTCCTAGAAGACGTCCTGGCCACCTTCGTCGCCGGCTTGGACTTTGGCACGGCCTTCCTCTTCAGAGACGCCTTCGGCTTGGCAACAGCTTTGGGTTTTGAGGCTGAAGGGGCGATCTTAGGAGCCGCCTTAGGCTTGGCAGCAGTCTTAGGCTTAGGCTTGGCAGCAGTAACAGCTTTTGGCTTGGCGACGGATTTTGGTTTCGGTTTGGCAGCCGCCTTCTTCACTGCGACTTTGGGCTTGGCAGGAGCAGATGGCTTCTTCGCCGGAGCTGCAGGCGCGGCTGCCGGCTTAGAAGAAGCCGACCTCGCCGACGGGAGCTTGTAGGAGTTCTTCACCTTCACGAGCTTATCGGAAGCCACGAACTTCCTGAGTTGAACGAGCAGCAATTTCCTGAAATTCGGAGGCAGAGCCTTCTGATTATCCTCGATGAACTTCTGAATCGCGTACTGACTCGATCCAGTCCTCTCCTTCAGAGAGGAAATCGCTTCCTGAACCATCTGAAATCAAAAACAAAAACAAAACCTAATCAGATCCGATCCAGGCTCATAATCCCAGAACTGAAATGCAATTAAACTTCCGACGAACATCGCCATCACGAAATCCGTACCTCAAAGTAAGGAGGATGAGTAGGGCTTCTCCTCTTCGCAGCAACTGATTTCTTCGCCTTCGGCTCTTTCGTCTTCCTCGCCTTGGTTGACTTCACGGGAGGATGATTCTCCTGCTCGTCCTTCGCCGCCTCGATCTGCATCTCAACCGCCTCGATCGTAACTTCCGGGACGGCGACGACGACGGCTTCTTCGCTGGCCATTTTCGCGGCTGGAAACCTCAAATCACAGACTGCGGCTATGGCGTAATGCTAAGAACGAGATGAATGGAATCTATCGGGAGATGTGTTCGTGATGAAATGGAGAAATTCGTCGGGTTCAAATAAATAGTATGGCGAAGGACGAAGATCTCGTGCCCAGAAGCTTTCTGATTGGTTTAGAAGGTTTGCAGCGGATCGATGACTGGACGAGACCTTTCACTCTGAGCCGTGGGATCAAACCCTTATCGACGGTGGAGAGACGCGGAGGGGCCAAAGTCTTGGATGGAGCATTTTAGAAGTTTGGTGTTTTGGTTCATAAAAGATGTGTTTCTATGCTCGATTGATATGGGGATTAATTGCTCTAGACTTGATGGAATTTGATGATTCTTTTTTTCATGGTGTAGGAAATTTCGTGAGCTTCAAGGAGAGCATCCATCCAAGTCATGAAGATGAGGCATTTGGGAGATATTTTATTTGGCAGTGCAAATAGTCTTTGGGATAATTTTCTGGTCGTGTTTTGTAGTTTTGAGGTGTTTTGAGAAGATTTTTGCAACCGAGATGTAATGTTTTTGATGAATTTGATTCTACCTTAACTAGGGAATCCGTAGAATCGACAATCATAACAATCCGATATCGTTTGATCATTGAACAATAGGGTATAGTGTGATTGAAGATGGACACCTTTAAATTAGTGTTTCTTTGATATTACTTGCTATAGTAGAATATCATATTATTCTTTTTGGCTTTTAAATTCAAGCATTGCAACATTAAACTACGGATTTCAATTTTCAAACCTATTACACATACATTAACTATTAGTGTTTGAATGCTTTAAAACCATATCATGCTCCACCTGGATTGTATGTAGTGGAACAAACGAGAAAGAAATTGTTTATAGAAAGCACTAACCCCTTGTCTAAGGGTGAAACATCCAAGTAGTCTTGTGATGGATCTTACGATACCTTTTCATTCTCATGTCACATAGTGTGTGTCTTGACACCTGTGAATCATGTTGAGAGAATCTTTCTTAAGTTTGTCATAGGGTGTGTTTAAATTTTTTGTGCATTAACCTCAACTAAAAGGAACAAATGCTTGAAAGTTACTTGTGGTCTTTGCTAGGGAAATGTGTGCACTTCTTAAGAGTTTTAGGTGTGTAGGTTGTCGCCCCCTTTGTGCTTTGCCAATAGCAACTACGGGGATCACGACCTCACACTTTGAAGGTTGTATCATGAATAGGCAACCACGGGCATGTAGGGTTTAATGGAAGCAACTCAACAACAATGTCACGCCAATGTTATTCCTACACCATCTACATTTGGTCTAAATCCTTTGGTGTTTGAATGGGCATGACCAATTATACTTAGGCCAAGATGTGTGAGTCCCAAGCCTCTACGGGTCATTCTTGTCCTTCTCACTATTATTGTAATATTCTAATTTACTTTACTCGTACTCTACATATTTGATATTTACCACATAACTCAACTTTTCATGAACATTTTGTCCACCCCACATGTCTTAAAGATCATAATGATGTACGAATACAACAAAATATTGTTTGAAACAGTTTTTTTAAATCTTGAGTGTTGCATATTAGTCTATGTCACCTCCAACCGACATGAGACTAACTTGTCCGAACCACCGCGTTATCTGATGACCCTTAAATTTTCTTCTTTCAAGTTTTGGTCTTGTCATGTTCTCCTCACCACTCCACTAGTTTGGACAAGTGGAACAATTAATAATTTTAATATATATTAAGTAATAAAACTTATTTGTCGAAATCTTTCTCGTATTTAACGTTATGTTCACACTGAAATAAGTTTTTTCATATAATCTTACACTAATATCCGACCACTATCAGTTTTTTCTTAAGTATTTTAATTTTTACATCCTTAATCTCTTACAAATGATTCGAATGCATCCTCAATCATCAATATTGTCAAAATATACCCTCACAATTCTGCTCTTTTAAACTGCACCCTTAATGTATTTTTTTTACGTAAAAGGAGATTTCCTAAAAAAAATCTTCATTACAACCAAATTTCCCAAAACAAACTCTGTTTTTCAAATACCTTGTATTTTTGTTTGCGCCTTCCATAATGTTTTTTAAGCTTGAAAACAAATAGAATGCTAGAATTGACCGATTATATAATTATTTTTAAATACAAATGACTGCAAATAATTTTTTTAGAACTATTGAAAAAATACCGAAAAAATACCCTTTTCTAAGGGATCATTTATGGGAACTTTGTCAAAACAGTTTATGTTTATCTAAGATGTGTATGGACCTTTTTATTTTATTGATAAATATTTATTTAATATTAAGATATACATTGTTTTCAAAACAAAGATAACTTATATTTCATTTATTTTTTGTTTATTTTATACAAAAAAAATTACGTGCACTCATGATACATGGTAAATAGGGCCCAAAAAGTTATGGTCATGGTGTATCGTGGAAACCCACTAAAATATTTTAGGAAGAATTTTTTTGTTTTGGACTTTCACTACTAATCCTAGTGGGTTTAATTGGGCTTCGGTGTTGGGCTGTTCGAAGTCCACTAATGCTCTTCAGATGCATTACATTTGCACTCCATATTTCAGTAGATTTAATTTCTTGTGTTTTATGAATGTAAGATTTAGCGCGTGTTTTTTTGAGCTTGTGTTCATTAGCTTATCATTAATATGTATGTTTAAATTAATAAGTTATTTCTTGAAGTTTTTTTTCGAGAAATGACTTAAATAAGATGAATCACTATTATGAGATATTTATAAAAGGTTTTGCAATTGATCAAGTCAAAATGAATAATTGGATAACATAAAAAAATAGTTTAAAGATAAGTAAGTAAAACCTAAATATTTTTTATGGCTTATAATAGAGAAGAGCAAAAGGATTAGGACCACTAAGATCGACCGGGATCGTCTAGGACCAAGACATGATAGGTTGGGACCGAATTAGTCCTTTAGATTAGTCCAGTCCTCACCCCGTGAAATCGCTCACCCCGGACACTCCTCACCCCCTGCCCGACTTGAGAGGAGTAAATCATGATGACTCAACAGACAATAAAGGTTGGGATCGGTGCTCATTGCGCACAAAGAGCCCCTCATTTTTTGAGAGGTTGCTCCATATTGCCGCTAATAAGACTTGATCATTGATCTCTTGTTGCAAATTTCACTTTTGAGACCATTTGAGCTGTCCATGTGGGTGTATTGGTGACGTTTAATTGGTTGCACCCCTTTCCCTCTATTTACGATTTCAGGAAAATCTCTCTACATGTATTGAGATGCTTCTTAGATCTCATGGCCTTTAAGTCATTTGTGTACAATAGATTCACAAAGCAAAAAAGTTTGGGTATACTAAATTATATCCCAAATTATAGAGTCCTTCCCCCACTACACATTGTAGGGATGATGTACAACTTGGGATACAATTTGATGTACCCCAAGCATTACTCTCACTAAAAAATGGTTTATGTCACTCTATGTATTGTGTCTGTATGTTTGTGTGGGTCAGTGTCTTTGTGAAAACACGATGGATACATCAATAATTGACTACGAGGATTGAATGTAGTTAAACATTATAAGAAGTTCTAACACTAGTGTCTATGCGTATGTTCTTAACATGCCCCTCCCCTCCCGTGCAGGTAAAATTCTTTTTTTTTTGGAACCTACACGCCAAAATTAATTTTTTAAAGAGGTTTGAATTTGTATTTTTTAAATCAACAAAGCTTTGATACTCAAACCAACTCAAAAAAATATATTCTTTTAGTATATATATTTAAATTTCATGTGAGAGTATTTTTAGAAGTTAGAATTATATGGCAGTTGAGAAAATGTGAATGATGGGACAATCATATGTCACCTCATCAAATCTTAGAGAGACAATTCTATTCCATTATATACTTACTACAGTCTTATAATGCATTATTTGCATTTTGCTTGCACTCCTTTCCTTTGAGTGCTTTTCTTGCCCCCACCCCATTTCAAAAAGGAAAAAATGAGCCCTATTCCCGAGGGCCCTCTCGAACCCGACGGAATACATACTGGAAAAAAATAAATTAAATTTTGATTGTAGATTGATGATAAAAGAGTGAAACTTGCACCTGATACTTGCAGAGGCCCCCAACACAGTTAACTAATCGAACTTGAATTTTACTCCCTTGACACTCATTGTCTTAGCCAACTGCGCAATACCCACGTGCCCCACCCAATTTCAATTATTCTCTCTGCAGTTTGCCCCCTTCGTGCATCGTCATTTGGTCACACTAATAATCACTCGCCCCACAATTTCTTTCATCTTTATCTCTTCTCCTACCCCTTATTCCCTTTTTGTCATACTAAAATTATAGTTCAATTTATCTCGTAATATATTGTTCCGTATTTTTCATACTAAGATTATAATTTAATTTATCTCCTAATTGTTCATTCTAGAGGGACATGTTTCACTTTGTTTTGTTTGTTCAAACTAATGATCTCTAGATTAACAAAACTCTACTATAAGTTAAAACACATGGCCCCATGTATGGGGAAAAAAAATTCTTGAACATTAATTTATTTTTAGCTTGAGCCAAAAATGATTCAGCCAATTGAAGCCTATGATTAGACCCAGGAAAGGTTTTTATGCACTAACAGTGGACACCACAACCCAAGTGCAAATTGGTTCACCCACCAAGACTCCAAGGCAAGACTTTTCTATGCATTGACGGGAACAAATTGGCAAAAATAGAAAACCAAAAGCTATTAAGAAACAAAGTTTTAACAAAGACAAATGACACATAAATGATGGTTTTGTGGAGTAAAAGTCATATTTCAAAGGGACATTCTTACAACTAAAAAAAGCATAACCCTTAACCATCAAAGCCCCTATATCTAGTAACAAAAACCATGGAAGAAAATCACATTTACCTTTCAACCAAACGCGCCTTTAAAGGAAGGTGTTGCGTCCCCCTGCCAATCTCTCTACGTCGAGGCTAAACTAGCAAAATATGTACACGACAAAAGGTGAAGCCGTTACAAGCAACATGAAACCAAATAAAGTTGTTCGTGCTAAAAATCTTCAAGCTCGCTAGGTTTATGCGTTCATGGGTTGTTGTGATGGCCCTCTTGGGTGGTTGTGGTCACCCTCATAAGTCACGATTAACATCGAGGGATCTTCCAAACACCTTTCCACGTGTTTCCGAGCAGGGCAGCCTCTCATGCTACTGCATTTATAGTATCCCCTGCACATTATAATAGTCACAATAAATATTACTTATACCATAACAATATGTAATATTATGTTTCCGTTTTCTATTATGGTAAGATATCTTTCTGATTGAGAACTGCCCGATTTGTGGGTTTGTCTTGGTCTGTATATAGAATGGGCTCTTGTGCATAGGATACATAAGAAAAAATACAAAGAAAATTCCTGGAATATTTGTCCTAACACCTTACTTAATTCAAGAGAAGAGTGTGTATGTGTATTGTTAATCTCCTTATGTTATTGCGGATTTTGGAGTGGGAAATACATTTACAATTTTAACTTTCATAACATAAACATAATAATTTTCTAAATTTAACAAGTTGAAAGGCCGAATTGGGGAGTAAGTTGAAAGGCAAAGATATAGAAGAAACAATGATTTCTCTTTCGATTTTGGAATGAAAGATGATGGAAAATAAAGGTTCATTTGTTTTGGATTATCAAAATCAGATTATGTCATTTCTGATTCCAAAATCAACAGAATGTTGCATTTGTTTTAGTTTTACATTCTGAGAGAGAAAAATCCAAATACAAGACCAATCTCATTCTACATTCCAGAACTCAAAATCAACCAGAATCACATCATCAAAAAACCCCTCATTCCACAACCCAGAAACAACTTTTTCATGAATCCAAACCAAATGCACCCTAAAGTGTTTTCCACTTCATAATGTCCTTTTCTCATCTAACTTTGCAAGCATAGTGTTTGCATGTCACGAGTTCGGGTTATAATATAAATCAATTGAGATTGAAACTAATATAAATGATGAATGTAGCGATACCTTGGGTGAGGAGAGCCTTTGATAGGCTTCTGCCCATACTTCCTCCAAGAATATTCATCCTGAGGAATATCAGCTAACTTGTTACTAATAGCCGGAACCTTAATCGACCTTTTCACCCTGTGCTTCCTGTCCCAAAACAGTACCATTTGTGAGTAACCCGAATAAAAGAAAAACACACAAAGACCACACGAAAGGATACAACAGACCTCTTCTTGGAGCAATGGCACCTGCTACTGCTTCCGCATTTCGTACTTCCATCTTCGCCCCTCTCGCCAGAACACCTCTTCTTGTGTTGTTGGTACATGCCGAGGTCAGCAGAGCGGGACCCACCGATCAAATGAAAAGCATTCCCATCCACGTTTGCGACACTCCCGTCGATGCTCAGCGAGGATATAAAAGACCGGGTGGAAGTGCAAGTGGAACTGTCAAAATTAAGGCTCATTCCACTATTGCTACGCCGGTAAAGAGGGATTTGTGGTTGTTGTTGTTTAAGGAAGTTATAGTTTGTCGCTGGAACTTGGTGGGTTTGGCTGTGGCGGTGGTGGGCGGGTAGCTGAAAAGGGGCTTTTCCGTTCAAGTCAAACGAAGGATTTCTCATCAATGTGAGATCACAGCTCTTCTCTTGATTGGAGTTATGGGCAGGAAGAAGCTGCAGAGCTTTGGGTTGATCATTCTCTGAGGGCTTCGAAGAAAACGGGTTTTCTAAGAGAATGTTTGGAGGAACTGGCAGAGGGGTTTGGATTTTCTTGACATTTCTAACCCTAGCATGACCCAAAGTGGAATTGAGCTTATAGACAACTTTCTTGAACATATGAACAGCCTCCCCAGTTAGTTTCCCATACTGATTCTGATCACTATCAGGCTGAGACAACAAACTAATCACCCTATGGCAACTCTCTACTGCTTCCCTGTTAGCCTCCTCTATTTCCTCCATTTTCCAAGTGATACCCAGAAGGAAAGTGGAAACAAAAAACCCAAATCCCTAATTCCTAAAAATACAAAGAACCCATCAAGAAAAGAGGCAAAAAGGACATTATTAACAAAACTGAATCAAGAATCCCTCTTTCTGTTCTTCAAACAGATTCAAGAACTTCAACCCAGCAAAAATATGGCATCTTAGAAGCAGGAAAGCAATTGAAAGCTCAGATTCAGAAGGGAATCAGGAAAAACAAGTCAAGAAAAAAATCAATGTTTAAGAAAGACAGGACCTTTGGCTGAAACTCCATGAAAGTGATGAAACCCTAGATTCTTCAATCTCCATGGAAGAAAAACTTGTGCGATGGGATGAAAGGTATGGTGTGAGAAAGAAGAAGACTTTGGGTTCTCACTGGATGAAAAAGGAAAATCTTTCTAATATTATAAGTTTATTAGTCTTAGAAATAATTATTTATCATTAGAAAGATTGGATTTTTATTCCACCATTGTTGTCTTTTTTTTCTAGAAAGAGAAGGGCAAAGAGACAGATTTAGAGAGACCTTTGAACTCAAAGACTCAGAGAGAGAGAGAGAGGAGTTGAAATAAAAATTAATTAAAATTTAAAATATTAATGGGTTGGAAAATAAGACTTTGAGTAACAGAGAAAGAAAAAAGGAAGCCGAGAAGGGAAACTGCCGTCTCTGTCATAATTTCAAAAGTAGGACCCACGTTGGACCTGAGTACGGAGTATTCTTTTTCTTTTTATGCATTCTGTTTTTAATATCCTCACCATCCTAAAATATTTGTCACATTATATAAAATGAAGTAAATTTTAAATTTTTTAATTTATTTTATTTATAAATTTGTATATAAATAAAATATAATATGTCAAAAGTTTTTTAAAATAAATTGTGACGTTCTATTTTAGACCAATGAAGTACACCGTATGATTTATTTACCTTTGAAAAAAATTGTTGCAATTTTACCCAAAAATTGAGATTGTTTAAGAATATTTCAAGATTATATACCTACTTCATCTCAAAAAGTATCTACTTTAATTTGATATACAGATTAAAAAGTAAATTGTATAGTTTAAAGTGGTATAACTCATACTCCTCATAGTTTTTAGAACTGAACTGGTGATTAAATCGGTTAAGGCATTGATTCACTGGTCGAACCAATAGCGCGAATGGTTGAACCATTGTTTCAAATAAACATATTTGAAAATTTAAATTATATACTCCCTCCATCTTTAAAAAGATTACAAATTGGGCTTTACGAGAAGGAATATCTCACTTTTAAAAATCATTTTATTTATAAATCAGTATATCGATAAAAAACAAAAATTACATATTAAAAAATTACGTCAAAAGTTCTAAAAAACATGAAGTGTCCCAATTAGAGTTTTGTATGATTTGTTGTTAATTTTTTGTTGTAAGAACATAACTCTCTATATTTGAATGAGCATGATTACTCATAAATGCATATGTGAGATTTATTAAAAAAAGAATTTATCTAAAAAAAATCATATGATACACATCTTTAGTTTATCGAAAGGAAAAAAATGATGTACTCATTCTCGGGGACTCTCAGAACCAGCCAGAGAGTTACTTGAGAGAACAAAAATTAAGTTTTAATTACATATTAGTGACAAATAATAAAACCCGAACGTGATACTTGTAGATGGTTTAAACTTAATATAGTTTTCTTCTATCACAATTGTTACTAATCGAATTCAGGTGTTACTCCTTATGCATCGATTACCTTGCCAACTTAACAAACTTTTTAAGGCAAGACTTTTATCTAAGAATTTTACATTAGCAAGAATTTTTTTTTTGTTTTGGATTTACTATTTTAGGTACACATTTGATCTTGGCTATCTTGGTGGGGACTGTTCTATTCTCTATTTATTGTAAGGTTATTTCTTTTTTCAATAAAATTATATTTTTCAAAAATAATTAAAAGAAACTTGTTCATGATGAATTAATTGTACGAAGTAGTTTTTAAAGCTTTCAATCCAGGTTCAATTTAATTTAAATTAATCTTATATTGTCATTCAACATTAACCACACAAATATGTCAATTTAAAGGGAAAAAGATTTTTTATTGAACATAACAAATGTTGCCTTAAAATTTTTAAGAAAAAAAAAATACTCGTACTATGAAGAGGAAATACACCTAATTAACACATAAGATCAGAGAGACAACATGAATGCTAACTCACCGTTTGTTCGCCGGGTTATTCTTATTCTTAACGAAAGAGGAGAGAGGACCGAAACAAATCCATCTACTCATTTCGTTCCAAAATATTTGTCACATTACTCAAAACGAAACTAAATTTTATCCGGATAAATTTTTCAATTCATTTTTAAAGATTAATATAAAAATAAAAAATAAAACATATATATTTAAAAACTATGTGATTTTTTTAACAGGATGTAACAAAAATATTTTATTTCATTAAATAATCAATGCAAACATATAAATAAGTACAAATTCTTATAATTTTTAAATAGTAAATTGTGAGTTTTCTTGGAATGGTGTTAGTTCCGTTCCGTGCATCTTGATCTTTGATCGTTTCCTGAGAAGCAGGGACCAAATCAAAGAAAAGATTTCTTTAATTTTAAAATATATATATAAATCTGGCTTTTGAAATTGGTTGACAAACATTTGAAATTGGTTGTCAGACATTTATACCCCTCCGAGTGTAGTATTTGAAATTGGTTGTCAAAATATTATATTGAAGAAAGTAAAATAATAAAAAGAAAGAAAGAAAGAAAAAAATATAAAATGGAAGAGTATTTTTTTCCGAGGACTGAAAAAAATTGTAATATTTATTCATACATCAATATTCAATCTATTAAAACATTGAGAGTTATTTGTTCATAACATCAATCTACTCTACCACCACAAACAAAAATGTTATTAGGGACAACTTATTATCAATCTAACACAAAGGTAAAATTTGTTCGTAAAGAACAAATTTATAGTCCAAAATAAGTGTGATAGACATGTAAATATAAAAATGTTTCATGTTTGAGTTGACACAAAAATAAGTAAAATTATCTGATTAAAAGTATTGTTTACGACAAAAAAAATCATACGAGCCATAAAAAATAATTTCAAAAGTGAAAAGTGATTTTTTAGACCAACAAAAATATAGAAGGGATGAGAGGGATCGGAGAGTAAAAATGATATATCACAAGGTAGAACCTCACCTCAAGAGCTAGCTATTAAGGTAGGAGAATCATTTGCTATATTAACGCATAACCAAATCCATCATTTAATCGGTGTGGGACAACGAAATCAGCCTATATCATTCGATCCCCACCCCCCATAAGGCCCAACGTTCTCGTTGGTCACAGGCACCACTCCGTGGGCCACCACTCCGTGGGCCACCACTCCATAGGTCACTACTCTAAGTTTGCTCCGATACTATTGATACAGCATAAGAGAGAATCACACCCCAAAAGCTAGTTATATAAGTGGGAGAATCCGAACCGGTGTGGGACGATGAAATGAGTCCAGAGATCATATTGAAAGGGGGAGTAAAAAAGCTCTTTTTTTTAATTAACAGAGTCATAAAACAATTTGCCAAACACGGCACTCCCTACCCTTTACGACTTCCAAAGCGGGTTGTCCTATCCTGTCTTTACCGCTGTGATTTACTACTCCGAATTTGAAAAAGTGGGCCGCCTACTTGTCAAACATCTTTATATAAATAGGCCCAAATAGGGGCGACTAATTACCAACACAAAAGGCGATGGTCATGCTCTTAACCCTAGATTAGCCTTTCTTTAAATTTAAAAAAAAAAATAGGAGTAAGTTCTATAAATGGTCCCCAAATATATACATTTTTTCATATTTAATTCTCAATGATAAGATATTTCATTATCAGTCCTCAAATTTTTTGGCTCTTTCTTCATACCCTACAAAGAAATTCATATTTAAATGCGAGACCTCCAAATGGATTATATATACAAGAAAAAAATAAAATATGATATGGACAGTCTTTTATATATACATTTAACATTTTACACAAATTACATGTTGTACATATAATCAATACATGGATCTAGTTTTAGCTTCTCCAAATGCAGGATTATATTAAAATGATTCCACCGATATATCTTGAATAGATGAACTTTCTACCTCACAATTTAAATATAAAATATTTGTAGTGTTTGATCCACCATATTAATTTAGGTAACATTTATTACAATATTTATAATATCATATACGTATAATTAGTTAATACGCAAAGATAATTATCGTATGATAACGTTGATAGAAAGTAATAGATGTATTATTGAAGAGAGATCAATTCTCTTCAATTTCTTATGCACTTGAAAGCGGCAAAACAATTATTTCTTGGTTAAAACACTGTATAAATAATTTTCTATGAAAATTTACTGCAATTATTAACTATTTAATTTGAAATTAAAAAAAATACCATTTCTCATATCACATAGTACATTCCTTCTTAAATGGGTTCGATGATGTGAAGCTATAGTTGATGACGATCTCTTTTCGTCTGTATATGCAATATTCATCATAAAAAAATTGTACTAATATTTGTTTTATAGAACAATATTAAATTATTACAAAATTTAATAGTTTTAGAGTATTACAACTCATATATATATATTAAAAAAGTAAAATAAGAAAATCAGCTAATCATTGATATATTTAAACTTTTTTTGAAATATTAAACATCTTTTCAATATCACTACTTTTTGAGTTTTGTGAAAACTAAATAATCAGCATTAAAATAACTAAATATTAGAAAACATAGATGCTATTTTACAAAAATATACATTCTATATGCATATTACATAATAATATATTTCATGTTACAAATTAAATATCATATATAATCTAAACACTAATACTCCTTTTACCTCTATCAATTTTGTCATAAACTCACCTTTGTATATATTATACTATCTTAAAGTTTAAAAGTAAGTCTTTTTAAGTACTACCTCCGTCCCAGTGTATTTGTCCAGTTTGACTTTTTCGATTCAAACTTGACAAACTTTGAACTTCAATTACTCTCAATTTATATTGCATATTAGCATAATAAAATACAATTTTGAAAGTTCTCAATACGATAAATCCAATAAAGTCATTTTTATGTTAAAGTACATTATAGTTTTTATTTAATTGAAGCTCAAAGTTGGTCCAGTTTGACTCAAAAAAGTCAAACTGGACAAATACATTGGGACGGAGAGAGTATAACATATTTATGGTTTTTAAAACTAAGTTTTGTATAATTATTTTATAAACAAGTCTTTTAAAACAATTCTTTTTAAAGTATGAAAAATACTTCTTAAGCTTTAACATTGCTTTCATGCATCATTCCTACAACCTGAGCAATTATTAAAAATAATGGTTTGTAGTTGAAATACAATAATAATAATAATAATAATAATAATATAACAATAATAGTAATAGTTAAAATTATAATATTAATAAAGATTTAGGCGTGTGTAGCCTTAAATAAAGTAATGTGATTTAAACAAATAACAATAATTATTATTTAATCCTTGAAAATATAATTTTTATTATTTTTTTCTTATTTGATATTTTTAAATTTGATCTGGTCTAATCTAATTAGATCTAGTCTGATCTTATTAGATTTGATTGGATCTGATTCGGATCGGATCTGATTTGATTAGGTGTGATCTGATATGATCTTAATAAAAATAAGTAATAAGGAAAAAAATAAGTCCTGCGGAACAAACCCTACATTTTGCTTATGAATTATCTCTTATACGGAGTATTTAACATGTATGACTACATCAAGTTTTGTTTCTGTGTTTTTATTTCGTGTATTGTGCTCAAATATTATAATAAATTGCCAAGAAAAGCCTAATGATAATTCATATTTTATAGATGAATGAAGTACTAGAGCACGTTCACTGGCGAGGTAAATAACCTCCACACCCTATAACATTACTTCCAAACATCAAGGGAAAGAACCGTAAAGAAAACCCTTGAAAAATACAACACAACAATTAAATTAAACCATTAGACTATCTGACTAACTAATTTAGAGAATCTAAATAATCTATCAATGCAAACTCTTCATGAAGTGTAGTGATGTGGCAGCATGTAATCAAACCCAGCCTTTATAGAATGCCAAAGCAATCTCTTGGCGCAGAGAAAGGCGAGAGGCATCCATAGATTGAACCAGACCATCTTTACCAAATGCAACAACGGTCTCCTTTGCACTGAAAGGAGGATGGAAGAATTCATCACAGAGTTTAGCTGACTTGGACGAGTCAGCCCGGCATACGAACCACCCCTTATCCATGAATTTTCTATGACTAGCGTCCCAACCATCTATGCTTACAGCAACTACCTCAACATCATTCGAATGCTCTCTCTTAATATTCTTTTCAGAATCATAGGACGTAAATTCAGCCAATTTATTAGCTAGAAATTTGCTCTGCTCTTTGTATAGATAAAGAAGAACAGTCTTGTCGTTAAGCGCTGCTTCTGCCACAGGATTCTCAGCAATGATGGAGCTGGAATGACACTTGTGACGAACGCATCCATCTCCAAGTAAGTAGTAACGACTTCAATCTCAGTCCCATTATCCTCTGTAATTCGTTCTCAACCAAACTCCTCCTGGTGAAGGGATAACAATCCATGCCAAAGTCACAGATGATTGATGACCCATACGGATCCACACACTTTTCAATGAGATCCACTATGATAAGACTTTCCTCACAACAGTCAATATCACTCATTCGCCATAGTCTCTGGTACACGGTCTAGTTGAAGGGGAACAACCACCAGCCTATCAGCTTAAGACTTGCAAGAGCACCCATGATCAACTCATCATGCAACTCTGGGGGCACGCCATCCACATTCCTCGTGAACCTCCTGAAGCTTCCTTAAATTTCTGCAATTACAGCAAAGGTAAATCCCCACAAACTTGTGTCTAAGTTCAGAAATAGTAATATGAGCATCCTTCATAATATTGCATAGAACATCATTGTCTTGAAGGCCCAAAAGCTCGTTGAGGGAGAGATCCTGCAGAACACCATCATGGAGTGAACGTATCCAATCTGTCTTGAGGATGGGGTGGCACTCGATTCTTGAATGTCAACCCAATAGAGAGTACACGGCTCGAAACAGGATATCTTAAGTGTGTCAGAATACTTTGAGCTAGGAGCGAAGAATACTGGTTAAATTTTGTTAGGTTGCAAAAGCACATAAACAACTAGGACATGCACTTAAAAGTGGCACTGACCTAGAAACGTGTGCTTTTCATGGCTTGTGGACATTCCGGACTAATGAGAACCCACATCTTCATTAAAAACCTCAGTCAAACAAAGTAGACGATCAAATATGGCGGGGATTAGAATCGGATGCGTCTATACGGCTTGCTTGGGCTTCCATAGAAGATGGGGTGGCACTCGATTCTCAAATTTCAACCCAATGGAGAGTACACGACTCGAAACATGATATCTTGAGTGTGTCAAATACTTTGAGCTAGAAGCAAAGATTAACACTGATATAGCTGAATTGGAGTCTATTAAGAATCGAGCATGTAAGTTTTTTTGAAGTAATATTTTTCAATTATGAATAGATCATGATAACTCAAGAACAAAGATAAACCAAAAGAAGAGTTCTAAGTGAGCTATCATGATCTATTCATAATTGAAAAATAATACTTCAAAAAAACTTACATGCTCGATTCTTAATGGACTCTAAATCAGCCATATCAGTGTTAATCTTCGCTCATAGCTCAAAGTATTCTGACACACTCAAGATATCATGTTTCGGGTCGTGTACTCTCCATTGGGTTGAAATTTGAGAATCGAGTGCCACCCCATCTTCTATGGAAGCCCAAGCAAGCCGTATAGACACATCCGATTCTAACCCCTGTCATATTTGATCGTCTACTACTTTGTTTGACTGAGGTTTTTGATGAAAAGGTGGGTTCTCATTAGCCCGGAATGTCCACAAGCCATGAAGAGCATGTCCTAGTTGTTTACGTGCTTTTGCAACCTAACAAAATTTAACCAGTTGTATAAATAACACACTAAAAGAAAATTGAGATATTATGACATATTTAAGAACACTTAAATTTAAAAAGGGTCATAAAGTTATTTATGACACCCTTGTGTTTCCAACTAGTTCATAATCACACACGTCCATTCTGCCAAAGACTAAAAAGGGGCACATTCAGGCGAGTTGCACATTGGTCTTTTTTAAGAAGATCTCATAGCTCAGTACAATTGTATTATGAGCTAATTCATAAGAGTCTGAAAGGACTATTAAGACAATAATTACAAACAAGAGTATGATGTAATGCAGAGGTCTAATGAATGAATTATTTTGTGAAATCAAATATCTGGCTGCTTTCAATGTACTTACCAATACCTGATCCTGAACTGAATTCTTGGAGGACTTCCACTTGGAGTGGTAGAAGCCAATGATAGGTAAGATTGCACCATGATTCAGCAAAATGAAAAGAGCTAAATATGAAAGTAGTCTAGAATCTAAAAGTTCTAGAGAACTTCAAGAGTAAGTCTCAACTGCATTCTCTTACATACTGATCAATATTCTAATGAAATTATATCCCACTTCCACCCACTTTCATAATAACAATGTCGGTATGCTTCTGTTTTTATCTTTTTGAATATGTGCAAGTATGTTTACGGTATTGGTGGAACTTTAAAAAACAGTAGGATTCCACCTCAGATTACCTAAAAAAGAAAAGGAAAACCCACATAAGACCTACAGTCATGACTAGGAGTGTGACACGTGCTCGGTTTCATCCCAATTGGCTAAGTTCACAGATTCATCAATGCTAGCAGGGTGGGAGACTGGGAGGTGACCTTACAATTAGAGAGGTTGCTTTTAAGGCCAAGAAGAACTTAAAGAAATCTTAAGTAACTGTGAACTGCTAATAGTTTAGAGGGGTTTCATTTAGTTTATATGTTCTAATCTTTATGGGAGCTAAGGAGCTTTATGTATTTTACTGCGAGCAGCATTGCATTAAGGTCCGACTCTCTTTTTTGGAAGGCTTTGTATTTGGCTGTTTTTTTAATGTATGCTTTGCTGGTCCTCTTTCAAGCTATATCCTAGAATTAAGAGAGGAGGACAACAATTTGCATGTTGGGGATTCCTTCAAGTGTATTTCAGCTGTTGCTGCCTTTCGATGTTTCATTGCGACATTTGAAAATCATAGCTAACAGTTCTAGCACCTGCCTCTATCTTTGATAGATGATTCTTAGGGTAATAATTTTGGCTTCACATTGGATTTGTTAGAGGATTTAGCAAGACATTTAGGAGTTGACAAATACATATGCTATCTTTTGCTAATCTGATGGTGTTAATTTTGGCTTCATATTGAATTTTTGAAGTTCAAAAATGATAGTGTTGTGTATGCACTTTTTATTTCAGCTACTGCTGCCTTTCGGAGTTTCAGTGTGGCATTTGGGGGTCAAATATAATTCTTGGTTTTTGAACTTATAAGAATCTCTTTATACCTTTATTGAAGAATTTTATTTTGTAGACTTGGCAGGTTCGATGGTCTTGATTGAATTGCTCAGCTTTTGGATACTTTTGTTGTGGACAACTAATGGCCCTTTGTGTCTCCCGCTGGGTTTACGTTGATAGAAAGTAATGGTATTCAATGCTTTTGCTACATCTGAAGAAGTCTTTTGAGGACTCCTGTTAGATTTTTGTTGGGTAGTAAATTACATATAAGCAGACATAAAGGGCTGAACAAACTAGCAACTCGCAGCAAGATAGGTTGGACCTCAAGCCACTTGCCAATAGTTCTTGCATTGGTTTGTTTGTTTTTTTTAGAATTGGTTCATACCCTTAATGTCCTACCTCTTTTGGACGCTTATTTGAAGATTTAGGAGATTTTTTTTGTATAAAAAATGTAATAGGATGCTCTTGACTTGTACTACTTTGTCAGGCTTGATTCTCAATCCACTCAATCCTTAGCCTCTCTATTGGATCTTCTCCGACTCAAATCAAACTCAGATTCTCAAGCTCCGTCTTCAGCCTCTCCATCATCTATTTTGCAGTCGCCAGTCTGCACTCGGCACCATCTACACCATCTGCCCCTTCATCCACATTGCCCTTTCCATCAACCATAGTTGTGAATGGCGCTCGCCATTCTCGCCTAAGGCGCCTATGGCTGTGTGGCGACCATGTGACGCCATCTTCAGACCTGGCGAGGCATTTTACGCCATTCTCGCCAATGGCGGTCGCCATGGACGCCAGACTCTGAGTCGAAAGGCGTTCGCCATCTACGCCAGACGCAGGTCAAGGGTTTTTTATCTAAAAACCTTGACTTTTTTTAAAAACGCGCTGACCTATATCTCGATCGAAACACTTCATCGATTCAACTGCCTCGCCTCTGCCTCTGCCTCTTCCCTCTCGCCGTCGATCGTATTACTCCCCAGCCGACGCAGCCTCCTGCCCTCCTCAAGTTCTCCTCATCCGGCGCAGCCCTTCCTCTCTCTCCCGAGTCCGAACTGCGCACATCTTCGCAGACTCAGAGCCGGCGCAAGTAAAGTCCACTTCGCAGGTCACACTCAGACTTTTTTTTTGTTTTCTACTTTTCTTATTGTTTTTTTGAATGGTTATTGTTTCTTTATTGTCTTTATATTCTTAATTTCTTATAGATATAATTTATTGTCTTTATTTTCGCTATTTTCTACTTTTTTTCTACTTTTCTTATTGTTTTTTTGTTTTTTGTTTTAACTTTTACAATTAACTCATGTTTTACTTTGATAATTAATGTTGATACAAAGTTAAGACTAAAAGTTTAGACTTAAACAATATATATATATATATATATATAATTTATTTTCCTGGGTTGTTGTTGTTATTTTTTATTTATTTATATAATGTTCGCCATTTGACCGCCCGCCACTCGCCATTCGCCATTCACAACTATGCCATCAACACAAATGAGCAGCAACCATCGATGCATTGACGCAGGCCGAAGCATAGCAAAAACAGTTTATTGGGTGATTTCTGTCATTCCAGATTTCCAGGCTAACTAATCCCATTCATGTTTCACATGCTTTAATTTTCACTTTAATATCTTTGAAAACTGATTCCACTCTTATTTAAATTTTATCCATATCTTAATCATTTAATTGTATCTATTCAATTTTTGGGATAATCGAAGTTCACTCTAGTCGGAGTTGTGGCATTTGGGGCACGGATTAGTTTTAAAAATTACACGAAAAAGACCAATCCTTTTTATTCATAACTGCATATAAGTTTTACAATTATGTAGTTGCCATACAAGCCCATTGTGTGTGCTTGGACTCTGGATTATGAACTCGTTTCTATACCTCTCTATCTCATGTCTTTCTTTTCACTTTCCTTTTTAGGTCATCCCATTTGATTCTTCTCATTTCCTAAAATGGAAAAAAATACACACAAAGTTGCATTTTTACGTTTTCTTTTTTTATTCTCTCCCCCGGCCACACAACCCAAATCCCCCGTGTTTTTCGTTCTTCACTCTGACTCCATCCACCTATTTCTCTTCATCTTCTTCATTGAACCTTCCCCCTTCTCCCTCTCCTTTTTCCTCTTCTTCTTCTTTTACTTTTGTTGCTGTGTTAGACTCCCCTCGACCCCAACATGGTGGTGAACAGAAGAGACAGAAGTGACAAAGGGGCAAAAGCGAAAGAGGGTGACGGAGACCTGATTTTCCATTTTCAATTTTCATTTCAATTTCTTGGTTAGGATTTTGTTTGTGATGAAGGAAACATGAGATGTAGGCAGGTTGGAATAGTTGTGGCGATGGTGTTGGGCAGGTTGATGACAACAACAAAATTACCCCACAGCCTCAAAGGCTCTCACCCATTGACTTCATGTATTAGGGCAAAATATGTTAAAAACTGTAAGTGTAAGACGTCTTGAGGGCAATAAGGTTTAGGAAAGACGCGTGAAACAACAGTCATGTTTAGAAGAGGCCACAAAAACATACTCCAATAATTTAGTTGTTAATGATAAGATCATTGTGAATAAGAATAGTGGATTTGAAACTGAATCACAAGAGCAAGACAATGCGTAAGCAACAATAACCCACAATACAACAACAACAACAACCCAGTTGAATCCCACAACAGTAGGGAACCCACAATACATGATGAATATTGTTATATTGAAGTGATAAAGGTGTTGTTCGATGTCTACATATGCAATGTCTTAGCGTATCTAACAATGCCTTAGAGAGTCTTATTGTCTTACTGTAAAGGCACTATATGGTACACTATCTTTATAAAGACACTAAAAATATGATTTCAAGTATGAAAATTAGGATTACGTGCCTAAGACTATGAGTAACAGAACATTGAACAGCGGAATCAATTGGCTATCATATTGAAAAAGTTGTGCTAATTCCTTGCATTGGAAAAACGAACATAATATATATTTCATTAAAATCTTGCACTGTACACATATTCCTTTCTGGTAAATGATCAAATATGATGTATACGACACAATCATATGAAAATCTGTGATCTTATGTTTTGCCCTCATGGCAGGATTATTAAAGAATCAGTGATGAAGAAGCATTAGTTGGAAAAAAGAGAATTAAAGGACATCAATTCCGGAAAAGGACAATATGTGATGACTGATGAGGATGTATGATGTATCATGCACATCTGCTTGAGTACTCATTTTCGAGTAATTGAATACTCATTTTCAAGTAATAGAATGCTCATTTTCGAGTAACTAAATACTCATTTACGAGTATAATTGAAATATAGAAAATGAATATTCACTTACTCGAAAATGAGTATTCAATTGCTCAAATATAAGTATCAGTTGCTCGAAAATGAGTACTCACCACGGATGTATAGGAAATATTGTACAACCAGTTGTACGGTATATATTGCGCATTTAGATGAATGATTGAGTCTAGAGAAATCACTGGTTTTACTGCTTTCAACTTTGGAACCCAAACTTCTTTTTTATGGATTTTCTGCTTTTGAAGGGTATATAAGATGACATGATGCAAAACTTTTTTTTTCCTTATTACTGTGACATTTTTGAAGCAATTGAAAACTAAATTTTAATTATATTGTATGAATCCTTATTCTGCTACTTCAAAGTACTCATAATCCACACTTGAAAGAAAACAGGGCAATAAATAATTGAAGGCATTTTGAACATGGCAAATTCTACCTTGGACTTTAGGTCTGTAGTGAACCAACTACTGAGACTGACAAGCATTTGCTTAATGTTGAGATATATATTTTAATTTTGATTTCAAAATGAGTTTTAATACTATTATGTTAGAAGGTCCACACAATTTTTATTGACCTTAGATGCTCTAAAGAAGCACTCTTTGATCAAAGGATGAGATGTTTTTTCTTAGAAGAATGCATATATTTCATGCAATGTTGTGTTAATTCATAAGGACAACGATAAGCATTATTCTTGAGTACTCAGTCCCTTACCAATCAAAATAGAGAGTAGCTGGCATTATAGGGGGATTTTATAAGGATATGATAGGAACTCAGAAGAAAATAGATGATTTTAATCCTGATATCATTAAGATTGGAGAGGCACTCATTATTGATCAACAGCTGGAGTTAATAAACCCCATTTACCAGGATCAGATTAAAGAAGTTATGTTTACCATTTCAAATTATAAAAGCCGTGGACCGAATGGCTTTAATAGTGAATTCTTCCAGAGTCAGAGGCAAATTTCACAAGATCCAATAGCAAGGTGATGAAATAAGAGAGAGACGAGGAGAAGGAGAAGAAAATTGAGGAGAAGAGAAAAAAAGAGTGGAGGAAAGAATAAAAGAAAGGAGAAGAATGAGGTATTATTGGAAGGGGTACTTTTGGATGAAAAAGGTAGAATGGGAAGATTATTTCTAGACAAAGTAATGCGTATAAATTTTAAACTGATTTGGACTGAACTCAGGCTATGAGAGGTTTGCCCATAAACTGATTGGTCAAAAAACTCCGCCTTATTGCCCAAACCTAATTAAAAAATAGTGGGGAAAGGTATCTCAGCCAAGGTAAAAATGTTGCCATACCCTTTCGCTTCCCCCCTCCGGCGATTCAATGTGCCAATCCAGCAAAGTTTGCAAGCTGGCCTCCTTCCCTCCCCCACCCCACCCCTACCTTTGCTCATGTCCATGGATAATAATATTTTAATTCTATTTTAGTTTATTGAATATTTGTTGGGCTTATATCTAATGGTGATTATGCAATGTTTCCATTATTTTTATTCTATCAACCACCCTCGTGTATCAGTATCTACATTTACATCTAGTCTAGTATTGAATCGATTTCAAATTTTCAATACTTATTGTATTTTATTTTAACCTTCTTTAAATAATGAATCATAAAAACCACCTCAATAATAATAATAATGAACACAACCATTTAAAATTCGTTAATTGATATTGATCGTAAACTCAAACAGAGCACATACCTTATTACATCGGCGAACCGCTTGGGGGAGATCAGCTCGACCCTTCCGGTAGCCACTATCAATCCGACGGCCTTCGGTAACTAGGTACCGTGCGCCCCGTGCGGTCACAGAGACCGGAAGATGAGGATGGAAAAAAGAGGGTGGCGGTAGAACGGTACTGGCCCGGCGGTATTGCCTACCGTCTGACGCAACAACTTACCGTTCCTACACCATTGAACCAATACCAAATTCAGCTTCAATACGTACAAAGATTATAGGATGCCATGTAGGATGACACATGTCAACTACTTAGAGACATGAGTCTCAAATATTATAGTAAAAGATTTTCAAATTTTTTGGAATACACTAATAAAATTTAGAAATTAGGGATGTAATTCAATGAACTAAGGCATAAGAATTGTGTCTAAGGTCATTAAAAATGCAAGACCAGGTGATTCAATACAAAATAAATGTGATATCTCAACAAATTAAAAATCTTAATTACATTTAAGAATCATTCTCAAAATAAAATATTTTTTCAATGATGAATTAAAAAAATAATATCTACAAGGATGAAAAACAGTAATCACCTATTTTACTGAAAGCATATTTAACCCTCAACCCACAAGGTCCAAAAAATGAATGTGAACCTCCACCAAAATAAAAGACAATATTGACTGTTTTGTGCATATCTGCAATTGTGTCTCTAGAAATTATCAAAGAAACAGTAGAAGGGTTGTTTTGTTCATACTATGTGTGTGTGTGCATATTAACGAGTTTGAACTACTGGTTTTGAAGACCTTTACAAAATTTTAAACACAATATTTCATCATCCATACCAAATTCTAATATTGTCGGTTCAAAAAAGTCATCAAGGGATCGGAAAGACCCGAGAAGAAAATCCTTGGAAGTATTATAATTCAACTAAACAGTTTTAACTAAAAAAATACAGAGTACATCACGATAATTACTTGAATTATTATACTATCAAATTAACTAAATTAGATGATCTAATCAAAATATAAAAATATAACGCAAACCCGTCATTAAGAGTAGTTATAATGTCGCATGTAATGAAGCCCGGCGTCATCAAATGCCCGAGCAATCTCGTCACGTAGATCGCCATGGAAAGGAGGATGTCGACATTTCAAAATGTGATTTGGATCCATAGACTGAATCATACCATCATCTCCAAATGCAACAACAGTCTCACATGGATTACAGAGAGGATGGAAGAACTCATCACAGAGTTTAGCTGACTTGGTTGGTTTTGCACGGCATACGAACCACCCCCTAGCCATGAAATCTTCATCACTAGTGCGGCTACCATCTATGTTTACAGCAACCACCACAACATTTGAATGCTTTCTCTTCCAATTCTTTTTATACCTTGCACCCAATCTATCAGCTAGAAATTTCTCCTTCTCTTTGAACAGATAAAGAACAACAATGTAGTTCTTAAGCAATGCAGTAGAATAATCAACCATCCAGCGCATAAGGGTATCACGCATGCCATAAACACAATCCCAAGGTAGTAGTAATGACTTCAAACTCAGTCCCATTTTCCTTTGAAATTCCTTATCAATCAATTTCCTCCTAGTGAAGGGATAACCATCCATGCCGAAATCACTGATGATTGGTAACCCATAGGGATCCACATACTTTTCAATGGGATCCACTATGAAAAGACCTTCCCGATCACTATCAATTTCACGCATTCGCATTAGCCTATGGAATACGGTGTTGTTGAAGGGAAAACCCCACCAGCCTATCAGCTTAAAACTTGCAAGTGCATCCACGATTAACTTCTCGTGCAACTTTGGGGGCACCTGCTTCTCGAAGGGACAGCACACCACCACAATCTCAAGCTCATACTTTTGTCGTCTACATTCCTCATGAACCTCCTGAAGCTTCCTTAAGCTTCTACAATCAGAGCACACATAAAGCCCCACAAACTTCTGTTTAAGTTCTGAAATAGTAATCTGGGCATCCTTCAAAATATTGAATAGAACATCAGTGTCGCTAAGGCCCAGAAGTTCATTGAGGGAGAGATCCTGTAAAACACCGCCACGGCGTAAACAAATATCCATTCTCTCTGGAGTAAAGGGAAAGGAACCATGTTCAGCTCCTCCAAACTGAGAAAACATGATGGGCGGGCCATGGTAAAGGACCTTCTGAGATGGATCTAGAATCACAGCTTTAATCTTACCATCAAAACCGAGTGCCGAGCAAATGTACTCACGCTGATGAGAGTCGCAGAAAGGAACAGCAAGGCAGGAAAATCCCAACAAGAAGTGTTGATAGGCAGAGTAGGAATGAGCGAAACCCTCCCTCATCATTGGCACCACCACCAGCACGAAATCGTCTCTTCTAGCCAGCTCATGAGATGCTAAAGCTGTGTGATAAACCATGGGGCCATCGGCTGAAGACCAAATCGAAGGCACAAACACACAACAAATCATAACGTATTTACCCTTCAGGTTTACGGTGCTTTCCACATTAACATTCTCTCTGCGTGTTGTTCTGCTTGAGCTAGGATCATTTTGGCTACTAGTGCTGAAACTCAAGAGGTCATCCCCTAGCAAATCTAAAACATTCAGTTCTTTGCCTGCCTCGACATTTGGCACATGTTGGAAGGTTTCAGAATATGTCAGGCATTCGGTGTCAAAATACGACCCAATCTTATATTCCTTATTTAGGGCAAGTGAGTCGGGGAGCTCGGGAGCATCCCTGAAACCGGGTGCCAAGATTGAAGCTTTGATGTGTTTTAGTCGACACTTGGATACATTTGGAAAGGACACCTTCTCTTCTAACAGCTCCCGTGTCCGATCTAAACAACAAAATCGAAACAGAGGGAATTTAATGAAACTGAAATCAAATATAACTACTCCACAATTGATCTTTGGCGGTTTAAATTTGTTTACCTGATAAAGAGGTGTAGGACGACGACCGGCGGCGACGCTTCGAATTGGGCTCCGACTCCAAGTCCGATTCTCCACATCCGTTACTCGCAGAAAACGGAGCTCCATCCCTCTGCATCTCCATTCTTTGATTTATTTCCCGCTTGAACTCAGCCCCCTAAACCCTACCCCGAATCCCCTATCTCTCTGTCTATCCCCTTGTATATATATTGAAAAATACTCCGTATATAGAGAGTATGGTTATTAGAGCGGGCAAATCAGTAGGTGGGATCTGGTTTGATTTATTTTGGTTTCGGGTCAATTTGGGTTTAGAATTGTATGTTCATGATCCAATGTCATCGGGTTCAGGTCAACCCAAAGGGTTATAACTTTAGTTTTTTAAATTTTTAAATTAAAATTAACACTTGCATTTTCTATTTAAAATATAAAAAATGTATTAAATCTATAAAATTATTTTATTCTAAACTCTGAAGTAATTTTTAGATATATAAATCAATATAAGAAATTTAAAAATGCTTAAGTTTTGGAAAAAAGTAAGATAATTATGTAATATCATTAAAATTTTGTCTGAAAATATAAATTTATACATTAAAAACAAGTAGTAAAGTGTATGATTTTGAAAATTTTTTACTTTAGCGGGTCGGTCAGGTCGGGTTCGGGTACTGTCGAGTTTGACCCATTTTTAGCGGGTCATTTCGGGTTCGGTCAACTTCGTGTTCGGTCATCAAAACCTTTGTTCAAAACCTGATGTTTTTAGGTCGAGTTTCGGGTAAAAAACAGGTCGAGTCATTTTTTGAGAGGTCTAATGGTTATAAGCGAATCAATTGATGAATATTATTAGGAGTACTACTTACTACGTACTCCGTATTTGTTTTGGGATAATGCTATTTGCACCTCATTTTGTACACCGCAAGGCTAACATTTTGTGTTGGTGTAATGCTCATTTTTGTTAGCGCACCAACACTTTGTTTCAGTGTAAATTTTTGTTAACGCACCAACATTTTTTGTCAGTGTGAACCATCAAAATGTTGGTGTATACCTTTGGTGTACAAATGAAGTACAAATTTTGGGGTACATGTAGCATGCTCTTTTGTTTTATGTGGTATTTCTATTCTATTTGAATATTTTCAGAGATCTGTAATCAATTCATTTAGCATTCATGAAGCATTTGATTCATTCAAAAATTTAGTTTGTTTAAAAAAATTGTTTGGTTCTAAATTAAGTTGTACTCCGTATGTTTTATATTCGCATGGTCAAACTTTATTTATTTTCAATTCCTATTTTTGTTACTAATTGGATAAAATAATATGGTTATGTCAACTATTGTTTCATATAACTTTTGATATAGTTTCTTAATATGTAAAGCTTTTTCTGATCCCACTCCAAATTTCTAATAAATTGCATTGAAAATAATTTCAGTCAGACGTAAATCGAAACAGATGATTTAAATTGGGACGGAAGAAGTAAAAAAATTATGTTATAATATGAGTATAATACTCCGTATCATTAAATCGTTCAAAACAAAGTTTTAAAATTATACTACCTCCGTCCCTGAGTATTTTGTCCAGTTTTAAGTTTTTTCAATTAACCATTTTTAACCTTTGACCTATAATTAAATGAAATATATATTGTTTTTTAACTAGATAAAGTAATATTTTGAAAATATTTCATATAATGAATCTAATGAACCTATTTTTGTATCAATATCTAATATCATTTTAATTTAATTGAAGTCAAAATTTACCAATTTTGATCGAAAAAGTCAAAAGTGGACAAATACTCCGGGACGGAGGGAGTATATTTTATAAATACAAATATTGATGATCTAAGTACTGCATTGAAAGCCGTAAAAAAGCAAAGGCGAAGAAAATCATGGGTCAGAGTCGTAAAAAAGATTAAAAAATTTATTATCATTTTCATCTCAAAGCGTTCGTTTAGTTTGACTTTTTGGAATCAAACTGAAAAAATTTAAGTATCAATTATATTAAATTTACATTGCATTACCATACTCTCGTTGAATGTATCGTGTTGTTTTTGTTGTTGCATTGAAGAATTAAAGGAAACTTGTTGAAAACGTTTTGACACTTCTTTTTTTTTGTAAAAATTGCACCTTATAACATCCAAGCATGTATTAAAATAATAAAATATATATACTCCATATAATATAGAACCTAATAACATGCGGAAATTTATTAAAAAGCTTTTGACACTTCTATAAAAATTGTAGACCTTATAGTGCATGGTCTAATTGTGAAACGGGCGCCCTTGCTCACAAGATGCACAAACTTATTATTTGTGTATTTTAATTTTTATTTTTTAATTATTTGTGACCATTATTTGAATGGGAGAAAGACCAAAGTAAAACTAAAACATTGAAAATATTATAAAATATAACTTTTATGTTTTTATTCCCAAAATAGGACTTACATTACCAAACATGGTCATGTACATTACTAAAAAAGTATAGTAATGTGCACATGTACAGTGCCACATTACCGCAATGCGAAGTCTTATTTTGGAAAAAAAACATGAAAATCTTATTTTGGTACTTGTCTCTATGTTTTAGTCCCATTTAAAATGATTTCTATTATTTGAATTCATTACGTTACATATTCGGCAAGTTTGTAAATTTTGTAAATGTCACTTTACATATTCGACAAATTTGTGCATTTTGTGAATGTTTTGTTTGTGACGCTAGCATTACTGAAGAAAATGATTTTCGTCATTTCAAACCAATCAAAAGTCTTTAGGCTTAGAAAATGAACATTATAGCCCAATAGCACTGCACTCAAGCATTTCAAGAAAATTGTTTCGTTTTGCCACAAAAAATAAAGCATGTCTAGAAAATTGCGTTCCCCATATACCACCATAAGCCAGTTTCCAACCATTTGGATCATTCTTTACGCACAAAAAGAGCAAATTTATACTACTATATGTATCATGAGAGATCCAATATAATTAGGAAACAAATTGAACAAATACAAGAGAGTATATTTGTTCATTAATACACTCCAATAATAGTATATCACACTCTATATATTACGGAGTATATTAAGCGTAGAATCGTTGGTACAACATGAGAAACACTCTACTTTTCTATCCGGTACAACAACGTGAGAATAGTTAAAGTGACGAGTCAAACCCGTGGTCAATGACTCTTTTTAGTATAACTCATTGGTGTTGGTATCCTCTGGGCATTTGAACTTGAAAACAATGGATGGGAGAAGCAAGAAGAGGCTAAGAAGATGGAACCTTACGGGCATAAGCGAGCACCATGACGAAATCTTTGGCCGAGGAACCAATTGCAACGGATACCCTTTCAGCAGAAGCCATTTGAAGCCACATATCCAGCAAACTGTTTAGCTGTAAAGTGGGTACTATCGGCTGCCCCATGCATCTGATTTCAACCTGTGCACACCAATCAGGTAAAACATTCAGCAGAGCATAGAACTGAAAATTTGTGCGTGAATTCCTGAATTTTCTACGCCATGCCCCTCTTTTGTCATAATCAAGACTAAGGAAAAACATAGGGTGCCCCCAAGTTTTACCCCGCCTCATTTTTGCTCTCTCATAACACGATTTCAGAGACATTTGCAGTATGTGAAACCGTTTGTGAGAGCAAAAATGAGGCGAGGTAAAACTTGAAGATGCCATTTTGGGGGCATCATAGCATGACTAAAACAAATGATCCCTACCTCATCTTCACTTGCAAGATCCAATTTTCTCATCAGGTACTTTTGAATGAACGAAACTGGAATGTTCCCGTCCCTGCCACCAATCTACATGCGTTAGTCCATTTCAAAGTTTCCTCGAACCCACCTCCCACACACCCCAGCAGCGCAACCCAACCCCCACCCCGAATAAGAATGGTATTAATGACAATATTTATGATTGTAATAAAATAATAAAGAAAAAAGCTGATGCTGAAATCACATCTGTCCACTTCAGCTTTGCAATTTTCATACACATCATTTTATTATTTCCTCTTAGAAACACTTATTTGCAGTCTCAATTGAGGTTTGAAGCACCTCCCCCCCCCCAAATTTCATGAACTAGTGATTCGGCATTTTGAGGTCTAATCTAAAACAAGGGACTATATGACTATGTGGGTGTTTCTCTGAGATATATGTTGGTCAAAACTGTTTATAAAATACTAACTTGTAAGTCAGTTGATGACGTGTTTCTATGTGATTATAAGCTCACTTATAAGTCAAAAAAATAAGTAGTTCTTACCTACTTATTTTTAAGCCCGTTTTTTCATTTCTCTGTTTTGAGCAAAACACTTACAAAACTATCTCTAACCTTATGAATACCTCCAAATGACTCGTTTCTCATTTAAGTCACTTTAAAATACTTCAATAAACGGCTTATAAGTTAAAAACTACTCAATACGTATTGGCAGTGAGTCAATAAGCTCATGTATGACTGATCACGAAAATTATACTTAAACACTTAATACTTGATACTTATTTTACAATCACAAAAAACACCCACATTTAAGTCTCTCTGACTCTCTCTTTATGGCTTCACGTTTCTACTCCCTCCATCCCACCAACCTTTGCCAGGTTTGACTGAGCATGAAAGTTTTGAACATGAAGGGCATGGCTGAGTTTTTAGGAACAATATGAACCACAGAATTTTTTTCTAAGAAAAAGGAATTTGAGATGTTTTTGGGAGTTGGGATGAATGGAAAATAAAGTTGACAAAGTTTTGAGGGGTAGAAGGAATACTACACATGCATTATGACACTCTTGTAAAAGGCTCATATATAAAGTTAGCTGGTTTACTTTTTTAAAAAATAAAAGTTAGCCGGTTACTGAAAATGCTTCCAATTTTTATACATCTATTATGCAGACCAATAAAAAATACAGCTTGTAATGCACCACAATACTGATGTTCACAAAACAGAGAACCTTCTCTGTTAAATATGAATGAGGCATATAGCCATATACGATCCAATTTGTGTTACTACTGTTCATACACATATATTTGAATCGAACAAACAAGACGCAGACAAATGTTCAACTGCTCCAGAGAATAAATATAAATAGAACAGATAAGGCGCCAAAAGGAATCCAAGAACAATATCTTCCTACACTAGCCATGATATACCATTCTTTAATCTGACCGGCTTAAACACAAAACCTAGTAAGCAAAGCCCCAAATTCATTCTCTTCCATCTTATAAATGAGTGGGTCTTCCCTCGGAAATTAGCCAGACCAAAATGCAGATCATGGAAAAAATGAGAAATCGGGATTTCTATTTTATCCTATATCATAATTCTCATGATCAGAAATAAAAAACAGAGTGCTCCGAAATATTTGAAGTTCCAACTCATATGAAGGAATACATGTTGGCTGATCAATTCAAACTTCTATAGTTCTATTGTTTTGTTACTAAAAAACTGGTTACAATGTTGCAAAGCTGCTTCCTAACGAGAGCACATAAAGATTCATAAGTATATGAAAAATAATGTATACCGCATTCGATTCAAGTGCACGAATATCTACTTCATGAGATGCTGAAACCGAGACATCTAAAGTATGTCTCATTTTGTCTACAGGATTGATCAACTAACATTTGGAGTAAAACCTATTTTGTCTCAACTCTCAACAAGTAGTACTTTAGCAATTTTCCGAAATCATTGCTTATAGTTTGTACATAGGAAGCTTCTTAGTGTGTGTGGTGGCGGTGGGGGGGGTATATTTTTCCCTCTAGAGTGTCTTACCAAAAGGTTTTTAAAAGGTAAATTGCACTTCAAAATAATTGTATTTGAAGCACACATGCTTGTCATGGATACTCGACTACAACAATATGTTGGGGAAATTAATGATAACTTGGATGAATCGAGAGTTGTGTAAACACTTTCAGATTGAATATTTTGGTTGTTCACTCCAAAATTCAATCGGATAAAACTCGAAAGTATCAAGAACGAAATATGAGAATTGCTGTGTCTAAAACCGAACGAAATTCGACCATGCCCAGGGGGATTTTATAGACTAGGGGTGAGAAGGAGAAGACACCATTCGCGGCTATTACCCAAAGCACGCAACTCTTCGCGCGGAAGTTTCTTCTTCAAAATTCGGTCCTATCCATCGAATTTTCTTTTAAAGAAAATTTGAAATTAAAATTCTAATTGAATTTTTTAACATAGCACCGAACCCAAAATAAAAAATTTTCGACCCCAGCCAGGGGCTCTGCCCCTTGGACCCCGCAGGGGCTGCCGCCCCTTGAACCCTGCTCGGGGACGCTGCCCCCTTGGAACCCCCGGTGTAACGGGTTTTATATCGTAACAAACTCGATGAAGCGTGCACTCCGCACCACCAAACTTCTTTGATGATTATTAGGATACCATTAGTTTTTCCAATTACACTAAAATATATAACACAATACATAATAATAATAATAATAGTTATAATAATAAGGGTGGTTCTATATCCACCCCCATTTTGGCTATATCCCTCCTTTTATATTAAATGGACAATATTTCCCTTAAAAGTGGTCTTGCATCAAGATTCTCTCTTTTGTATTTTTAAGTTTAAAAATTGTCAATTTAACATTAATGGAATGGATATAGCCAAAATGGGAGTGGATATAGCAACACTCTAATAATAATAATAATAATAATAATAATAATAATAATAATAATAATAATAATAATAATAATAATAATAATAATAATAACAACAAGAAGAAGAAGAAGAAGAAGAATAGAGAGCATTCACACTGTGAAATACCATGAAATTTTAAAAGGAACTTACTTTATTCTCAAGTAACTTGCAGAAATCTGGGGAAGTGGTTCATTTCCTTCCCTATGTGGGGAGTCATGCAATAGAGGAGTGGGAAAAATAAGTAACTGAATATAAAGTATTCTACATAAAATTACGGAGTAAACAAATGCTGAATATGAAGAGAGAAGGAAATTCTCACTGATCCCCGGAGGCCACTAAGGAGAACCAAATTGGGCTGATCCTTCTATGGTATTTAGTGCTAGTAGCATCAAGCACATCTTGCGGCGAAATCTTAAAACTTCCAAAAGTGGGATCTTTCTTTCTAACTCTTCGCAACTTTCGAGGCTTTTCTGATTCATGAGGAATAGGATCATTGTGGTCATGTTCAACTTTAAATTTCTGTCCATGCTCTTTGACTTTAACTTTTCGGACATTTCCATCATTATCAGATGTATTTGGAAGTTCAGGTTTTGCAGCAGAAACTTGCAACATAGGCTTGCTCTGGTTTGCAGCTTCCACCAAACAATTCAAAGATTTCCATAAATCAACTTTCTCATCCCACTGTTTAGTGGCATTATTTGTTTCTTTAATAGGTAATACAAGACTGGATGGTTCAGAATTGGAAGTGTTCTGCAAGATGAAGCATTCAAACATAAAGAATATGCTGGAAATAAAAGTAAATTAAATGGCATTCCTCTACCTGTCTTGCATTCCGGGTAAACTTGTTCAACGTCTCAGGTGAGTTAGAGCTTTCAGGCTGATCTTCAGTGTCAGCTTCATCTTTTCTGATAGGTTTCTCAATGGAAAAATTAGAGCCTCGTAATGATTTCCTGGCAACAGATTTAGACCTTCTTCCAGTTGTACCTGATTGGGTTGACACTCTTGGGGTATTTACCACTAATGATGAAAGTGATCGCTCCTTTTTCTTCGCTGGCAACACAACCGAAGGCAAAACTTCAGGTGCCATCACCTTTCGCCTCTTATATGGGAAAATCTTTGCCCTTACATCCTGCAGATTATGATCTGCCCTGAAATCCAAACAGTTGGATATACACTTCAGCGCAATTTGATAGTCCATGCCTACCAATGTGATTTTCATACCAATCAAGAGAAGCATGCAAGGCGTAATTCATGCTAGCAAATGCATATCCAAACACATACTATGTGATGATAGTGTAAAATATACGGTAAACCAGAACATGTCTTCATTGATTCATTCAAGGTATATACTTTTCAAACAAACTTTCAATGCTGATCAAAAGGAGTTAAAACAGAAGCAGCTAATAATATTTCCGTGCTCATGGACACATGTAATTATTTTGTGTTCTGTCATTGTAGATGAGCTTTTTGAAAAAGGAAAACCTGGAGCACGAGCTCCCACATGACCACATGAAAGGGCATACCTATGTAGGGTCTGGGGTCACCGGAAAGAGGAGGAGGGGAGGGGGTCATAGGCTCTCCATTTTTGGGAAAAAATACTACAACCCCCTCTAATATCTTATTAACAAACAAATTATACAGAGTACTTCACAAAAAATATTTTTTTGCAAAGTAAATGTCTTATTTTGAAAATGTTTTAGCTGAAGTAAATAATGAACTGAATCAAAATGGTGCATGAAACATCCACTACTTTTTACTTTCTACATCCACTACTTTTTACTTTCTATGAAGGCTTGGGCAACACATGCATCAATGCACCAAGGGTCTAACGGAAAGTCTTTGTGTTTTCTACATTGGTCAAGCTGTGTAATCTTGACCCCAGACCTAACAGACTTGGGATTGATATGTGTTTGTTAATGTATATGTCTTTTGTGAATTAAATTTAAATAAAAAAACAGTCTGGAATTGCTCATGACTTCTAATTCACTCTGGAAGAAAGCAAGGATTCAAAATCCCAAATCAAGCAAGCAACTATTCTATCTGTCCACTATTTTTACCCTTTTGTTACTCCCACTATTATTGTTTCATACAAGATTTTATCATATTTGTGTGGTTCACATTCATTCTTACTTTATTATTTTTTATCTTTCTTTTTAACATCAATATCAATTACACAATCCTACTTTCCTTAGGTCTCATTACACTCCCTAATGTCCCAAAAATAGTTGGATGGAGAGTGTATATCAGCATCTGCTTTCCAACAATTTGCAAAGGTTTTCATGGTAAGATATGTAAATAGAATAGAATCTTTTTGCTAAGTTAATTCTAATATGGCAGATCGTTGAGGAGAAATTGTGAAAGCGAGAATTGTCTTGTCAAAATAAAATGTAGGGAGAGAAGAAGATGAGCAGGGTTTGGAAAACTTGCATCACACCTCAGTTTTTCAAGTGGGACGCAGCCTAAATCAATGTTACAAATTGGGCAACATTCTGTCTCCTCGTCCGAGAGCTTCTTGTAAATGCATCTCCTGCAAACTGGGTAAAGTTCCAAACAAGGAAAAAAGTGAATAGAGAAATAAAACTTGCAAATTTTGCTTGAATCAAAATGATAAGCTAGATCATCAGACTCAAACTTGTATTTTCAAATCATAATGGAGTAAAAAGTAATGTAAAATAGTAGAGCTAGTTAATGCAGAATAAGGAAAAGTCTTAGCAGTTTTGCATGTATATTAATGTAAATGACTTGCAGGGTAAAAAGATTAGTATAAATATAATTTAATAATGAGTGCAACACTTAAGAATTTTTCCATGCAGTAACAGTCACAGTATGGCCTTTATAAGAAAGATGAAACTTAAAACTGTAAGCATATACTGACAAAGGGCAATCTTTTAGGGGAGCAAGTGAAGCTTCTGCTCAGGGTCTATAATTTGGTGGGCCCAATTTTTTTAAAAATAATGTGTTAATGTATATGTATTAAAAAAAAGATCCGATTGACAAACTTATAAGTCCCCAATCAAATTTATGTTCTTTTGAAGTTTTGTTTGTTATATTGATTTTTAAGTAATGCCGCATGGTATTCTAATGAAATAGATAATCACTTCTATAAAGAAGCGGAATGTCTTTTTCAGCTGGGCCAAATTTTCAGTTTCAGCTCCAGGTCTAGATACTATATGAGACGGCTGATATTGTTAGCTAAGTCAATTATGAGCTTCATGTTAGATTCTCAGTTAAAAGTCTTTAAATTAAACTTCGCAAATCCAAAAGCAAATCGGATAGTAACAAAGAGTTGTGGGTCATCTGGCAAATATGGAACAATATCTAGAGGCAATCAATAAACCCAGGTAAAATAGAGCAATCATAGATCGTAAATGGCCAAAAATGCAAATGCAATTGGAAACACATCAAAATGAATCACCATTGAATCAGAGAAAAATGGAATCGCAGATGAGCGGAAGGATGGAGATGGGGGCTTACACGTATGAAGGCATTCTGAAATGGTGGTCGCATCTCTGAAGAGCTTACTGCAAAGAGGGCAGATCATGCATGCCGCAATTGTTTCTCTCCTCACCTTCACCACTTGATTCGACATCTTCCTCCCGCACTGTTCTTATCTTCCCCGCAATCTATCAGCTCGTCGCCCTGGAAATCGGAGCCTCCGATTCCGATAAGCTTCGGATTAAACAGAAGAAACTCGGCGTAATTGAGCGGTCGTGCATGCTAGCAGCGCCGCATGAAACGCAGAACTTGCGCTCACTCCCGCTCCCGAATCTGCATTAAACTCAAACGCAGTACTCGCAATCGTCACACAATGAATTAAAGGCACGGAATACCGACAGAGATTGGAGTCGGAGGACGAGAAACCTTTGAATCGGCGGGGTTGAGGTTCGGATGGATTTGATTTGGGGGGGAAGTGGACGGCGACTTTGGAGACGGAGGGATTTTGTCCCGGCGGCAGTTCGCCGGCGATCTGAGAGTATTATGAAAGAAATCGAAGAGCAGCTTTAGCTCGCAAGAGCATGAACCCAAACAGTGAGAGATTATTACAGATTTGTTTAGAGTGCTCTATTTTTTTCTGCTCGCATTATTTTTTGTATTTAAATTTGCCTTTTTTAAGGATAAATTTGCCTATTGATGGAATACTCCTACTTTGTTCCTCATGCTAGCTTTTGTTAATTTATAGAATATGATTATAGATTTTAAATGATAGATAACTTGTTTGTAAATATTTATTAATGGTGAGGGATATTCAAAAACAGATAAACGAAAAACTGATTAAAAAATAAATACCCAAAACTTACTTATGTTTTCTGCCTTATAAACTGATAATGACTGCACAGAAACATGTAATCAGCTGATTTATAAGTTAAAAACTACTTATAAGCAATTTTGATCTGTTTATAAGTACAAAGAAAAACCACTAATTCTATAAAACCTTCCATTCTTGATGTAATGACATCTTTTTTCAATTTCTTCCAATTTCTTTCAACTCGTTTTATTTTTTTCAATTTCTTTCAGTTTTTTATAATCTCATTTAATTTCTTCCAAACTTTAAGTTTCTTCCAACTTATTCTACTTTCTTCCAACAGTGATTTAAAAAATCATTTGGATACATTTTTCATATTTTGTTCTATGTATATTTTTTAGATTGTTATTATTATTATTAGAATATAAAAAATTGATTCAATCTCATAAATTATTAAACTTTTCCTTAGTCCTCAAAATAAACTCTAATTAAATAATATATGTGAAAATAGAACATTAATGCTCAATCTGTTACATTCGCGACGATGAAAACTCAAAATAGAAAAAAACACTCTTCCGTTCTAGTATATTTTTCCAATTTAGTTTTTTTGAGTCAAACTAGTCAAATTTTTGGGCTTCAATTAAATAAAAATTGTAATATATTTTAAAATAAAAATGACATTATTTGAATTTATCGTATTGAGAACTTTCAAAAATTATATTTCATTATATTGATATGTAACACAAATTGGGAGTAATTCGAGTCAAAGTTTATATAGTTTGACTCGAAAAAAGTCAAACTGAACAAAATACACTGAGACATATATAGTATACTTTAAGAAGAAACCTTGTTAAGAAGAAAAAGATAAAAGAAATGGAGAATTTACATAAATAGTACTTGATGAGTGTATTTCACACATGACCGGTCAAAGGTCAGAGCCAAATAGTTGACTGGTCAAAGAGTTCGAACTTGGAAGAGAGATGAATCATCACTGGAAGGATAGAGGGTTGACCCAAAAAGTTGACCGGTATATTTCGAATAGTATACCGGTCAAACCATGTCGGCGTCTAATTCATCCTTTGGGGTTAGCGAATCTAACCTCCAAGAACCAACCGGTGCAGTTTTTAATGATTGGAAAGTGTCGGGAGGAAGAGTCCAAAAGGACTTGGACTGTAGTGGTTGGCATTGCTGGGGACTCAGTGGAGATGCTGAAGGAATATTTCCAAGCCAGAATGCGACAAGGGAAGTAATCCCCCTCACAAGGCGACAGAGCAGCTCAAAGACGAAACTAGTCACCTCGCACCACATCAGCAGCGTGCCCCCACATGGGCGCACGTGATCTTGTCCCCCTTAGCCTAGTATAAATACTCATGTAAACCTTAGAAAGGGGGATCCGAATTCATTTTCTCTAAACTCCCTTGTAAAAGCACCCGTGCATTCTCCGTTATAATATAAATTGGGCTACAGGTGTTCCACCTAAAGTCTTACCGGTCAATCTGCGTGTTTTTACTCTTCTTACTTTGCCGAATCAAACAAATTATTCTAGACCCGGTGTAGTATAGTTTGACCGGTCAAGTAATTTACACCATCAGTACTAAAATATAGTGACTTTCTCAATGTAATATCATATGTTTTTATTTGTCAATGTAGTGCCACTAGCCATTTTACACTGGTCATTGTTCAAGTAAATGTCCATCGCCGGCTCGCCGCTGGACATTGTTCAAACTAAATATACATCATTACTAGACATTGTTCTTGCCACTAGACATTATCCAAGCATTATTTAGAGAATAAAAGATACAAGTGTTACATTGAGAAATGACATACAAAGTATGTTTTAGTGCTATTTACTATAAATATCACAAAAGAAAGATGTAGTATTTATTTGAAACAAACAATGAAATAAAGAGTATAATTTTTTTTAAAAAAAAAAACTGTACTTATTACTCCATCCGTCCCAAAATATTTACAACATTTGCTTTTTCAGCAATTGCGGGAAGTTTTGTTTATTTCTACGTTTTCATTGGTTATTTGATAAAATAAAATATTTTTGTCACATCTTATTTCGAAGAACTTTTCATGTAGTTTTTTGATATGTAATTTTTTTTTTATACCAATATGTAAATAAAATGAATTGAAAAAGATTGATATTTTATCTCGAGAATAAGTGTGACAAATATCTAGAGACGGATGTAGTATTATTTTTTGGAATACCAAAAAAAATCGATGGATTTTTTTAGGACAACTAGAGTAGAGATTGGGAGCCAATTGCAAAATGATTCCTTTTTTATTCGAATTTGGTTTTAATGGTGTATATTATGTAGGGGTTTAATTACTAGTTTTGAAATAAAAATAATAAGTATTTTTCTTTAAATCATTCTTGGAAGACAAAGTATAGATTGTAATAGCCCAAATAAACATGAACTTTATTTTCTTTAATGATGAATCATGTAAACCGTAAATCCTTTCTTTTAATATAATATTTAAATGATGACATGTGAAATATCTACGTGGAATTTTTTAATGATGCCATGTGAAATATCTACGTGGAATTTTTTGACACGTCAATGATGACTATACATATTAATTGAATCTAAAAGAATTTCTAAAAAAGACTTTATATATGGAAACTTTACTTCCCTTAAAATTTAAAGATTACTTCCTTAAAAATGCAATACTTTCTTTTACATATTTATACTCCGTACTTTATAAGTATGTAATTAAGTAATAAAAATTTTCAATTTTAATAGCTAGAGATATTAAGATTTTACTTCTTCTAAAGAACATTCATATAATATAAAGATAAAACATGTGTAAGAGCATAGTTGAATTCACATATCCATAATTGTTAGAAAACATGAAAGATTATACTTTCTTTATGGATAAAACATTATTATCACCCGCACTTAAAGTTGTTGAATGATAACTAAATTTGTTTTGTCTCTTTTTCTTGGTGATGGTCCGATGGAAAGGAATATTTGATTTCTGATTCTTCATGTCAAGTAGATTCAGATGTAGGCATAGATGGTAATCGTATAAGGACTGAGTTTTTGAACAATATAAAATATTTTGAAATTCTGATCCACAACATAGCTTAGAAGAAAGGAGTATCATTCATGTTATTGAGAAACACTGATCAAACATTCGAGCTGTGTAATGGTACAAGGTTAATAATCATTGGAGAGTTGCGAAAAAAATGTTATCGGTACAATTGTTGTGTCAGGGAAGAATGTCAGGGAGAAAGTTTACATACAAAGAATCAATTTGGTACCGTTTGATCTTGAATGACAATTTAAGCTTCAGAGAAGATAATTCCCAATATTTTTATTTTCTGCCATGACTATCAATAAGAGTCAAGGCCAAACATTGTTATTTGTTAGATTATTTTTTTTGTAGTTTCACGAGTGAAAGTAAAGACATGATTGAAAGTGTTAGTTTTAGATGACACCGGTAACTCTTGCAACTTCACTAAAAATGGAAAAACTCGATGAAAAAAAAGAAGATAACACATACGAAGATCCTCGAATTTGGAGGGATTGAGTTGGAAGGAAAAAAGGAAATTGATGCTAAAATTTTGGGTGTCCTCCCATACATAAGTGGAAGTCACACAAATGTTGAGACAAAAATATATAGACAGATACTTTTTTTTGAATGAACATATTGACATATACAGAAAAAAATGGTAAAAGATTGATAAGAGAAAAAATTGTTTAAATAAAATATGAAAAGATTAATAATGATTTCAACACATTTCATTTTTTCAACTCTTTGTTTTTTTCCGACACATTTTTAGAGTAATCAGACTAAACATGAAGGCAACAAGATTACGAGAGAATTAATTGGCAGTTCATAAGACCTAAGCTTTAGTACGTAATATCTAGTTTCTAGGGTGTATTTACTGAATCTTTATTTAGTTTTAAAGGGTCAAGGCTATAATAATGATTTCATATTTGGTCAAAAAGTCAAAATAAAATTGGAGTGAATTTAGCGTTGGAAGGGGTGGTTATCACCACCCATACAATATACATTAAAAGCCAACATTACAATAGAGTCATGATGCAATATGCATTGAAGATCAATGTTACGAGGTATTACACAACCGTGAAAGTCAATGCATTGAAGACCACAAGCATAGTCACAAATACATTATGCTTTAAAAACTAACATTACAAAAAATCCGTGAATGCAATAGACGTTAAGTAATATTTTAACAAGATGGAAATAAAAATTAAATATTTGTGTAATGTGCATATCAAACACAAAACACTTGTTTTCAGATAAGACTATGATTATATCGTACGTGACTTGTCTTCTCATAATCTCATTATTCTATCTGGTTGGGATGTAGGGCTACCAAATTGTATGTTCTACTTATTTTTTCAAATACTCTCTCAATCCATAATTATTTTCCCATTCAACTTTCAATAGTCTTTAATGTAATATTTTAATAACTACTTTCTCTCATTATATATAGATAGGTATATGTTATAAAAAATATATGGAATAATATTTCAAAACTAAATTTTAAAAGAAATACTCTGCATATTGATATTAAGAATCACTAAGGTCTTCATGACATTGCCCAGCAATGTCATGAGATGACTCGTGAGTGCTTCGGTGTCCCGTTCTTAAAATTAGTGATTCAAACCCCTTTAACATCTCCGATAAATCCCCATACCCCTTCAATTGCATCCTAATCTAATATCATGAGAAACAAAGGGTATTAAGTATATATGACAATTAAGTATGAAGTATATTTTTCTAGAATTTGTAAGCAATCTCTAAAAATATTGACCAAGAAAATTAAATTGGAAAGATTTTGTTTGGACTTACTGCAATTACTGCGATCACCTCGGAGTAATAATAAATGATACTAGTACTAGGGGTAATTTTAAAAATAACATAGGCGCGAAATCACTAAAACTCCCGCGCTCAACCCGCCACTTCGGCGCTCTTTATTTTCCCCATTTTCTTCTATACCGCTTCTCTCGCCTCCAATCTAGCCAGCCTCCCATCTCCGCCGAAAGCTCAAATGCACGGCCACGTTCCTCACCCCGCCACGCCCATCTCCGACGTCTTCTTGCCCAAACGCGGCAAGAAGCGGGGGAGCTACAACTGTGGCCGATGTGGCCTTCCCAAAAAAGGCCATGTCTGTAATTTACCCAGTGACCTAACTCCCACCTCCGCCGCCGCCGACGCGGATATCAGCGAATCGACATCATCCATCTCGCCGGTGCCTCTCTCGACCGCCCGTCCCCAGCTACAGCTTCCTCCGTCGGCTAAGCCTGTTTCTCGGCTCAGGCGAGCTCTGTCATTCGACGACGTGGATCTCAACGAATCCCCTGGGTCAGACGACGAGCAGGAGGAACTGGATTTGTTGGATATAGGACGATCTGGGAGATTGCCTTTCGTCTGCGCCTGGGAGGTGCTCAGGAGGTTGCCCCCGGCTGAGTTACTGTCGGCAGCTAGCGTGTGCAAGGGATGGAGGGAAACGGCCAGGCGGCTGTGGAGAGCGGCGGAGGAGCTCAGACTTAGGGTTCCAGCTAAGGCTCAGATTGGGCACGTCAGATCCTTACTGCAGAAATGCCCTGCGCTCCTAAGGCTTTCACTTAGAATGGAAAGGTTCGATTCATCAATACTCAATCAGGAGGATCTAACGATTTTACGAACAAGTCACTAAGAATTGATTTAAAATTAAATTTAACTGTTTGATCTATGATCTAAACTCAATTTCAAGCATTGTAGAACAGAAACACAATAGATCAACGCTGGATTTCAGTAGTCTATGCTTAAAACCCTAATTTAAATTGTCTGATCTGGAAGCTTACCTGTTTGTTGTTGTTGTTGTTGTGATTTCTAACAGTGATGTTGATGCCACGCTGCTAGCTTGCATTGCTTTTTCTTGCCCTAACCTGGAATCATTGGAGATCATTACATCAAAGGGATCAGTAAATCAGATCACTGGGTATGCTTTTGGTCCTGACTATTATTGTTGTTTTTTGTCCAGTTATACTCATTTACTAGCAGATCTCATTCTGTTAAGGCACTTATATTCAATCATCACTATATGTTTATTAATCTGCATTAAATCTAAACTTTATTGTGTATCTATGCTGCTAGAATTTCATATTACATGATTTATTAAATCTGATTCTTTTCTGTTAACCCTGCAATCCGTGATGAGTTCTTTTATAAAGTTCAGCTCCATGTATTGGGATCGATTTTTCATTTCAAGTCATTCCACATTGAAGGGCATAAGACAGTTGAATATGATTTTTTTGATGGAATTTGTGTTAGAGTTGTAAAAAAAGGTTGAAGATTTGATTTACAACTCTCCGTGCAGGGAAGAGTTAGGACATTTTGTGTCCCATAGAAAATGTCTCACCAACCTCAAGATGGAAGGATGCTCTAATTTTGGTGGTTTCACTCTTTGTTCCAACAAACTTTCTACCCTTTGGCTTTCAGAACTTCGTTGTCTCTCTAAGATGGTAGGTGTTTAAAATCAAATGAGCAATCACATGGTTGTCACATTTCACAATCCTATGCTAATTAGGCCCTATTTTTTCCCACAGGTATTCAACTGTCCCAATCTAAAGGAAATCTCACTAGATTTTTCTCGTGAGGGGAAAGATACGACTGATCTTTCCACTATGGTGGAAGGCCTAGGAAGATGTTGCCCAAGACTAGAGAACATTCACATAGCTTCTACTCGCATTTCACATGCTGTTGTACTCTCTCTTACAGCAGCAAGTCTGAGGTGTGAATGCCGCCACTTGCTTTGTGATAATGTTCCATAACTTCTGGTCTGCAGCCATGTAAAAACATTCCCCCCCTCTCATTTGATGCTATTTAAGTAATTATGATGGTTGCTTTAATTTGCAGTTGCTTGCGGATGCTGTCTCTTGTTCTTGGCTCTGAAATAACTGATGCATCTGTTGCAGCCATTGCTTCAAGCTACTCAAACCTTGAGCTACTTGATCTTAGTGGGTCAGTTTTGCTTTACATGCTTTTTAGTTTTATTGTAATTTACTTGGTCTGACTTTGATTAATGAAAAACTGAGAAACAGAAGATCTTTGACATATTTGTATCGTCATTCACATCGTGCATTTAAGTCTAATCTAGTACTATGTACTGAATGCTTTGTTGGGTTTGTGACTTTTCAGAAACATTGTATCAATTCATTTATATGAATGCCTGTTTATTCTCTCCTGGTCTCAGATCTAGCATAACAGACAATGGCATTGGAATGATTTGCAACGTTTTCCCAGAGAATTTGTCGAAACTTCTCCTTGCACTCTGCCCAAACATCACCTCAAGTAATGTCCAAAATGCCTCTGATTGTTACTTCTGCACAAACATTTGTTTGGTATTTGTTCTTTGGCTCATACTCTAATATTTTTGTTTCTTTAGGTGGAATTCAATTTGCTGCAGCTCAATTGCCTCATTTAGAGATCATGGACTGTGGAATGACCTTATCAGATCCGAATGTTGACAGCCAAATAACTCAGACAAAAGATGATCATGACGTGCAAAAAGTATCTTATAGCAGACAACACTCTGCATATCAAAAGCTTATTATTAAACACAGCCGGTTGAAGAAACTAAGTTTATGGGGCTGCTCTGGTTTAGACGTGAGCTTTTGTAGTCTAAACACTTTTAAACAAAAAATGTTCTTAATTTTAAATGTGAATCTCATATCGATTACGATTGATATAAATTTTGAATGCAGTCACTGTACTTGAACTGCCCAGAACTTGATGATCTAAATCTAAATTACTGCATCAACTTACAACCAGGTACTCATGCTGCCTTTACAAAGATTTTTGCTTGAGCTCTTGTTGAAGTCCTTATTTTATTTGTTTTTAATCTAAATCACCATGTGTTTCTGTGGCATCTTAGAGAGATTGTTACTTCAATGTGCCAATTTGGAAAATGTTCATGCACTAGGCTGCCAGGACTCGTTGGTAGAGACCATTCAAAATCAGGTATGACCCGTTGATCATACCAAGCAAGATGTTTTGTATGTAATTCATATTTGCATCTATATGCCATTTGTTCATAAATACACAGCAATATTTTGCTACTGGTTTTCCCATTCTTGATGTCTTTTTTTGGTTGACACATACTCCAAAAGGTAATTATTATCTTATACGGAGTAATAAAACAGTAGTTCAGGTCTTGTTCAAAAGGGAAATTCACATTTGATTTAATTTTTTGAAGGAAAATATTATTTTCTTTAGTCTATTAAAAACATACAATCCATAAATTGAAGAATTTGGACCTTTTCACCGAAAATTTCAGCAATGTACAAGTTAATCAAATTTTACTACTCCGTATCACCAAATGATGTCTATTAGGCATATGAATACACATACTTAAGCAGTTAAGCCTTAAAGATAAGAACCTCATTTGCCCCTTTTTTTGTCCATCAGGTCATCAGCAGTGATTTCATGGCAATCCAAAACACCTATCCATGCAAACGTCTACCTGATGGCTCCAAAAGAATTCAAGTCCCTCATATGTTCAGACCTCAGGTAACAACAGTCTCTGCAGTATTTATCATCTTCACTTGGGAGTCTTTATGCTTCTGGTTTAAATATGCATTCATTATAAATTTGCAGCCGTCGAAAAATGAGAAGAAAAAGAGGAAGATGACAAGGTGTTCTGTGCATGTACATACATAGTTCAATCCCCAGTGTCTCTATACTTTTAGAGGCATTTGTTGTTATTATATATAGGCTTAATATAAGCCTTTGTTTGTATTACTTGGTTAACTAGTTCATATGAGTTTATTTTAAAATTACTTGGTTAATTAGCTCCAAAGCAAATGCCTGCTTCACATGTCATTTCATTACCCAATAACTTAAACTGCAATTGCTCTTATACAAACCGATTGCTAAGGTTTCTCTCATACTGTAATTTATTTATCACTTAAAACTTGATTAATAAATGACTTGAACACTTTCAATATTTCATTTTCTGCTCCAAGTCTTTTTTACTCAATGAGTGATGTTTATGCATATTTGATAATTCTATGCTGTGTTTGTTGTTGGTCCACTGGTTAGTTTTTAATTCTACTTTTGTTGGCATAAATGGTCAATCTAAACGTGACTGTCTAAGTCGTTTATAAGTGTGTAAACATGTTTTGAAAAAAGTGGGGCATTCCAAATTATCTTAGACACACAAAATTGGGTTGCAAGTTGGGATACAAAATTTGGAATAGCTCTAGCATACTCCATAAACCTCAAATGTTTTTGGTATTCTTTGAACAAGGTGTACTCCAAGTCCAAAGTATACACTAAAGATATTCATTAACATTTTAATGATTTACACGGGTATAAAATGTTAGGGTAATAAAAAATTGTATTATCATTTTGTGTCTTTGTGAACCATTACAGTTTTACAAAAATAAAAATGCACACTTGAGATGACAATTTGGAGTATAAATTTTGATGTACAAGTAGTTTAATTCTTGTTTAGCTATCATTTTGTGTCTGTGTGAATCATTACACCGACACAAAAATGAGGATGCATACTTGTAGTGTACAATTTGGAGTATAAATTTTGATGTACAAGTGGTTTAATTCTTGTTTGAATAAACTTATTGCAGCCTAATTTTATTTATGTTGTCGAGCAATTTAATTTTTTATTTAGTTACATATTCAGTAATTTATTGATTTGAGAATTTTTTAAAAAAATTATTGATTTGAATAATCTTGTTCAAGTGCTCAACAAAGAACTTGTACAAAACGAGGCGGGTACGAGGCGGGGTGAGTTTATCGGGGAGGTTGGGGTATAAATTATTATTTTTTAGACAAAGCACAAAAATCTCAATTTGACTTAAGTTATAATACGACACCCACTCTTCAGTATTCGTGCCCAGCATATTATTTATGTGTTAAATTGTAAGATACTTTAGACGTTATATTTATACACAGTATGTTTATAATAAATGAATTAAGTACTCCAATTTTTTTATTATTTCGACCCAAATTAAAATTTTAAAGTTACAATTGGAAAACTTTTATCATTTCAAAACTTTTATTATTAGTCTTTATTATACTTACGTTGAAGTTTTAAATTAATACGGATTATAAACATATAGGCTACTTCGTGAATTTTAAAAAAATTAATTAATGTATTTCTTTGGTTTCGAAATTATTGTCTTAATTTAATGTGGTTTCTCTGACTAAAATTAAATATATTTTTAGATTAATAGATATTACAAAATTTGATATATCAAAGTATGTTTCAAAATAAATTCAATTACATTAAATTTATAGTGTGTATTATAATTAAATATTTTTTTATAATTTATGGTTAAAGTTTGCAAACAAGTAAAACTAAGGCGATACTCTTGGGACATGTGTTTTAAAAATACTGAGTAGTTTTAAAAAATATTACCCATTGTCTTTCATTACAAAACTATCCGCTAAATAATAAACAATGTTTTTATAATTTCTCTTTTGGCTTGAGTGGTAGAAGATCTACTATCCAAAATTTATCGTTAAAAAAGTATAAATAAACACTACGAAGTATTATATTATAATCGAGTCAATAACTATAAAAAATTAATATTTGAAGTGTTTCTAACAACATCTTTTAATGAATTTGTAGATTTATTTATCCTAGAATATACCCTGTATATGAGTTAATACACCAATTCATTTGAGTACATCTTATTTTCAGAAAAATATTAAAAAGGTAAGTTTGTAAATTTTGTGAATTGTTTGTTTGTGACTCTAGCATTACTCTATTTTATAAGGAGTAAGAGGCTGTTTGTTTCAGCCTCTTAATGGTTCAGATGTCTGAATGGTTCAGCACTTAATGGTTTAAACTGTTTGTTTCAGTCTCTTAATGGTTCAGGTGTCTGAATGGTTAAGAGATTTGCCTCTGAATGGTTAAATATTATACAGAGTCTGAATGGTTAAAACCTCGTATCTGAATTGATCAGACATTTGCCTCTGAATAGTTAAGCAATATACTAGTTTTTAATGATTCAGACCTCTTACTGGTTCAGCACTTAATGGTTCAGACCTCTTACTGATTCAGCACTTACCTATTCAGAAGTTGCCAAACAGTCACTAAATAAAAAAAAGTTGAACCCTACTAAGAGGCTGTTTGGCAGTATGTTGCTTTTAATCATTTAGCTTCTGCTTTGAGTATAAGTGATTTTATTCTGTTTGGCATGTCAGCTTCTGCTTTTCACCACCACTATTTTGTACATAGAACACCGTTTCGGAGAAGCAGATAGGAAGTGCTTCTGCTTTCAACTTTTGTGGAAAATCACTTTATCCATAAGTTAATCACAAATTTCAAAGACCTTCTAAAGTTATGAACCGGAACTCGTTAGATCCCAATAGCCTATTCGGTCCGGTCCTGGATAGAGCGCCAACTGAGTTAATGTGTGTCTGTGTGTTTTTGTTAGATTCCCACGAAAATCAAGCAGAAACGGCCCAACCAATTCGGATCCAAGATCATCTTCATCTTCATCACTGCGTCGAAACGCAGATGCAAATTGAATCAAGCTGTAATTTCTCTCCTCAATCCTGAATCTGGAAATGGAGTTCTCGGCGTCTCTATCGACCAGCTCCGCGAAGCTCTACCGTGCCCCCTCAGGCGCGAAAAGGAAACGTATAAACATTTATATCTTTTTCTTATCCTCGTTCGCGCTTCCGCGCACAAGAGAACTGATGATTTCTGTTTCTCCTTTATCTGTTCAAATTTGCAGAGAATTTGCTCCTGCGCAGAAGAGTGGAGTTTCATCAATGCCACTTTTCGTTTTCCCCCATTGAAAGGGGGGCAGTTGGTTTTCCATTGCATTCAACTCCGAAGGCAAATCACTTGCAGGTACAGTTTCAGTATATGTTTTCAGTGTCTGTGATCGGAATTTTAGGATGCCTTTACCCTTGACAATTTTTTGAAAATTTCATTTTAGGTAATTAGATTTTAAAATTTGTCATTCAACTGTTGATATTGATCTTAAGGGGATGCTTTGATTGGAAGGGCATCTTCCCTAGATTGTACTTTCTTCTGAGTATAATTTACTGAGCTTGTTTGGTTTGATTTGGTTAGGTATGTTGCCAGAGGAAAGAAATTCCGGTCATCGATGCGGGGTATGATGTCTTCATTTCTTCTTGTTTCAACAATTCCTTTTGCTTTATACGGAGTAAATGAATTATAATATTTACAAGTTCCTGATTTTGACAATAAACATGATGGAAATATCTATTTCATTATTATTATTTGAAAAGATGATGCAAGTATTTGTGTGTAATGCTGTAACAGAGTAATGAAATTTAAGATCCTTCAATATATGGTTTTAGATGCATGGATGACATATATAATACCCTGGCCAAACGCATTGTTCCTACAGCTGCTGCCGCATCAAATCCCAATTTCAAGTAGGTTATAGTTTCTTCAGTATTGCAAATGCTTGCCTTTTACTTTCAGAGCTGTAGGATTTCGTCATTGTTCGTCATGGAATAGATACGTGTTCCATGCCAAATGTATGGAGTTGATTCTTCACTTTCATCATAGCATTCGCCCGCCACCGGGCAAATGCAAAGTTTCTCTGTAGCAAATTAATACTCAAACATGTGCAGGCATATTGTTGGTCTGGCCGGTCCTCCTGGTGCAGGAAAGTCCACTCTTGCCTGTGAGGTGGCTAAGAGAGTTAATATGATGTGGCCACAAAAATCTTGTTCCTTTGATTCCCAAGTGGAAACACCTGAAGCTGCCATTGTTCTTCCAATGGATGGATTCCATCTCTATCGCCATCAACTTGATGCAATGGAGGTTGGGTTTCTTAATTGCTTGTTTTCTACACCTACATTATTTATAAAGTCCATAAACGCTGACGTTATACCTGAGTATTTATGAACATTATGTTGACTTTTTTTTTGGATATATTACTGCATGACTATTCTTCTTTGGTTGGTAGGATCCAGACGAAGCACATGCCAGGAGGGGAGGTTAGTTTCTTTTAAATCACAACTCTTCCACTATGTTTGGTTCAACCGTTCAAGGAATTAGGAAAGAAAGGAAAAGAAAATGATCTCTCTCCTTTTCCTCGCCAAAATGGAAGGAATCATGTTTTCCCTATTCTTAGCTTACTTTTGCATATTATTTTCTTTTCCTCTCTAATCAAACATAAAAAATTATTTTACATATCATTTTCTTTTCTTTTCTCTCTCAAATTCCTTAAACGGTTAAACCAAACATAGTTTCAAGTGAACTACCAGTCTATACCTTATTCTGTCTTCTTTGCTGTTTGCACTAGACTTTTTACGGAGTATTCAAGAGTAGTGTAATTTTTACTATTTGCGTGAATGCAAGAGTGTCCAGAATTGAATGTGGCATCTCCATTTCATGGGAATTTCATAAGCACAAATTTGGGAATTTTGTAAGTACAAAGATAGGTTCTTTATACCGAGTACTTTTTTGTCAAAATGTTTCCATTTTAATTATTTTTCTCTCTTGGCCCGGAAAAATAAAAAAGATAAACTTAGAAAACCAAGTAGTGTTTTAAAGCATAGATAAACTCTGAATGATCAGGTAAATATCTAATTTGTTTTTCACCTTTACGAATTCAGCTCCATGGACATTTGATCCGGCTGCACTTTTAACATGTTTACAAACTCTGAGGGATGAGGTAAGTAGATAATCATATCTGACGTTGGTCAACACATTTATTTATAACATAGTAGAAGTTATTCTCTGCACCAGGGATCAGTATATGCTCCATCATTTGACCATGGTGTTGGAGATCCAGCGGAAAATGATATATTTGTGAATATTCAGTAAGTAAACTATACTCCATAGACCAGCCAGTTTTTTCTCTCAATGTTGATATCTTCTGATTTCAACATTATGATTCAATCCTTACATCACCTATTGTATTGGGACTTGCAGTCACAAGGTGGTGATAGTTGAAGGCAATTACTTGTTGTTAGAGGAGGGCGTTTGGAATGACATTTCATCAATATTTGATGAAAAGTGGTAAGAATTAAAATACAGCTCGATTCTCAAATACTTGCAAATTGGAATAGATGAATTGTAAACAACCTACTAATCCATTTGTGATCTATTATGAGATCCAAAAAAAAATCCAATTCATCCATTTCCTTTTTACCTAGTGTAGTGACCAATTAACTTGCAACATAACACAGCGATGGAATCAATACATGAGAGAGTGCAGCTTTTGTGCTTTATTGTTTTTAATACACACACTTTATGCACTAATCATGTATGTAGGTTTATCGACGTTGACCTTGAAAAAGCAATGCAACGAGTTTTGAAGAGGCATATTGCCACAGGTTGATCTGCTGACTGTTTTTTCTCAATGTGACACACAAGAATAAAGTTGGAAGATTATGACTGACTAGTGGCTGCTTTTGCCCTCTTTTTTGTGGGTCTGTGGTGTAGGGAGACTTCCCGATGATGTTGCAAGATGGCGGGTACTTCTTTAAATGTGTCTTTTACACTGCAAAAAAAACTGTTTTGTGACGGAATTGATGACTGATTCGTACAAAAATTCCATTACGAGAGTTTCTAACTAATTGAAGCTCACCACAAAGTCTGTTACATCATTTTTTGGATTATATTCCAACCAACTCATTATACGGAGTATTAATTAAATGCATGACCATTTGGTGACGTTGTAAGCTAAAGATGACACCTTAAACTTGCAGATTGAATACAATGACAAACCCAATGCTGAGCTTATCATGAAATCGAAGAAAAATGCAGATTTGGTGATCAACTCCATTGATTCTATTCAAGATGTTTCAATCCATCCCTAGCTAATTCCTGTTTGCTACATGGCCCGGGTATATATATATATATCTGTATATAAATACTCTCTAATGTTGATAGATTACCTTTCCGATTCATTTTTTTGTATATACAAAAAAGGGAATTTCTGCTTTTTCAAACTGAGAGATTAGAACATGAAAACCATTGTTTAACTTAAATTGAGGTGTTTGGCGGCAGAAATTGTGACTTTGAAAGTAAAAATGAAGAACAAATCAGTAAGCTAACAAATTAATAACACAGATAGCACACAGAAGTACTTAAAATACTTGGGGGTTTTGGTGGGAAGGGGGGAGTACAGCCAGCCATTATTAGGCAAACCATAATCAGCTTAATAATTGTACTGGAAGCAGTGTACTAGCAGCAGTAATTGTATTGAAGAAACACCAAATTAAACCAGACACGCACTTGAAAAATTACAAACAGAACCCAATTAACCACATTCTGCATACAACCTTCAATTCTTTCAACCATTCGAACTGACACATTTCTATCACCCCACAAATTTATATATATCGAACATCGCCATCAGTAACGGAACAATCCCAACCCAGCCATATGCTGCATTTCCTCAGCTTCTGTTCTTGCATTTTTCCATTGCTCTAGGTGCTGCAAAGCATTATTTCATTTTAGAAAAAAATATATATTTACTTTTTTTGAATATGTAAATACAAACCAACATATAAACCGTTCATCTACTCGTTTAGGCGATAATGCTTGAATGGATGATCACTTACCAAGTCCAATGGCTTCTTTTCCTTTCATAATGCGCAAGCGCTTGCAGGATTCCACAAACATCCTGCACGCAAGAAGGTATCAGAAATATGAAAACAAGGGCAATCATATAGGTACAATATAAAGAAATACTCTGTAATTTTCCCTCTGTCAGCACCTAATTGTTTATCTTCTCATTTTGGCCAAAATTAATTGTTCAGTTACCATATTTGGAACGTTAAATGGCATGAAATGTCAAACAAATCCTCGAGGTGTAACAAGTTTAAAACACACAATGAATATTAATAATTCCTAATATTTAGTTTCACATATGAGATAACAAACTAACACAGGAAAATATTGTCACTTTAGTCAACAAAAACAACAATCATAGTAATATCCAACAAAAAGTAGGGTCTAGGAGAGACTTTGTGTGCAACCTTACCTCTACTCAGAAGTAGAGAGGCTCTTTCCAAGAGACAAATAATGTCACATCAGTTATAAACTTTGAATTGAGGCATTTTTAGCAAATGGATGGTTAAGTTCAGATTTAATGTGCTAGGTTATGATGGATAAGGAATTGAAGTAGCTGGATGGGGCACCTGAATAATTCATGCTTACCAATAAACATGTTAGGTTCACTATAGATTAATAGGATATGCTCACTATCATAATAACATATATTCTTACCGAATGAGTGATTATTAGCTTAGCTTAATTAATTAACTAATTAAACAAATTAATTGACTTACTCCCACGGAACATCACCGACAAGCATCCAATCACCATCCTTGTCCTCATAGGTCGGGACGTAGTCAGAACTGCTCAGCACATTCATCAACTTGCTCTCATTCATGAAATCCTTCATCCCTCCTTCCCCTTCGCAGTAGTTTCCTGCATATGCCAAGGAACCAACTTAACCAAAAACTCAAACCTATAGTTAGAGACCTAAGCACACCACATATACAATAAATATTGTATTACACACACACACACGTTACGAGTAAGCAATGGTGGGTACCAATAGTGAAGGAGCCGAACATCTTGGTCAAGGCATCGGAGAGCTCCTGATAACTCTTGTACAGGTTGAGGTCTACCTTACGAAGGTAGGGTGCCCCGTCCATGCTTACTTTGACCAGAACTGCTCCCTTGTCGCTTCCCTCTTGGGCGCCTCCCTTGGCCTGGCTGTTGGCTGCGATGACATTCTTTCGGAATGCACGCACTGGTGGCCAACCCACAACCTGTGCCCTGTTCACATTTAACATTATATTTATACTTATTAAATTTGTTCGCACACACTTTATGTTGAAAAAATTACAGAGTATAATAGTAGGATTAAGGGGATTTACTTTGCTAGATACAAACAACTAGGCTAGCTAGAAATAATTCTGTGCAAATATGCACACAGATTCTAAGAGGACACAATAACAATTGTAATAATAAAAACCTATTAACCCTAATAGTGAAAAATGACAAGGAGTCGCCAATAAGTTTCAAAAATTTGAGTTATTTATTTAATTTTACTTCGAAGAAATGTATGTATAATATTATACGTAATAACCAAAAAATTCTATGAAAATAAAACTCTGTAATTTAGTTTTGAATCAACATATGCTAAACTTTTCAATGCATCCCATATGTAAAAGATACAGACTCATGTATCTTATGAGTTCATTTCTAGAACAATGGTCTTTGAATATGTCTTTTTGGATTTGAGGAAGTCAGTTATAAGAATGATATATAATATCTTTTGACCCAGTATAGAATTGAAAAAGGACCATGCTAAGGGCACCCTACCTTCTCAGGGACATATATCTATAAACAATTAAACACCTACACCCGTCAGTATGTGGATGACTGTGATAAGGTTAGTGTAGTGAAAGGTGAGATAACTTTAGGAATTTTCATTGAAAACTATGGACTAAAAAATACTAATGTTTAGTCTTTAGAGTGAAAAGAAAATGCTTTCTTTCAATGCTCCATAATTACTAGTTACCATGTACTCTCTTTGTCCTAAAAAGATGCTTTCTTATACTCTGTATTTAGCTAGGTAGAGAAAATAGAGATGCAGAGAGAAAATGTTATATATGAATACGAGTATAAAAAAATCAAAGTATGATTAAAATTTGGAAAAACAATTGAAAAGAAAAGAAAAAAAATAATTACTTGGCTGGGGGCTTATTGGTATTGGCCTTGTCAGAAGCTTGGATAGGGGAGTCCTTAGTATTATTAGATGAAAGCTTCAGCTTCAAATCCACATCTTGAGTTTCTTCAAACCCTCTTTTCCCCTTTGCTGCAGACAGTACCCCTCCTCCCCCGCCGCCGCCGCCGCCCGGAAGGCCCAAGCTCAGCTCCAACTTGCTCTCTTCTCCGACCATCGCCGCCATTTCTCGCCACCAACCTCTTCTTGATTCTCTCCGGCCTCTTTCTTTGCTAAGGAATAACAACTAATAGCACTTGCAGAGCTTGAAGGTATGTAAGGTGTTATTATATATATTATATTATATATGGAGTATTACTATTATTATTATTTTAAATGATAAGATAGACGCGAAAGTTCTTGGCAAATTGGAAATTGGAAATATTTATAATTAATTAAAAAAATGGAATGGACGTGGTACGTATATATAATAATAATAGTGTAATTGAAAGGGGAGAGGGGAGGGGAGAAGAAGCTAATAAGCAGCGAGCTAATTGAAGGGGGGGTGGTTTGTCTGTGGTGTGGGGTATATAATAAAACCCCAATGGGGGTCACATTTGTTTCACGTACCATTGTTCCCCTCCATTTAATGCACAATTTTGTGACATGACACTGTGGTATTGTCAATAAGATATGTGTGTTTTATTTTTGATATACGGAGTATATATTATATATGTAAATCAGTAAATTTAAAACAATACGAGTACTTTTTTTTCTCTATTTACTCTATTACTACTGATCTTTTTTTTGCTATTTATTTAATTTTCTCCCCAATAAGAAACACTATGGATGACTGTTTCTATGTGTTTATAAATTGATTTATAAATAAAAAATGTGTAGGTTTTACATACTTATTTTTAAGCATGTTTTTATTTTCTCTTTTTATCTAATCATTTACAAATCTATCCCTGAACTTTTTTATGAATATCCCTAAATGACATCATCTCTAATACTCTGCATAAGTCAATTTACAAAAAATACTTGGGAAAGAGTAAGGTAGGAAGAAAATATTAGGAAAAAAACTAAAATAGAAGTTTCATATTTTTATTTTCAAAATATGAGTTAAAATGCATTTACACTACCAATCATGACCATGCATATACATTACCAAAAAAAAATTATGAAATCTTTATATATACTGTCATAATACCATAATACAAACTCATATTTTAGAAATAAAAAATATGAACTTCTTATTTTGATATTTTTTTTATGTTTTACTTCTATTTAGGATCATTTCTTAAAATACTTTAATAAGTATACTCTGCCTTACCATTGAAATTTTCTTGAATTAACAATTTTCATCAAAAATTAATAATATTGTACTTTTTTAAAGAAATCAATGATATTTTTACTTTTTTTTGAAAGTTTTTTTCATAGAATGGTACTTATTCCGTCTAAAAATTATTTTCTCATTCATTATTTATAAAGTCATAGTTTATTGACTTAGTCGGTCTATTTTTGTTTCTCGTTTCATAAAATAATATTGTCATGTCACTACAACTTTTGTAGATCTTTTAATATAGTTTTTAAATATGTATTTTTAATTTTTTTAATTTCAAATATTTTTTCATATAAAATGATTTGAAAATAACTTCAGTCAAATGTCGTAATGCTTAATGAGATGATAATTTTTTAAGATTTACATATTACGGAGTATAAATCATTTTCCATAAATAAAAAAATAATAATACATATAAGCCGTAAAAAATAAATTACTCCGTATTATGTTCGACTAAAAAGGTTATTTGGAAAATTATAGTGGGAGGGAGGAACAGAGTATAAAAAATTAAAAATATTGTTGGATGATGAAAATAGCACATGGGGATGTATGGCATAAATATTCGTGAAGTATATAATGTATATAGATACCCCATCTATGGTACCAATCGATTTATTGAATAATATCGTACTAGGTTCCCTATTGTTATTATTATTGTATATATAAAAAAATCAGCCAATCAAGAATATATTGTGTTAGATATGGTGTAAATATTATTTATTTATACATTTAAAAGTAACTGCTATATATCATGGCTACCAGGCATGTTTAAATTCTTGACTTTTTTTTATAGCATGGGAATCAAACCTAAACAATGAAATGGTTGAGGATTGAATTAATTGTTCTTTTTATTATTTTAAAATGAGATAAAAATACATCTCCACTAATAAGAAAAATGTCTCGTGGTCAAATGATATTATTGTGGCTCTTTTAAATGAAAAGTCATAGGTTCGAACTCTCGTGGAAGTATTATATTGACGCTTTATATTTAATTAGTAGATTTATAAAAATATCTAGGGAGAAATAATACATTGTAATGGAGTTTATAATATTAAAAATAATGAACAAATTGTTTTTTTCTTGGTGTTTTTTTTAAATGCATTTGTAAGGAGTATCTAATTGCATAAATATAAGAAACCAGTGCTATATAGTGTGTAAGTGTATAAACATATACTCCCTCTGTCCCCAATTTGATTACAATTTTTTTTTCTCCTCTCGATAACTTTTGTTTGTTTACGCGATTTCATCAAGTATTTGATAAAATAAAATATTCTTGTCACCTCTTATTTTGTAGAACTTTTGACGTAGTTTTTTAATATGTAATTTTTATAACTTATTGATATACCAATTTGTAAATAAAATAATTTCAAAAAGTAGGAAATTTTACTCCGTAACCCGCAATTTGTAATCAAATTGGGGAAGGAGGGAGTATATGCTCGGCAGATATGTGCTTTTACCAACCCAAACAAATCAAATTTTGGGAACAAGGGGAAGCAGATTCAAAAAGGGGTTCTACTTTTGTGAGAACAATAAGAGATATGATGATGTGGAGTAGATTGTTGCATGCATGTGATTATCAATTTGGTGACTCCAAATCTTCACTTTCTAGAGGATTGTGCTTTGATTTGCTCTTCCTTTTACTCTTTTCCCATTGCCATCTGGCATCTGACAACAGCTTTCACCCTTACTTTTAACGTTTTGAAAGTGTTATTTGACGGAAATGTTATGCTTTCTCGTAAAAAAGTTCCGATTGAAAACAATTGCTCGAGGTATTTCCAAACGAAGTCATACACTCTTATAATATCCTTCATTGTTTTTCCATCTTTTCACATACATGTACAAACATTGACAGACGCACACACATATAATCTTTATTTTGCGAGTATGAATATAATTCACTTCTACTAAAAGAAGATTGTCAATTTCTATTTATGGATTTTAAAAATATGCTAATTTCAATTGAAAGAAGGAATGTTGTGAATCCGTGATTTATTAGTGTTTGAGAATTAGAATTCATTTGAAATCTTATATTTCAATTTCAATATTTGAAATCTCATAATTTCAAATTTTGAATGTTGTTCGGAAAGTCAAATAATTTTAATTTTAGAACACGATTTTGAAGTCAGCAAAGACGGTAGTGGAAGCACGTTGATATGTATAGAATTTTTGTTGTATAAGTATAAAGATTATTCTTTAATTACAAGTTATAAATTAAAGAAAAATGGGCTTGAATTTGTAAATGACATACAAGAGGTGTGAGTTTGTAGTTGAGTTAATTTTGAATTAGAAGATCAGAATTTGGTCGAAATCTAAATCTAAATCCAAATTTTTTGAGTCTCCAAACAAGTAAATTAGATCAAATCTATATTTGAAATCTAAAGTCAAGTTCCCAAATACACCATAAAGAAATTGTGATTCATACTCCATCCGTTCTAAAATACTTAATTTAACTTATTTGAATAACATGCAAAATCAAGTTCTTTAAAAGATTTTGAATTTAAAAAATCTAACTTACATATTTAAAGATTACATCAATAGTTCTGCTCGATCTGTACTAAATAAGAAGTGATAAAAATATTTATGTTATCGAATAATCAATTAAAACATGTAAACAAACAAAAGTTATATATCGGGAATGCATAATAGAGATGTACGGAGTATATCATTTTGCGATGTTTATTGCTCCGTATTTTCTAAATACATTAACTATATATAGGGAGTAATTTTTATTACTTTCGAGTTTATTTACTTAATTTTCTTAATACTGAAATTAATACTCCTTATCTACACGATTCATATTGTACCGTTTTTCCTTGAAATAGTACCAAATTAAAGTGCGAACTGCGTACTAATTAATTATACGGACTAATACGTAAGAATAAAAAAACGAACTCTCATGCATGAAGTCCGAATATAGTTTAAAAATAACTTTGTACCAAAAACAAATTTTAAAATAATTAACAATTTGATATGTTCCGTATCAAAATTATATTTTAATAAGTTAAATTCAAAGATATTAAACTTACGTTATTATTAAACACGAAATACAGTATATTTTTTTCAAAAGTGCAATCAAATGTAAAGATCAATTATTTTGAGCCGGAGTGAAAATTCATCTCAGACAAACTCCGACCACAATTTATTCTATTTATTTTAAAAAAAATTACTGACAAATAAAAAAAATATGATTGATACGGAGTATAAGTAAAAGTGTAAATTTTATTGCAGGAGGGGGGTGGGGTGGGGGTGGGGGGGTGGGGTGTAAGGATGATGGGATCATGGGATGTTGGAGGAGACAACATTATATTTACATGACATGCAATGAATTGGATGCCAAGCATGCCTCACACATACATGATACTATACCAAGTTTATTAAATGTGAACTGTTATTTTTCTTGCAAAACTTTCATCATTGTCTCTCATAATTTTAGTATTTCTGTGCCAGTGTTCTTATAGACTAAAATATTTTTCAAGTCATGATAGATGAATATATAGCTCTCCTAGCTGCCCCCTATATATAATTTTGGAAATGGCCACCAATGCCACTCTCTTTTTTTTTTTACTATTTTTCTTTTTATCTGCTCTTTTTTCATAATTGTTTTTCAGTTTTTTTAAATTAATTTTATAGACCGTAATGCTTTTGTGTTTTTGTGATAAAAAATCAATTAAATAAAAAGAATTAGCGTACATTTAATTTGTCTCAAATAAAATATTTTCAAGTTATCCAAAAGAGGTCCTTATTTGGTTCATTTTTATGATATAAAAATCAATAAAATATTTTCTCTTTTTTTGCACGGAAACTCATTTCACATTTAAAGTTCATTTTTTCGATTTCTTTTTTTATTACTTTTTTCTCTTCTTTATCTAAAAAATAATAATTTTACGATGTTTCTTTTATTTTAATTAAAATTAAAATTAAAATAAAAGAACAAAGAAAATATATGAAAAATACTTTTACAAATAGGAAAAATCAAATCATGAGAAAATCCATTACGTACACATCAGTCAAAAAAGTTATTAAAAATTTATTTTTAACTAAATATTAAAAAACTTTACTCTGTATTCTTTTGGTCCCAACAGATTCAAAAATATAAGAATATTTTTAAGTAAAAAATGAAAATACTTAATCTAAGACAAATAAAGTACTTCATTCGTCCCATAAAGATAGAAACATTTGAACTAAAGTGATAAAATAAGGGAGAGATAATTTATTGTTGAATTTCCAAAAATACTCTTGGGTAAAAGTAGGATGTGATATATAGATTATTAGAAAAATTTTGTAAAACGACAATTTTAAATTATAAAATAAATTAATTTGTTGATATATATATATATATATATATATATATATATATATATATATATATATATATATATATATATATATATATATATATATATATATATATATATATATATATATATATATATATACTCCTTAATTTTTTGTGTTGATATATATACTCCTTAATTTTTATTTATACACCTATAATAAAATAAATTAATTTGTAAATATTTTCAGTCAAATTTTGTAGGAGAAAATTTAAGCTTAATAATGGTGGGTGGATGATGTATGGACATGATCGAGCCATATGCCAGCAGACGGGATAATGTCAATGCATATTCTCACGGTCCCACAACATATAGATAAAGAGTTCACATTCGTCTTCCCAAAAACCTTAATTCCTCTGTACCAAAAAATTAAATGTAGTTTAATATTTTTAATTACACTTTATATATTTTGTACAACGAATTACAAATAAAATGTATTTAATTATAATATAAAATTAATATAATTAGTTAATTCTGAATTATACTCTGTAGTTTTTATATATATATAATTTTTAGTACTCTCTCCGTCCACAAATAAACTTTACGTTCACTATTCACATAGTCAAACTTTATTCACTTTGTTAGCTTATTTTCGCCACTCATTTGATAAAATAATATAATCATGTCACATCTGGTTTTGTAGATCTTTTGATATAGTTTTTTAATATGTAATTTTTATTTTTCAATTCTACACCATTTTTCATATAAAACGATTTGAAAATAACTTCAGTCAAATATCGTAACGCGCAATGCCGCAATGTAAAGTTTAATGGTGGACGGAGAGAGTATTGTTTATTTTTATTTAAGAGTATATTTGTTAATGATCACAGTGTCTTCCAGCTTGATCGCTAAATCAAAATGTAAAATATTTTTTTGGAAAAGAGACATTACTAAATAAATTTTCATATGAATATTTTTTTCTTATCCATTTTTTAGTAAGGAGAATTCCCTGTTCATTTTCGAGAAAAGAATATAATACGTAGTGCGCTTTTTTTGTGAACGGCTGTTTAGTTCAGCCTCTTAATAGTTCAAATGTCTGAATGGTTCAGCACTTAATGGTTCTGTTTGTTTCAACATCTTAATGGTTCAGATGTCTGAATGGCTCAGACATTTGCCTCTGAATGGTTAAGTATTATACAGAGTCTGAATGGTTAAGATCTCTTATCTGAATTGATCAGACATTTGCCTCTGAATAGTTAAGCAATATACTAGCTCTTAATGATTTAGATCTCTTACTGGTTCAGCACTTAATGGTTCAGACTTCTTACTGGTTCAGCACTTACCTATTCAGAAGTTGCCAAACCGCCACTGACTTTTCGGAAAATTAAGGAATGGATATTTTGGTGTTGAATTTCCAAAAAGTGAAATTTACATTGAATAGGACTAAAACATAAGTCATTTTCTAATGTAGGACTTAAACTTTATTATTCCCTAAATTACTCTTCCAAAAATTGATAGAATTTAGGATGAGTATGAACAACTAGATTGCGCTATAAAACACTTGGGCTGAATCACATTAAAAGATTGAATCCAATCGATTAGTTAGTTCAAATCAAGAGCTTATATACCGATTCATTTTTTCAGACTTTTCCGATTTAGAATACTCTTTAACACTCTCCCTCAAGTGGACAACCAGACCATTTTGAATAATCTAACCGCTTGACCACTTGCAAATGAACTCACATTCCCTTTAATTCCTTTTTACCTAAAGGACCACGAGCCAATGGGTATGAACTTCAAGACGAGCAATCGTGTTAAACGGGTCACACGCCGTTGGGTACATACTCCATACGAACAACTGGGCTAAAGACAAACGGGCCGCTAAGAATGAACGTCTAGACGGACACCTTGACAAACGAGGTGGGCTAAAACCTGCTCCGATACCATGATAGAATTTAGGATGGGTATGGACAACTAGATTGGGATATAAAACACTTCCTGGGCTAAACCACATTAAAAGATTGAATCTAATCGATTAGTTAGTTCAAGTCAAGAACTTATATACCAATTAATTTTCTCAGATTTTTCCGATGTGGGATACTCTTTAAAAAAACAATCTTGATGTGATGGATAAAAGTAAGATGTGATAAATAGATTATTACTCCCCCCGTCCCAAAATATTTGTCACACTTGCTTTTTCAGCAGTCACAAGAACTTTTGTTTATTTCTACGTTTTCAATGGTTATTTGATAAAATAAAATATTCTTGATACCTCTTATTCCGAAGAACTTTTCATGTAGTTTTTTGATATGCAAAATTTATTTTTTTATTTCTATATCAATATGTAAATAAAATGTAATGAAAAACTTGATATTTTACCTCGGAAATACAAGTGTGAAATATTTAGGGACGAATGAAGAGAGTAGTAAAAAAGTATGATGTGATAGCTATACTATGAAAAAGTAAAGGGTAAAGTTGTTTTTTAATAGAAAGAGGAATGAGTTTGTGGGACACAGAAAAATGAAAAGGGAAGATGTTTGGACTGATGGGGTATTACTTTTGTTTCATCTTTTTTTAATTCAAGCCTCGCAAATTATAGTGCGGGGAGCAAAGGCAAAAAGAATGTATCTATGGTCATGTGTTCAACTTATTTTTTTACTTATTACTTATTCTTATTGGAATAATATTAAACTATATCAGACGAAATCAAATCAAAAAATAATTTTAATATATCTACATTTCGATCTGATATGATCTAATCAAACTAGAACTTATTTCGATTAAATCTTAACCATCAGATCAAGTGAACAGAACACGACATATATCCAAAACTAATTTTCTTATTATGATAAGTGTACTACAAAGATTAGGAGCATCTCTAACCATATGGGTAAATAATGACAAAAGGTAACAAGTTTAACAATTATTTTACATTTTTTTAGTCTCCAATGGAGTGGCCGAGTAAATTATACTCCCTCCGGCTATTCTTTTTTCATCCATCTCAAAATAAATTCTTATTTTTATAAAAAAACTACTTTTACCTATCACAGTTTTTAACCTACATATATCACATCACACCTATTCATTATATATTAATATACCATCAAATCTTACTTTTATCCATCACATCAAAAGACATTTTTGGAAAATTTATACCAAAATACACTCCCCTAAAATCTCTTTAAAATCAAAATCTTCAATGTTTTTAAGAACGAGGGAATAACAAACTTGGTATTTCAACAAATGCTACATATAACTGTGATTTATATTTATATTTTTGTATACATAGATGTATTTCCATCATCTCTGATGGAGCCAAAATTTCACCATTTTTTGGCTTTGGGGTGTGATGGAATAAATCAAAATGGATCTCTAAACTGTCTGCGCTTCTTTAATTAATGAAGTAGCAGTTAGTCAAACAATGCAACTTTCGACGTTGAGCCGGGGGTCTCTTTGGAAACAGCCTCTCTACTTTCGAGTAGGGGCAAGGTCTGCGTACACACACCCTCCCCAGACCCTACTCTTGTGGGATTTAACTGGGTTGTTGTTGTTTGTTGTATACATAGATGTAAGTACGTAGTCTTAGTGTATAATTTATATATATACTCCTTCCGTCCCAAATCTCCCACCTCTTTCTTTTTTTATCGTCCCATAAAATCTTTTTCTTTTCAATAAAAAACAACTTTAGAAAAATAACAATATCGGAGATTTTTGAATACTAAAATGTGTAAATCATTTAAGGAATAACAAAGTATATAAAATGTGATTAATTTCTAGCACGATAAATACCTTCTTCGTCCCGGAAAACATGAGAGTTTTGATTTTGAAGAGGGATTTAAGGGAAGTGTATTTTAGTATTGAATTTTCAAAAATGTCCTTTGATGTGATTGATAAAAGTATGATTTGATGAATAGATTATTAGTAAAAAGGTATGATGTGATATGTAGGGTATGAAAAAAAAGGGGTAAAAGTGACTTTTTAATATAAATGAGAAATGATTTTTTGGGAAGGATGAAAACAAAGGAGAAAAATTTTCAGGGACGGAAAAAGTATATAATAAGGAGAGATTCATTAAGTTGAAATGTACTCCCTCCGTCCTATAATGATCTTCCCAGAACACTATTCCAACTTCACGGAAATTTATATTTATTTGTGTTTTTTCATGGCCTATATGATAAAATAAAATATTCTAGTCACCACTTGTTTTGTTGAACTTTTGATGTAGTTTTAAAATGTGTATGTTTTATATTTTATTTCTATACCAATATTTAAATAAAATAGATTGAAAAAACTTGAGATTTTTTTTCGTTTTACGAACCGAGAAGATCATTATAGGACGTAGGGAGTATGTAGCTAGCTAGGGTTTTGTACGTACGTATGTGTGTGTATAAATACGAGCATGTGAGGCTGTTCTGTTCTTGCTGCTTTCCTTAACCCATGAGGCTCTGTGCTCATTTATGTCCTACCGAGTAATATATTCCTCCGGCTCTAGAAACAATTTTCTTCTTTGATCAACGTGCAAAGCCATGTTAGTAAAGATATACTCCCTCCGTCCCTAAATAAAGTTTCATTTTTGACTTTTTGAAAATTTAAGGGAGGGATATTTTGGTGTTGGCTTTCCAAAAATACCCTTGATGTGATGTGTTAAAGTAAGATGTGATAGGTAGATTATTAGTAAAAAAGTATGATGTGATAGGTAGGGTATGAAAAAGTAAGGAGTAAAAGAAGTTTTTTAAGGGAAAATATAAGTTTATTTAGGGAGAAAGAAAAAATGAAAGATGAACTTTATTTAGGGACGTAGGGAGTACTAAATAAAGAAAATATATTTAAAAAGCACATCGAAACTCTACAGAACAATGAATGACAAAAATATTTTATTTTACAAAATGATCAATCAAAACATGTAAACAGATACTCCCTTCGTCCCTTAAAAAGTTCTCGTTTTGATTTTTTGGGGATTTAAGGAGAGTGTATTTTGGTGTTGACTTTCCAAAAAAGACCTTTTGATGTGGTGTATAAAGTAGGATGGGATGGATAGATTAATAGAGAAAAAAAGTGATGTGATGATACGTAGGTTAAAAATTAATAGGGGTAAAAGTAACTTTTTAAAAGGAAAAGAGATGTGTTTTTTGGGACATACTCCCTCCGTTCCTTTAAACTCTTCCACTTTTGACTTTTGGCAAAAATAAGGAAAATGTAATTTTAGTTGACTTTCCAATTTTGCCCATGATGTGATGGGTAAAAGTAAGATGTGATAGTTTGGTTATTAGTGAAAAGTATGATGTGATAGGTAGGGTATGAAAAAGTAATGGTAAAAGTGGTTTTTTAATAGAAAGTGGAAGTGTTTTAGGGGATTCAAAAAAAACGAAAGATGAAGAATTTTGTGGAACGGAGAGAGTATGAAAAAAGAAAGGGAAACTTTCTTGCGGGACGGAGAGAGTAAAAGTTATCGAGATACCATAATCGTAAGCATGTAATTTTTTTAAGGGACGAATGGAGTGTAAACTTACCTTTTACTTGTCTTAATTCAGGCATCACATTATTGGACGGCTATTATTTGCTTAACCTTTTTTACTTATTAACTGAGACGTATGTATTCCAACTTTGAGTCTTATAATTAAAAGAAATGAATACTTCATCTTCAATTAAGTTGTTAAGAAAAAGAGATAATTAATAAAAGACGAGTATGTCTTTGTTGCCATGCAAATTAAAGATGAGAGTAAATGTTATAAATAATTCTTCATAACATGATGTTTTTTTGTATATATTCGTAATTCCCAATTCTAAGATATCATAGTTGTGGTCTTTTATGTTTGAGAACTATTCTCTGATCTTATTAGTCATTTGGACGTGCCCAACTACTTTTTAATTTTTAATGTGAAAAAATAAAAAACAAATATCATGTGTGTATGTGTCTATATATAAAAAGTGACTTTGATCGTTGATTGGTGATGAAAAGTGGAGTCTGCATCTGATACTTGCAGAGATTCTATGTTCAGTAGAAATCGAATGTCTCAGGTCTTATTTCCTTAGCACTCGTTGCATTTGTCAACTACGTAACACCCACCGACAATCTTTTTATTTCGTGGATGAATATCTTCAATTCATGGATAGTGTGAGGCCGGAATCATGATGGACCAATCATCTTTAATTTATTATCACCATATTTAATGGATGTTTCTATTCAAGGCCTACTCCTCTTTTTATCATCATGATTGTCTATCACTCTCTCTCTCTCAAAGTTATCTCCGTTTAGTTCAATCAAGGCACCAAATTGTTTTGTCCAACTAAAAATACCCAGAAAAACCTAAGAACTAAAGGAAGTGCAATTCTCTGCCATGTGGGAATTTAATGTTTTCTGGGTTCCAAATTAAATTATCAATTTACTTTTATCAAGGTCAAAATTTATTCGCATATTTAGTTATTATCGTTAGTCATATTATGAAATAATAAATTCATGTCACAACTAATTTTGTAGAATTTTTGATATAAGTTTTAAATTTAAAATTTTAATTTTTTAAATTTTACTCATGTTTTATATAAATTGAACTAAAAATAACTTCAGTCAAATTTAAAAATTTGAAACGACGATTTAAATTAAGACGAAGAGAGTTGTGCTAGGTTTTAGTTTTGGAAAAAAGTGAGCATTTATTATTTTTCCATCGTTGTTCAATCCTACTACTCATTTCATGGAACCTTCCATCTTGTTTCCAATGAAATTTCATTTTCCTTTTGCTCTAGCAACTTCCATCCCTCCCATTACTTGTTTAAATATTTATTGCTGTTTTTTTTTTGTTTGATATGATTTGTTAATTACTAAATACACAAAAGAAGATACTCCTTCCGTCCAAAAAATAGGCTGAGGTGTGTTTTAGAATGTTTGACTGAAATTATTTTCAAATCAATAAATGTAAAAATTAGTGTATAATTAAAAAAATTATATATTAAAAAGCTATATAGATTTTAAAAAAAAACAAATAGCTACAAAGTTATTTTATTTTATCAAACGATTGATGAAAATAAAAAAAAGAGTTAGTTTTAGAGTTGTACATCGCTGTTTCCAATATAACAACTCAACTAAACATACGACATTTTAAATGTTGAGTACGTAATAAGTAAAAATAGATTTAAAAAATTTAAAATGCAGTTTAAGATTTGAATTGCATGCGAAATTAGTGTTATGACCATTTAAGAGTATATGATGGGTATAGATCTAACATTAACTAAGCCGATTTAATTCAGGCCGATCTCCTAGGTCATCAAGCTTTCGCATGGGCTCGGTCTCGAGTGTGTTTACCAGAACAAGAAAATTTGTAGAATCAACGCTCTACAGATAGAATAAACCAGCATACCGACATCGCATGGGGTACGCTAATGCCTCTCATCGGGCATTGGCATGCTAGTGCTTGTATGGGCGACAATTAGCAGTTACATAGATCCACATGTTATGGACAACTATCAGAACGAGCTCGAGTAAAGACTCATGGGCTGCACCCTCACGATTAGATCGAGTCAAAGTGGTACAGTCTAAGGGACGACACGAGGAGTATTACATTTTCACTATTATACGGGGAATATTAATAATCTTGTACTTGGCTCATCATCTTGTACCTAGTCTAGAATAATGAGTTGGATTCAACTAATTTATATCCTTAATATGCACAAACAACAATTAGGTTGAATTATTGGTCACTAACTTGAAAATAAAAAAAATAATAAGAATGAAATATGAAAATAAAGAAGATAAAAGTTTGACAAAATACACAACTCCTTCACCTCCTTGTGAAAAGATATACTCCATTATTATTTATTCACACTTTGGAATCACATTGCAAAATCTTTCATTGTCTCACAAGTACGAGTATTTCACTATTGGGCTAACTACCGGGAACATCGGCGCATGGTAATGGGCCATCAGCGGTCAGAAAACGGTTGGGACACTGATAAGAAAGGATGGGCCCATCACATTGAGAAAGTCCAAGCCAAATTCAACGTGTGGCTAGGCCCACATTCTCCCAACTACCATTAATAACCTTACACGTGTGTGACCTCCATTTCTCAGCTTTGTTCAATGTTCCGACCCTTTCCATTTTCGGGGGGGCCATTTTTCACCCCTTGTTCAATATTCATATGAGATTCATTTCAAATGAAAAAAAAAGATTTAGATAATCTTAAAAATGTTGGAATCTATTTTTTTAATTTTTTCTATTTGCACAGTACAAAATAATAAGCTTAAAATATATTTAATTAATCACAATAATTAGTAAATGTATATTCTTACTTGGTCCAATCGGTCCGGACTGTTCAGTTTTAAGTATCTCGATTCGATCCGGTCTAAACCCGATTAGGTTTAGGTCCCGTCTTCAGCCCGTGATATTATTCAACTCAGTCTTCGGTCTGGTCTTTGACCGATGAACACCCCTAGTTATTACATTTTAAAATAACTTCAAAAGTTAAACTCCGATCCGCATTATATGCTTATGTAGAGAAAAATATTTTTTAAAAAGTTAACTACTCCATCTTCCGGACAGAAACACGGTGGCCCGAACCGTACCAAACTGAAACCTAAGAAAGCAAAATTAGAGGATCGAAGATCGAACTTGAAAGGAATTGACTCGATCTGATTTTGATTGAGTTTCGGATTGGTGAGAACCGAATAATACATACCCCTACATATTTCACTAAAATCTTGAAGTCAACAAACAATAGCGGTGTGGGTGTTAGTGTGGGAATATAATACAGGCAGTATGAAAATATGAACTACTCCCTCCGTCCTATAATGATCTTCCCGGTTCGCAAAACGAAGAAAAATCCCAAGTTTTTTCAATCTATTTTATTTAAGTATTGGTATAGAAATAAAAAATAAAACATACATATTTAAAAACTACATCAAAAGTTCAACAAAACAAGTGGTGACAAGAATATTTTATTTTATCATATAGGCCATGAAAAAACACAAATAAATATAAATTCCCGTGAAGTTGGAATAGTGCTCCGGGAAGATCATTATAGGACGGAGGGAGTAATAAAATTTGGGATTGAGAAAGGGGGAAGATATTTTTGAATGAAAATTATTTGGAATATTAAAAATAATAGAAAATAATAATAATAATAATAATAATAATAATAATTATTATTATTATTACTATTATTATTATTATTTACGTTTTATATTTTATCGTTACCATAATTTTAAACTCTGTATCTATTATGATTAAGATTCACCATCTATTATTTATTTACACTCGTGTAATTTTTATTATTGAATTAATTAGATCAATTATTATCAAATTGTATCGTGGTATCAGAGTTAAAGTTGACCACCATAGATCATGATCTCATTGTTCTTTATCATTCTCTTTATCTCCAAAAAATTATGAGCGCGCCTCACAATCGTCGTCCCTCTCTCTCTCTCCTCCCTTGTTCTAATCACCAACATTACACACTTAAGAAAAATCAGCAAACTTACTTTCAAGCTCATTTGTCATACAACAAAGATCTCACTCTCGACTTCTAGCAGATATATACTAACAAAACCGCTTCCGCCAACTCCATGGGAGTATACATATTCCGGAGTGGTTAGTAATTGGAATAATATAGATAATATCAAACAAATATTGTTGTTGTTGTTGTTGTTGTTATTACTTTTCATATTTTATTTTTATCATAATTCTTTTTTCTTTTACTCATAAAGTCGCATATGATTAAGGTTCTCTATGTGTTCTTTATATATCACGTGATCTTCATCACATTCAATAAAACTGATTATTATCAAATTGTGTAAAAATGAATGATCTATTCGTATGAGAATAAAATAAAGTATAATAGAGGAGTACTTCATCCGTCCCAAAAATGCCTTCCACTTTCTTTTTTTATCCTACAAAATCCTTCGTTTTTCTTTTTAAAAAATTTGTCTTTACTAATTTTTAACCTACCTATCATACATATATTTTTACTAATAATCTATTCATCACATCTTACTTTTACCCATTACATCAAAGATATTTTTTGAAAGTCGATCCAAACATATACATATGCGTAAATCTTTTGACGGTCAAAATGGAAACATCTTCATGGACAGAGAAAGTATAAAAGAGGGGTCATTATTGGAGCTATTTCTTGGAGTCTTCGGTTAATTTGTGGGGGTTTGAGACAATTGATTCAGAATTGAGATTCAGCGTGTCATTATCGGAGCTATTGCTTGGAGTCTTCAGTTAACACGATGCTGAAAAACTTTATTCAAATTATTTATTTATTAATTTTCAATGCTCATTTCATACAATAAAATAATAATGTTATTTTTTGTTTTCTTGTTTTTAAACATATAAATTTTATTTTTAAATTTTTTACCTATAATCAAATAAATTAAATTTAAAAAAATCATTCAAATCTCAAAATTAGAATGAACAATTTATATCTCTCCATCCACACACAACTCATGTTGAACGTTTATAAAATATAAAGAAATTAAGGAGTTATTTTTTTAATTAAATACAGAGTATAATATAAGAGGATACAAATACTAACGGTAATCGATTTTTTGGTTTTTTTTTTTAAAAAAATTACATCCGTAAGACCACAATCATAGAACTATATTAGTGGCTCCAAATCTGAAGTTAAGAATCTCCAAATTTTAATTCAAATTCTAAATTTTAATTGATGATACATTAATTTACAGTTTACACTCTAGCTAGCCTCTAAATTTAAAATTAATTTCACCCCTCACCGTCTATTTCAACGTAAGGTGAAAATAAAAATAAAAAGCTAACAAATTAAATGATACAAAGGCTATTGTGCTGAATCAAGAATTTTAAATTGGGCAAGTACGAACTCTATTAGCAATCAAGAGTTTATTTGTAACATTAAAAAAGGGACAAACTTTTGTCCGAGCTTTAAAAACATTGTTTAATAAAACCTTAGAACATAGAAATATTATTCAATTTGAATAATGCGATTTTTAACTGAAATACAATTAAATTCACTAATTTGATTACATACACCAACATATATACTTCCAATTAGAGACCCAAACTTTTAATAAATACCAAAAGTGGTGTAACTTTGAAATTTATTGAACAAAAAATCATTTACTCTTATAATTTCACTTCAACCTATTGAACTGAGTGGCCTAAAAATACAAGCGGTCTTTTAACGAGTATAAAATGGAGTATAAGATTCAAAATGAAATTTATATACGTATTTAAAAAGAACGCCAAATTCTCAATAAAATGGTAACATGAATATGTTACTTTAACAAATTATTAAAAATAAATAAGTAAATAAAAAAAGAAAATTATGTATTAATTTGAGACGAAATGAGTACGTATTTCACATCCACGGTTAGATTGAAAGCTCCAAAGTCCAAACAAAACATTGTCTATTATTATTATTGCCTTTAAATATATACATAATTCCATTCTCCCATATGGTTTGTTTGTACTTTCCTCGTAATAATTCACTCACTTTGTTTCAATAAAATCCTTACATATGTCCCACTTGATATACGAGACTAAAATATTTTGGAAATAATTAGATTTAGCTAATAATAAATCATTAATATTCTGTTAAAAAACAAACTAATTAAGTCTTAGCAGTACTAAAGCAAAAATAAAGTGATACGGAAATGATTAACGTACTGATTTTTGTTCGTTAATTAATTACTCATCCGTATAAATTAAGGTACTGGTTTTGTCGTAAATGATTTTGTAGTTTATTCCAAACAAATGCCATCTCACTATAATTACATAAATAATAAATTCCAATTTTGATTACGAATTTGGCAGATTCTCAAAATTCGTGTCTATGAAGTACTCATTTCGTCCCAATTTTGATTACAAATTACTTCCTGAATCCCATTTTAAATTGTCTGTTTTGACTTTTGAATATATTTGAAGAAGAAAAAAGATAGACTTGATTTTCCGATATTGTCATTACTTAATGAGAAAATAAAGTGGAGAAGACTAACTTATTTTAGGGATAATTTAGGTATTTTACTCTTAAAAGTTTACGATAACAAGTAACATGCAATATATTTTGGAACAAAAAAAGGCAAACATGCAATTTAAAATGGGACAGAGGGAGTAGGAATTATGATGTAAGCCCTAACTTTTAAAATTATTTTATTTCACAAATTGGTATATCAATTAAAACTAAAAATTACATATTTTTGAAACATACGTAAAAAAAATTTGATTTTATCAAATAATCAATGAAAATACACAAATAAACAAAAGTTATCGAGAGATAAGAAAAAAATTGTAATCAAAATTGGAACGGAAGGAGTGTAGTTTAGATAGAGGGAGAGTTAAAAACTATGCTCCAATGGGCGGGAAGTTAAATCAAAGTAGGGTGAGACTGCGTAAATCCAACTCCCTTTACCCCGCAATAGGCACGAGCTTTTGAGGCACTGAGATGCCCAAGGATGTCTTACCATCGGTGCTAAACTCGCGGCTAAACAGAGCATCCTCCTCGCCCAAGGATGTCTTACCATCGGTGCTAACCAACACCCAAGTTTCGACCACCTTGCTTATTTCACCATCGCAAAATTCTACCACAGTGAAGGCCCGAGACGAACCTCCAAAGCTTGGATGCTTCACCCTTGGAACAATGGCTGCGTTCAAGTACACTGTTTTGTCACCACCAATGGCTAACATCTTCCTACAGCATCCATTTTCAAGTTGTTTACGCATGTGACCGAAGACGACCAGGGGAATGGGGTTCTTGTTGGTCTCTTTTATTAGAGATATTGCTTGAGCTAAATCTGAACCATTTTTAACATCAATTAGTAAACAGATAATGTATATCTGATCATCCATGATATCAAGTGAAGTACACAATAGAGCAACAACATAGAGTAACGGTAGACTAAGAGCTTGTTCTGAACTGATTTGGTTTATTACGGTCTGATTTGATCTTATATGGTCCCTTATTTATCGGAGAATTGAAAAGAACAAGCTCTAACTCCATTATTTATGGGAGAATTACCTCGATCCCCATGGTCTCCGCCCTCATTGTCCCAATCTTTGCCACATATGTCATCTTGATTAGAACCAAGACCTGGACAATTAAGAGTATAAGAAATAAATATGCCCTACTCCATTTCTTTAAGGTAGCAAGCTTAATACAGAAAGCATGTACGAACCTGCTGGACCATTGTGGGCAAGAACTACAATTGAATGCTCCTCGGGTATATCTAAAGCTGCCTGATGTATTTTCTGGGCACTTTCTTCCATGTTATGAACTCCATATCTGATACAAAATGATGAACAAAGTGTCACTTGTTGCTGAAAATATGTATAAAAATTGAAGCTTTCATTTGATACAGACCGACCTTTTGGTCAAAAGCTTTTTCCTGAATAATTGATCACCGCCACAAGAAAAAGGCCTCCCGCCCACAACACTAAGCTTAAATGCAGGAAAGTGGAGGCGATTGTAGCCAACGTGTTGTTCACCAAAGCTTTCAAGCTGAAGCTGAACTCCATCTTTGATCTTTGATGTGAACTTAGAAGTAGACCAGGAATCGTGATTTCCAAGAATTGCCGCTTTGGGAATGTCAACCCCAGCAGCGATTCCCCGTAAGAGCTCCACGTTCTCGTTGCCAAAGTCACCTGTAAACAGCACTATATCTGGGTTCAAACACCTGAGTGCTTTCAGGTCATGCTCGTGTTCCCAATAGTCGTGGATGTCTCCAACTACAACGATTCGAAAGGACATCGTAAAGGACAAAAATATTCCAAAATGATTACTAGGGCAGCACCTCCTGCTATAGGGACAATTCCACGGCTTAAGAATACAAACATATAAATAATCTAGGTTTTAACTTTCCTAATACAATAACATTATTTACATGACATTAGGTGATCTATGTATATCATTGAAACTGAACCAGAAACCAAAGTGACACTCCTGCAAAATTAAATTATTTATAATAAAAAGAAAGGATTAAACTCCTACAAACCCAAATTAACAGTAAGAGATCAAAAAACCCAAATTAGTTTTGTTTGGAGGGAATGATTAGAGAAAAAACAATTAATAGGTTCATGGAAACAATTGCATATTGACCAAAACAACAATCAAGTGTACAGGAAACATGTAGAAAAATCATAAACTAACCGCCAAAACAATTAATTTTACAAGAAATCACTCAAGCAGAGTACTTTCGAAAAAATATAACAGAGTCCAACAAAAGTAAAAATAAATAAATAAATAAATAAATAACGGTTCATAGAAAAAGATGCCGAGTGCTAAATCTGATTAAAGAAATACTGAAAGAATTTGAACTCCATACTTGCAGCAAATTAGATTCCCCAATAAACCCTAGTTTTTCAACTTCCAAATCGTAGCTTGTATTGAGATGAAATTACGCGCCAAGTAATACCTTCCCGCTGGATTCTGGAGTGATATAAGAGGAAAATTTCACCAATTGAACGCTGGGTGGAGACGTGGAGGAGCCTGTTGCGTTTGACGGCGTTTAGGGCAATGAAAATAGCGGATAGAAGGGAAACTAACCATGTTCTCTCCTCCTCTTAGAGTAAGAAGCGGCAGTGTGTTGCTTTTAATCATTTAGCTTCTTCTTTGAGTAGAAGTGAATTTATTCTGTTTGGCATTTCAGTTTCTGCTTTTAACCACCACTATTTTGTATATAGAACATCGTTTCGGAGAAGCAGGTAGGAGGTGCTTCTGCTTTCAGCTTTTGTGGAAATCATTTTATCCATACGTTAATCACTCCCAAACACCATCTAATAATTGTGGTATTTATCTATTTTTATTAGAAATCAGAGAGGTAAATATTGAGACATTATACTTTCTTCAATTTTGAAAATTTATCTTTACCTTCCCTATTTAGGAAGGTATATCAACTTTTTCCATCTTTAAAATTTCTGTCAGTTACTTTAGTTATTGTATTTTTTTGTATTTTTGCTTGAATGTATATTATTATAAATTGTTAATTTGTACAATATCTTTGTAATGATAAAACCTAACGAGTCAAGAATTTACAAAAAGAAGATGCTTTGTTTTTTTAATTTTGTACTCTGTATTTTTTAGTTTTTTCTACTCGGATATTTATAATTTCACATGTGCAATTGGATATAATTTATATTTAATTATTTGACAACTGGCTTTTTTTCTAATAAATTAGTTGGATTTTTATGAAATCTTTAAATTAAAAATATTAATCAAGAAAAAACAAAGGCAACAAACCTCAAATTTACCTCCCCATGACTTTTTTAAGAAGGTATATTTTCTTTTCTAATAATTGAAATTTGATTTAAGAAAGTAAATCAACTAATTTTTTCCCATTAATGTATGCATATGGATTTTTTCTCTCTTTTGCCTTTTGATTTACCTTCCTCATTGGAGTTGCACACTTTTTGGGAAGGTAAACTTGATTACTTGGAGAGGTAAATGAAATATAAACCTTTCTAAAATACCTCCTACCCTTAGAGTTGCTCTTAGGAGTGGGAGAGAAATTAGTTTTCGAAATCACGAGACTGAAACGTAAAAAAAGTACTAAAATGAGACTTCTATGTTTTTAATTTTGAAATCGGAGTTTACACTATGATAATGAGAAGGTAATGCGACATTGTATATGTGCATATTTGTATACTTTTTAGTAATGTACATGACCATGTTTGATAATGTAAATGCATTTTAAATACTATTTCGGAAATAAAAACATGAAAATGTTATTTTGGCATATTTTCAATGTTTACTCCTACTTTAGTCTTTTTCCCAATTACTTTTCATTATTTTTAATCTTTTCTCGTTATTTTTAATTTTTTTAGTTTTTCTAATAATCATTTAAAAATGTATTTATATATAATGAATATACAATAACATTGTGCTATATCCAAATTTATAACATACCTCCTCAAATACAAACAAAAATGGATTATTTTTTTATCTAAAATTAGAATTTTCTTACATATTTTTTTCGAAGATCCAACTTTAAAATTATATTCCATAAGAACAAAGCCAATAGGGGGGATTAGTGTTGGGGTCTCAAAAGGCCTTTCCCAAAAAGGCATCTCATGATCATCTAGCCCCACTAGAAACTCACCAAGTTTAGCATTAAAAATTTCAAAGTACATATAACCATCTCTAACCATATGTTGGTTCAAGGAAATTTTAAAAAAGAGAAAAAAAACCCTATTTTCATTTAAATGGAAGGAGTTCAATTTTTTTAGCTAATTTTATTTTCTCATAAAAAGTCACTTCTCATTTGATTTTTTTTCTTTTTCCTTCTCAAACTCCTTGAACCAAAATTACCAAACATAGTGTCCCAAACCTAGACTTTTGTACTTGTCCCGATCATAGATGATAAGATTTGAGATGAGGTATGGACAACATGATTGAGTAATAAAATACTTGGGTCGAATCACATTAAAAGATTGAATCCAATCGATTGATTAGTTTAACTCAAGAACTTTTATACCGATTATTTTTCTCACACTTTTCCGATGTGGGATACTCTTCACAATAGACCGTACCCATTTTTTTAGAAAAGATTTGAAACGGTCTGGACTCGACATTGTCCTACATGTCCCATTTATTTCAAGATCGAGACAATTCAAAACGTTTGGGTCGTCTGAATCCAATTTTTTTATCAACTATAAACCTAAAAATTTTTACTTTCGTAACCCGTAAAAACAATTCAAAAGTTTTATATAAACATTTTTAATAGGTTTCTAAATATAGTGAAATAAAAATATAAACAAGCATTTTTATCTCAAAATACCACCGATCTATATATGTACTAACTAAAATATTCTTCATATGCTTCACATTAAAAAGTTTTTTAACTCAAAATGCCACCGATCTTCTTACTCTCTAATCCTCCCCGGTAAACCCTCCCACCTTGGCCCGCCCCAAACCTATCCCTCAACCCCTTCAATTTTATTCCCCAAATTTGTTTGACTTTTGGGTCAACATATTCTGTTAATTTTACTAGAACCATATATATATATATATATATATATATATATATATATATATATATATATATATATATATATATATATATAAAAGGGCAATTTTGCTAATTAATGAAGAAGTGTCACATCTATACGGATTTAGGCTACAAATAGAGTTTGATAAATACTCACTCCGTCCGACTGTGTTTGTCCACTTACCTTCTGGCACACTATCCAATGCACTTTTTTAATCCATTTTATCTTATAATTTGTATATTAAAAAATTATCCAAATTATATATTAATAATCTATATGTTAAGACGAATCAAACAAGATCACACATGACTAATTTTAGGCTTATACATTAAGAGAATTTGATGAGTCAAAGTGTTTAGATGAACAGTTTCAAAAGTCAAATGTGGACAAAGATAATGAGACGGAGGTGTATATTCTCTTCCTAATTGCACAATAAAAAAAGTCAAGAAACCCCATTTTAATTCATATCTGTTCCCAGATTTTGTTAACCACTTTTTGAGTGTGTCCATTTTAGGTTTTCATATGATGTGATTGGAGTAGGTCATAAACCTTTGACATAATTGCACTCTTTTTTGTTTGGTTACTTACTTTATCACTAAAGAAATGATAATAACATGAATAAGGACACAATTTAATATATGAAATTGCATTAGAGATAATTAAAAATGCAAGACTAGAATGTTGATTATTAAATAAATGTGATATGTCAATGAGGAATAAAACATACTCCCTCCGTCCCCCTGTATTTGTCCACATTTGACTTTTGGAACTGTTCATCTAAGCGCTTTGACTCATCAAATTCTCTCAATGTGTAAGCCTAAATATAGTCATGTGTAATCTTGTTTGATTTATTTTAACATATAGATTATTAATATATAATTTTCTATAATTTTTTAATATACAAATTACAAAATATTATTACTATAGCAGAAAGGTGACACACCGTCATGGGTCGGATTTGGGCCGCTACGGGCTGCTAAAACAGCCCTTTTAAACACATTATTACTTATTTCAACAAACACATTTTTTTTAAAAAAAGAAATATAATGGATATCTCTTAGGAAATGGCCATATCCCTTCTGGGACTTGACTGACCAATTTGAATAGCCCATGTCATTTGGGCCTACTTTATTTTTCTAGAATTTCAGGCCTTAGCCCATGATTCATAACATGTCATCATTCATTCATGACAGGAAATTATTCCCCAAGTTCAGATTATTTATGCACCCGTACTCTTTTTTTTTCATCTTGGACTCTGCTAATATCTTCCGCAAATTCTTTTTGTGGTCTAAGAGGCTCTTTGGCAACTTCTGAATAGGTAAGTGTTGAACCAGTAAGAAGTCTGAACCATTAAGTGCTGAACGAGTAAGAAGTCTGAACCATTAAGAGCTAGTATATTGTTTAACTATTCAGAGACAAATGTCTGATCAATTCAGATAAGAGGTCTTAACCATTCAGACTCTGTATAATATTTAACCATTCAGAGGCAAATCTCTTAACCATTCAAACACCTGAACCATTAAGAGACTGAAACAAACAGTTTAAACCATTAAGTGCTAAACCATTCAGATATCTGAACCATTAAGAGGCCGAAACAAACAGCTTCTAAGTCCATACTTATTATATCAAATTCTTTTGTGGTCTTATAAAATGAAAGAGATCTAAGTACCAGTTCATAAAATGTGAAAATATCTATGTTTCACATGTGGATTTCAAGATCATACTATCACAACTTTATTTATCCAAAAATGCCTACTTTATAGGTTTACAATAATTGTTTTGATGTTGATTTTCAATTTTTCATCATTGCCTCAAAGCGTGATAAAAAGTTGTCCACATATTACATGTATTATGTGGGTGTTGGAGGGACGTAACGTAGTTGCAGGGCCGGCCTCGAAAAATGAAAAATAAATTTGGCCTGGTCTAAAATTTACATTTTGGGTCCTATTTTATTTTTTTAGAATACTTTTTCTTTAAAATTATTAACAAATTTAAAAATATGGGGCTCTAAAATTTTAAAGACCCCGTGCGATTGGCCACTTTGTACACCCTCCGACCCACCCAAACTTGGTTGGTTTATAAAAGAAAGAAAAAAAAAGTTTATTCAAATTCAATTGTTGACAATTGTCCTACAAGAGGACAACGATTCATATGAGCTCATTGCATATATAAGGAAGATTATATTTCATAATTGGTCATTTATAACATGAGAGTTTTTCTATTTAGTCATCTATTATCAAATATTACCTCAGTGATCATTCTTTTATGAGTATCTTTCCATAAATAGTCCTTTTTTATCTGCTATCATGTTGATGTTTATTTGATGGCTAAAAATGTAATTTCGCAATGATAATATTTTTTTTTGTCATACACAATTCCAAAGGTTGTTTCATTTCCGTCGTTTGTGAATTACAGTCGCTTTCTACTACACCAATAGTCTACAAATGTGGTTTTTCGTCGGAATCTTAGCTCACAATCATAGTTATTATTTTTGTGTTATCCGCTTAACTAATATCAGAACACGTTCACTAGACATAATGTTGATGTCAAATTATACTTTTAGCCTTTAAATTAATACCAATATTGTAGAAGATAAAAAAAGATCATTTGTGGAAAGACACCCTTAAAAAAGGACTATAGGGATAATATTTGACAATAGAGGATTAAATATAGAAACTCTTCTGTTATAAAGGACGAATTATGGAATTTACTCTATAAGGAACAACAAGACTTCACTTTTTTAACATTCACATTATAAATGAAATTACATTTATTTTGTGCTCAATTAAATTGTCCAGCGAGCTCGAGAAGATTGAATATGGAGTACATCTTTTTGGTTACATGAGTCCAAAAAAGGACAAACCACGTAAATAGGACTAAAAATATGATTTATATATGAGAGGATTTTTGTTGACACCAGTCCTAGTTGACACTATAGTGTCATTATGATTTTGGGATAGCTACACTGCTTCTCCTAAAATTGTTGGTTATTATTTAGGGTATGTACGTAGCAACATAGTGAATTAACCTCATGCCCTGCCAGATCAGCATATGCTCTGGACGGAAAAGGCGAGGTGTAGTGAAGCCACCTCCCTTCCCGTGCCATGCGACGTGGTGAAAGATTCCTAGCCTTATTTTGAATAAAATAATTCTTTATTGAAAAAAAACAATAATTTGTAACTGTATGCAATGTTATTTGACTTTATTGTCACCTAAATTATTTTTTATTAATTAAAAATGTTCTACGTAGACATCTCATTTTTGTGTGGCCATTATACACATGGTGCTATCCTTTTTGCAGAATGTCAAGGATTAAGCTACGTGTACTCCAAGTTTTGTACAACAATTTGTACCCCGCAGTTTTGTACTAACACTTTGTGTTGGTGTAAAACTAATTTTTGTTAAATGCACCAACATTTGTGTGCGTGTGAATTTTTATTAACGCACGAACAATTGTGTCGGTGTAAACCATTGAAATGTTTGTGCAAACCTGTGGTGTACAAATGAGGTATATTTTTTTGTGTAAGTGTAGCATGTTCCTAATGGCAAACGGGATCCGGGTGTTTATTGTGATTTCCTCTCAGTGAACCTTCTCTGATTCCATGGCCAATTCGATGATCTCTGCAATCCAAACCCCAAAGGCTTTAACTTTTCTCGGATCGAAACCGGGATCGACCCGAATTCAATTTCCGAATCGAGTTCTGGTTTCTCGAATCAAGCTCAAGAACCAAACCCTAACCCCGAAATGCAGCATTGCGGCGTCATCATCCCGTCCGGCATTGCAGCCCAGATTCATCCAGCACAAGAAGGAGGCGTTCTGGTTCTACAGATTCCTCTCAATCGTGTATGACCATGTGATAAACCCTGGTCACTGGACGGAAGACATGAGAGACGACGCCCTCGAGCCGGCCGATCTCAACGACCGGAATCTGACGGTGGTGGACGTCGGCGGCGGCACCGGATTCACCACTCTGGGCATAGTGAAGCACGTGGATGCCAAGAACGTTACCATTCTCGATCAGTCCCCTCATCAGCTCGCAAAGGCGAAGCAGAAGGCGCCATTGAAGGAGTGTAAGATCATCGAAGGTGATGCTGAGGATCTTCCTTTCAGTACTGATTATGCTGATAGATATATATCTGCAGGCAGGTAAAATTCCTTCATTGCCCTTCTCATTGCCCATTGAATTTGGTACTTGTTTGGAAACTGTATCTTTCACTACTTTTACCACATTCCATTTTGTGAAGTATCCCATGTTGGAAAGCTAGACAAAGAATGAATGATCTCTTAATAAGATCTTGAATTGAACAAGCTTATCGACTAGATTCAATCTTTTAGTATAGGTTTAACCAAGTGAATGGCCAGCCCAAAATTCTTTGGAGGCCCTATGCAATGAAAGATTAAAATTAGCCAATCAGGTGTCAACAATTCATAGTAAACCGTTTTATCTCCAAGTTCATAAAAATTTTTTTAGCACATCCATATTAGTTTGCTATGATGCTAACCTTACAACAATCGTATTTTAGTATTTGGAATTAAGGCACGATATTTTTTGGCACAAAGCAAATAGTCGCAAATTCAAAGAAAATTTGATAATTTAAAGAAAAATCAGACACATATTTTTTTGTTGTCGAAAATAGGTTGCAAGGGCGTTTACTCTGGGACGGAGGGAGTATTTTTTTAAAAAACAAGCAGAAGCCAAAATGTGTTTCCAAACATACCTGCCATAGCATCTTATTGGTTTGTTGTTGATGTTGTTATAAAATGTGTCTGTAGCATTGAGTATTGGCCAGACCCACAGAGAGGCATAAGGGAAGCATACCGAGTGTTGAAAGCAGGAGGGAAGGCATGCCTGATAGGTCCAGTTTACCCTACATTTTGGCTGTCACGTTTCTTTGCTGATGTTTGGATGCTCTTTCCAAAAGAGGAAGAGTACATTGAGTGGTTTGAGAAGGCCGGGTTTCATGATGTTCAACTCAAGAGGATTGGCCCAAAGTGGTACCGTGGAGTTCGCAGACACGGCCTCATCATGGGCTGCTCTGTCACAGGCGTGAAACCGCACCCCGGAGACTCTCCCTTGCAGGTACATTTATCTTCTTTTGAGTGAATGAATGACTCTGAAGTCAAAATATGCACTCTTAACTTGTCTTAATTTGGGAGGGGGTGGAAGACTTCAATACAATAGAATGTTTCTAAAAACGAATGAAATGCACGTAATATGTTGCATGACCATTTATATAAAATCTCACACACTCCCTCCGTTCATAAAATGAAATTTACATTTTGACTCCAAAGAGTTTAAGAAAAAATTGATTTACAAAATGTATGTGGTTGAAATTTGAAGAAAACTATAAGAGCCACATTTTCATTTCCTGAAATCGATGATGGAAAAGTGTAAACTTTACAATTTTGAGGTATCCACAATAAAGAAAGTGCATACTTCATTTGGGATGGTCAAGTCCATTGTGAATATAAGTCTTACATAATCTTCTCCTCCAAAACCATCCATCCAAACTTCCACGTAGGTTCGTAGGGTGTTTGGATGAAGAAAGCTTTATAGGGTTTGCAGTTTTACACTATGTTTGGTTTGAAGAATTCGGAGGAAAAGGAAATAGTTCACTTTTTCACATTTACTAACCAAACAAGAAAAAATGTTTTTTTCATATCATTTTCTTTTCTTTTCTCTACCAAATTCTTTGAACCAAGCAGTCTCATCTGGGGGGGAATTTTTGTGCAGCTTGGTCCAAAGGTTGAGGAGGTGACGAAACCAGTGAATCCATTAGTGTTTCTTCTACGCTTCACGCTGGGGGCTATGGCAGGAGCGTATTACGTTTTGGTCCCTATATATATGTGGCTCAAGGACCAGATCGTCCCAAAAGGCCAACCCATTTGATTTGAGGCTTTCTTTCTCTCTATGCCTGTAATTTTCATGTTTTCAGTTCATATGTGATGGTGTGTTAGGATTCAACAATAGGAGCATGTGTGATAGCTTCTTCCTTTCCCCGTTTCCAGGAAATGTACTGCATTTTTTCAACAATAAATAAAATGTAATCCTTAGTTTTTAACTCCGTATAATATTACTCCCTTTGTCTCATGAAAAGATTTCATATTTTTTTATTTGTCTCAAGCATATGAGTCATATGATGATGTTGTGGGAAAAGGTGGTTGAACAGAGGTTGAGAAAGAGACTAGGGTGTCACAAAACCAATTTAGTTTTATGCCAAGAAGATCAACTACAGAAGCTATATATTGGTTGAGGAGAATTGGTGAGGAGAATGATGGAGAGATACCCAAGTGAGAATGATTTACACATGGCTTTTATTGATTTGGAGAGGGCATATGATAGAGTATCAAGAGAAGTATTGTGGAAAGTGTTAGAGAAGAAAGGAGTAAAGTTTGCTTACGTTTGTGCGATTAAGGACATGTACAATGGTGCTACGAGCGTGGAAAGTGTAAGTGGAGTAACGGGAGAATTTTTAATAAGTGTAGGATTACACCAAGGGTCATTGTCAAACCTACATCTTTATGCACTAGTATTGGACGTTCTTACCGAGTATATCCAAAAACTCGTACCATGGTGCATGCTAAAATAGACTTAGAGCTGCATGTATTGCGTATAAATCGCAATAAAATAGAGTATATTGAGTCCAAGTTTGCAACAAAAAAATTATCTTTTCGAAATGCTAAGTCTATAAAAGCTCAAATAGTTGCCAAGGGGCGATTTAGTTGTCAAACACCATTGAAGAATTTGTCAAGCGCCGCTTAAAGGTAAAGAAAGAAGAAGAAAAAACTACAATAATAACACTTGGCAAATTCTTCAGTGGTGTTTGACAAATTTGCATTTCCCAAAATCAATCAATAACACTTGGACATAAATAAATTAAGAGACCAAATAAGGACCCTATGGCAAGTCCGTCGTTCATACGACTTGCCCTTACCTGGGAAAGTGGGAAACATTAGACAAAACAAAAAGCCTATACAAACCTCGTTACTATGCACAGTCATACATGCCCCTTCTGTTATGTATAAATATTTATATGCACAACAACCAGACAGGAAAACCAAACCTGACCTTTTTCTCCTTCCCATTCCAAGCCGAGTCCTTCCCATTGTCACAGCCGTGGTGAAGGGAAAAAGAAGAACAGATGCAGGGAAATCCCAGAACTACCCCTGGTTGGCGACCGCCTTCAACCTCTCATCTGGTAGTGTCCATGAGTGGAGATGCCCGGCGGAATCCCCACTCAGCAACTGTTTCAGATCGGCGGTGAGGTGGAGGGCCGTGACGGCGTGCTTATGGCACTTCAACACCTTGCGAAGTATTAATCTGTACTCGGGTTGGGATTTGTCGTCCCCGGAAAGCTTTAACTCCGCCGTCGGATTCCCACAACTCCGACTACACTCTTTGCTTGAGCAGTGTACCATTTTCCATACCTTAATTGCCCCGCTCTGGTGACCGGAGACATACCAGTTAGTTTCATGCCTGTCGGAACTCGAGCAACCGGAAAGCGAGAGAATCGAGTCGGAGGGGAGTTGTGAGGTGTTGGCCACAGCGAGACAGTCCCCGTTGACGCTCCATACGGCCAGTAAAGTTCCGGTCGCGGTCACAATTTCTCCGGTCAAGTCGTTCACGTAAATTGCGGAAACGGGTGAGGGGAACTCGGGAAGCTGCTTGACAAAAGCCATGGAGCTAAGATCCCACAATATGACGGTACAATCGTCCGATCCGCTCACTATCATCATGTAAGGCTGGCTAACATGAAGGCACGTGATTCTGCTTGTGTGCGCACAGAGTGCCTTCTCAAGATGGAGCCGTCTCGAGGCGCGGGGCCCGCCGTGGTCTTTGCACACTCTCCAAATGCAGACCAACCCATCGTTGCCTCCCGTGGCCAGAAGCCGGCCGTCAAGACTGGCCCCGACACACTCTATCTGGTAGCCACCGTGGAGGTTTTCGTGAGTTGAAAGAAGTCGGTCTTGGTCATAGCTCATGAATCTCAAGCTACGGTCAGGGAATCCCCACGAGACGTACTTGGCATAGGTTTTGGGTTTCAAGAAGGTGTTTGCGCCGGCCACAAGGATTTTGTCACTGGCAGTGACAATCTGGGAAATGGAAGATGCAGTCTTACGGATCTCGTGTGGGACAAGGTGCAGAGAATTCTTAAGTGGGTGCAGGGGAAGCTTTCTGTCGGCTCGCCGTTTCACATGGGGTTTGAGGAACAATTGTTTTGGTGTCTGGCCAAATTGATTGATTTGAGCCAGAATCGAAGCTTTCAATGCTGGATCGGTGACTGAGTCTATATTTACACTGCCTTCATAAGTGTAATGATAGAAAACATTTACAGCTTCTTCAGCAGCCTGCCAAAAAAACAAGGCATGTATTATAAACCTGTCTAAGGTATTGTTTGGATGAAATAAATACAAAAGTACAGTGGGGGAGAAGAGAAATGAGGGAAAACACACAGATTTCTATGTATTTCCTTGGTTTGGTAGAAGAAATAACAAGGAAATGGAATGGGTCCCGAGACAATCCAGTCCATCCCAAAGGAGGATAAATTAACACTACGTTTGGTTCAAGGAATTTGAGAGGGAAAGGAAAAGAAATTGAGAAAGAAAGCATTTTTCTTGTTTGGTTATAGAGGAAAAGAAAAGAAAAGTGGAATGGAAAAGGAAAATGAAAAGACAAAATATATTAAGAGAAGGGAAAACCAAATTCCTCCCATTTTGGCAAGTAAACTGAAGGGAAAACTATTTTCTTTTCTTTCCCTTTCAAATTCCTTGAACCAAATATAGTGTAAGGGAAATGCAAATTTCAGCCAAACATCATAAACCGTTATGTCAAGAATCAAATGAGACGGTTGGAGCATTTATTTTTTATTTCTCACCTATTTCTCTTATTTTCCTTCCTCGCCTACCTACTTCCCTCTTTCTCTTCTTCTCCCTCCCTACCAAACATAGCCTATAAGATACTTTGTAACAAATAACAGACGACAGAGAGCAACCACTACCAATAAGAGTTGTTGTCATATAATGTTAAGTATCAGATGTGATGATCCTAATGGTCATGTTTTTTCCTCTGTTTTTTAACACCTGATAATGAATATGGTGAGAGAAGTTAGATATCAAGTACAGTAGTACAGTACTGGGATAGAATTTGCCTTCCCCCTCTGTTTACAACCAAAGATCAGGTCAATCCAGTGGTGCAAATTTTCAGAAACATAATCAGACTCCAGAGCTTCCCTGTGCTTCTTGATGAACTCTCTGGCACTGCCTTTGGCCCATGGAGGTAAAACGACATCACCAACCTGAGAACACACCATAGGCATGAGGATAATAAGGGTCTAACTAAGTAGATAATGTTTACCAAACAACGGACAAGTCTACTACCAGGATTTAGATAACTAAGACATACCCTTTCCCCCGACTGTTTCTCGCCTAACTCAAGGTTGAACCTGTTCTCCAGAAATTCCGGCAAATAGAAGAACTCCGGAATCAGTTCCTTAACATCAGATGTGTTGCCTTTCCCAGCAGCACTTAACCAAGTATCCTTTATACTGTTAAAAAGGCGGTCAGCATGATCAAACTGTCCACCCTGGAGTTTTTTATTCTCAGCACTAAAAGGTGGTAGTCGGATGAGGTAGAAAAGAACAATTCCAGCACTAGAATAATGAGAACCATAATGAAACTTGGGAACCTCAGGATCATCCCAGCTCTCATATCTGACAGAAAGCAAATAGACAATATATTAGAATCTCTTTCATGAATATGGACAAATATTCAAAACTGCTTGATGCTTGCTTGACCTACCTTCTCTTGAACTCCTCTTCCCCTTCTCCTGTCTGACAACCCATTGGTTGGGCAAGCCTCCTGAAAGTTTTGGGATTCGTCAAGTCAAGACTCTCACTCTCATAATCAGCAAGAACCCAAGGGAACACCGGATACTGGGTAAGGTCACTGTATCCACGACCTGCAAGAGTGTTGAGGTGCATGAGGTACTGGAAATTGCTTATTTCCCCATTCTGCCACCTCTTTGAGAATGATTTAGCCATAACCTTAAAGAGGCGACTGCCTTCGTTGCTTTCTTGCTTCATTGCACCTGAAATTGTTGTGTCCAACCTGTGTGACCAATGTACAGCAGTTATGGACCTTGAAATATTGGGAGCAGGTTTGAAAGTCAATAGAAAGCAGGAATTATGGAGATTGACTGGTGTCCACCACAATCAGATTCGGTCCCTGTTTAGGACCGGAAGAATTATGTAGTAGAGAACTACATGCATGCTTATAATAAAGCACGACGTACTCCAGTACAGAGCATATCCACCAGAGGACAAACACGATCCAACAATTTTATATAATTCAAATTAAGTGGAAGTTTTGAAAATTTGGGATTAAATTTCCTTATATGTTAAGTGAGCAGTTACTCCATTAGGTGCACCCTAAGAGGGAAAGTGGCCACTTCAAGAAGAATATTAGGATAAAACTCTAATTTTGGTAATCTGCTAGATGAGGTAGAAATTGATCCGTCTGATGACTTCTGAACCGCATTCTTAAATCACAGAAATGCATGTGATCAGCAACTAATTATTAAAAGCAGAGAGCAGTAAACTGGAACAAGGAGGTGGATTGCGTACATGCTAGATCTTGGGAGATTCATGGCTACCATATTTTTGAAAACTTCATCTCTTTCTCTTTTGTGGAAAACCAGAAGGTCATTGCAACCATCCATGCTAAAAATCTCAACTGCAACAGGGCGAAGTTGATAATCACGCTTCAAAATTTCAAGGACATAATCAAGCTTCCACATGCACCAAGGGTGTGGCACATTGCCATTACTGCAAACTTTTTCTTTCCCCCAGGCACCACCATTGTATGCCCATGCCCTACCGCCAACATAAGTCTTTGCTGTCACAGCCCACGAACTTGATTTAGAATGTGAATCCATACTGCAAGAGAAATCTTTCTTTACACCCAAAGCTTGATCAATAACTGAAAGATCATCCTCACTTTCCTTTTCACATATACACCCAGATTCATCAATATAAAAGTTCTCAATGACATACAGAGAGAGTTCCCCAATCAGAAAAAGACCATCATGTTTATCAAGACCCACCACTCTTTCACAGTTATATTTGTACCTTATCTTCTCAAGAGGTGTCAAGTATGGTCTGATCAAATATTCACCATTATCATTTAATTCCTTCTCTGATTTATCACCGGACACCCTAGCATCATCAAATTTTACAGACATAGTTTGCCTTGGAGATCCAAGATCAGATCTTCCATGTATGCTCTCAGTTTTGTGGACAGAAGCAGCACTGGATTTTATGCCATACCCTGCAGCAGAGCTCAGACTAGCTTCATTGACACTGCTATCATGGTCATCCCATCCAGCTTTACTTGAGGCTGCATCCTTGAACTCGTCGGTCTCTTTGAAGACTGACCCATCATAAAGATCACTACCAAAGGTATCCTGTTGAGGGTTATCAGTTAGAAGATTGAAGTAGTCTGATTCAGCACCAGAAGTGTTCAGCTCAGTCTCAGTCTTCTCCTTCAACAACTCTAGCCCGCCTAACATAAATTGTCCATTCAGGACATTCTGGATAGTCTCAATTTTCAATTGGTGGCGCTCAAGCTTCTTGCGCTTCCTATACGGACCTTCTATGGGGCAAAGTTGCCACTCAGGTTCATCACTGGAGAACAATTTGCTCACTGGAAATATTCCTCGCTCATGTACAAGTTGTTGGAGATGACTTTGCCACTCACTTTCAGCATGCATTACCCACCCATACTTATCCTGGCGAATAGCTCTTAGTTCAGTAGCCATTGCATCACGAACTAATTCAAGGGCTATTCTTCGCTCATTAATCTGGTCCCAGTGCTTAGCATCTAATTTTGAGATGTCCTTCAATTTTCTTCCTATCTCTTTCTTACGACGACTATCTATTGCTTTAATCCTCACTCCAGGAAACTTTGTTGACCCAGTGATATACTGAACCCACATCAGGGCAGCTGACTGTTCTAGAACTCTACTAACTACTTGCTCAGAAGAATGAAGCCACTCAAAAAATGCAGATAAGTTTCCAGTTAAAAGCTTGTCAAAACCACAACGAAGAACATCATGAGAAGATCTATGATTCGGTTTAGAGGCAAGCAAGTCTTCAAGTGCAGCCCTGCGATGCACCAAAAGATATTTCAAAATATCAACAGCCATGCTTTGCACATGCCGCCTATGATCACGGAGAAGAGAAATTAGGTTTATGCAAAGACAGCAATTTATATCACTGTCAATATTGCTAGGACCGAATATTATCTGCCGGTTCGCAACTAGCAGCTGCAACACTGTGGAAATATCAACTCCGCTATCTTCTGGTGATGAGTGCATAAGAACTCTCTTCTTACACTCAATTTGCAATCTTAAACCTGAAAGTAGTTCGTCTTCTCCTATGTTTATCAAGAATGATGGAAGGAAGCAGAAAGTAATCATCCGGTTTGTATTTTTTAAAATTGCATGTATATAGGCATCAAGTTGCCTGTTTCCTCTCCCAATAGATAAGAAACCCTTTCCAGTTGGTGCAGCCTCTTCAACACGGCCATCTTTGTTTGCCAACTGTAGCATAGACAACAAGAACTCCAGAGTCTTCAGAACACTAGAAGGCTGCGGGAAAGCACCCATATATGCTCTGTCTGCTATCATCCAGCATAATGCATCGAGATTCATAGACCAACGGGTCTTATCCAGCTTTTTCTCACTTTCCTCATCATCTCGCAAGAGACGCCTTTCAAGGAAGTTCATCAACCTAATAAGCACCAATCCTTGGAAGGTCAAAACAGATTCAACATCAATATGCAGTGGAATATTCTCCAGCATGCTCTCAATGGTAGGCACAGCTTTCATTTGCTCAGTCAACAACCCAGATAAAACTTCTGCTATGAAGTCTAAAACAGCAGTGGCTCCAGCAGAACATGGACCACCACCATAGCCCGAATCATCAACTTCTAGCATTAGTTTTGAGCTAAGGGTGAATATTGAGCTGGCAGAATAATGTCCTTGAGAGCCCGGATTTGTGTCCGCCGACGAATCAATATCACTAAAGGATGCATAGGACATCATAGATGGAGTAGAAGCAATTTGGCCTTTATTATCATTGTTGTGGTTACCACCACCCAACCAAGATGTCAATGCGACTACTGGTGAAGAATAAGTTGTTAATAGGGTCTTAGAAGAGGATTTGTCAGAAAAAACAGGAGATCCCATGTTTGTAAAGGATGTTGAACTCTGTGACTCTGACTGTGCAATTGGATCTAGAGTGGTCGTCATATCACGGAGGTTGAACTCATTGCTGCTAGTAGTGGAAGCAAGGTCAACCACTTCACCATTCAGAGCTGCACTATTATGTGCATCTTCCTTTGCATCTTTTTTCAAATCCTTTTGGCAAGAAGAAATAGTGACCTCTCCTGCATCTCCAGTAACATTGTTTGGCACAATAGACATATCTTCAGAACTGGAGCTCACTTGTCCCGGTGGAAAGCTTCCCAAACTTATAGAGGTTTTGCTTGATGGTTCTTGTTCATGAGGCGCGCTTGAAAATGTATTGTGGGAGCTACAAGTTTCATTACCATCATCAAGTGCCTTTTCTCCAACAGTAACAGAGAGTTGTTTTGCCATTTTAACAGCATAAGCAGCCCTACGCAATATTCAGCTTGAGTCAGAACAGAAAACAAGATCAAGTTGAACATAGATTACTCCATTATTTTTTCAACAATTATAAAGATAATCATTTTATAACACACCTGACACAAGAAAAGTATAAATCGATACAAGCTTCAAGAAACTCAGTATGCCGAGAGACTGCAGAGAACAGAGGGCACATTTTTGCTAGATCAACCATGAATCTCAGAACTGAAGTAGCAGCAGCAGGGGCTGAAGCCTCTCCACCCATTAAGCGTGCCGCGTAAGTCTTGTGAACAAGAGCTTCACCTTGAAGCTCCCCTGACCAGTCTGTATATTCATCTGCAAGCTCGGCCACAATGCCCGCACTAATTTGGGAAAGATTGCCTGTTTGATGGGCTAGCATTGATTGCATACACAGCCTATCAAAAGTTGCCTTTGCCATGGCAACCACTGATTCCAACAACTCTGTATATTTCAGCTCTCCATACTTTCCATCACTAGGCATAAGGGCATGAAAGTCCAGCATGCGAACTTCATGGAGTCTTGGATATACTGGCTTGTCAAATATCAGACAGAATAGGATATAATATATATCAGGGGAATCATAAAAACTAGGAAGCACCCTTGTCAAACCTTGATACCCCCCACTTGAGCGAAACTTAAGTGCAAAGGTAGGAGAAGATACAAGACACACCCCAAGAAGAGTCATTACCCATCTCATGCTTGTAGGATGAACAGCTTCATCAAGAAAGTAAGTTATAAGTTTTGAAGAAACAATTTTATGCCACTGCTCAAGCAACTCTTCTGATTTAATGGTCACCTGCAGATCAATAAGCATCTCAAGCAACATGTTTCTTACAATGATGTGCTTTCCCATGGACTCTCGGTTGATTTGACTGCGTGACAAGAGCTCTGGGGTGTCAAATGTCATTATCACAAACCTAACAACTTGTTCCAATTCAGATGGAAGAAACCCATCTTCTAAAATCACACCTAATAATACAACAAACTTCTCTAACACAGGAACTTCCACATCACCTCTTTGCAAAGTCACGAGCAAGTGTTGAACAAGGTTAATTTTACGGAGAACTGTCAGGTTGTGATTCCTGTACCAATGCATTGAAACCAAGTTTTCAAGAAAGCCCAGTAGAGCAATTTGAATTGGGATTGAGGCTGTTACCCATACAGTCCAATCCAACAAGACATGCTCAACCATGTAAGCATCAGAAAGGACAACACAATTAGAAGTTTCTGTGGGCATATCAGTATTCTCAAGTTCTGAAATATGACTGAATGAATCCTTTTGTGCAGAAAAATCATCAACATCTCCTTGAGAACCAACTGAAGAAAATTCTTCCCTAAATTTTGAGAAGTTTAGGTCATCCATGCCGCCTTCACTGATAGTTGGTGTAGTTGGTATAATCTTCTGAGTAGTATTCAACTTTCTGGGTTCAGAGAAAGATGCTTCACAAGCAGCAATTTGGAAAAATATCTCAAGAGATTGCATATCAAACAATGACATCCTTGTGTGCATGAAAAGAGCAAGCAGATGGTATCCTCTAAATTGTTGCATATCTCTTGAATTCTGAGGATTCTGGTTAAGTGTACATGCAAGTAACATCAAAGCCATATGCAGCATATGTTTAGTCTCAGCAGCTTCAACAAGAGCTAGAACAACAGCAATGCCACCAATTGGGCGAATAGTCTCTCCAATGACACAACGTTTACATATATGGACATCGCCAATTAATCGCCCAAACCGGGGGATTCCTTTGAAACATTAAGAAAAAACAGTAAAAATTAGCTCAAGTTAGTGCAAGGAGTGATATGATTATTTAGATACAGCATCGTTTTGAAAATTATATTCAAAAGGGAACATTAACTAATCACCTCCAATAGGAGATGCAGAAGCTGACATAGGATCAACTAGATTGAGCACAGACAGAGTTCCAGAAGCACGTTGAATTTCTGTGCTTGTTCCTTCGAACGAAAATATTAGCTTCTTGCCAGAAAGCTGCAGCGAAAGGATTCCTATTTTTTAGAAATCCCAAACAATACCACTTCGATCAGCATTGGAACTCCTTTGCTTGCCTGCATTATCAATCTTTTGTGTTGTGGAAGTGAATGGCATGTCAGTGTCCAAAGAATCTAAAATGGCCATAGTCCCACCACCACAGGCTTGATTAGGAACAAATTGCAACAAATCAGTGTCCTGGAATAACCCCCTATATCCTCTACCAAGGATGTACATAAAACATATAGAGCCAGGTGAAATAACCTCTTCAAATAGATAGCAGGACCTAAGTTTCCATGACAAGTCACTAACCCTTGAACAAGTAACAGGTGTTCCAATGATGACCTGCAGAGACTTTGGAGATGGGGAGTATCCCAGTCTCCCAGTGTGTCTTAGTTTCCCGTTAAGATATACATAAGCAATGCTCGACTGGAAAAGGCCGGCCAAAGCATTTGGTTTGCTATGCACAATAGCTAGGTGATACCACCTGCCTTCCTCCATTTCTAACCCGGAAAATGACAAGGATGAAGAGTTGCTAGTGGCAAGCGTAAGAGTGCCATCTTCACGAAGACAAATTTCTGCATAGAAAGCATTAGAACTCTCTACATCTCCAACAGAAAATATCTGCAAAACATGAGGCCTGCAATGCTGGCCACTGGCTATAGTCTGATTCTTGTAACATCCAGTTCTTGATGCTCCAGCCTCTTTTGTCTGTGTTTTGAATAAATTTTGGAACTGAAACCAGCATACAAAAGAGTATCCGGCAGCAGGTGGCCAAGATCTTTCACCCAGTGGAACTTGAATTGAAGCATGCCCTATCTTGCTCATGTCCATATCTATAAAAGGTGCCAGAGAAACATCATCTGAAGCAACATCCTCCTTGAGAATTAATTGTTCCATCATATCAATGAGAAAGCAGCCAGAAGTAGCTAGTCTAGTTAGAAGAATATATCTAACAAGAATTCGAAGTTCAGAAGTTGATAACCTGTAACCAGAAAGTGCAAAATTCATCTTATCAGGAAATAACTAGAAACATACTACGTATAATATACCTGTTGACATCAACTATTTGTTCCAGGCTAAATATACGCAGTTACCTATACGCCCCTAAGACTTCTATGATTTTCAGTGTGTGTGATAGTAATTGTGATGAGCCTGATAGGAAGGGATATATCATCTCAAGAAGAAGTTCCACACAACCTGCAAACAACGTATCGTCAGTCACTATGCTCATTCTTTGGGTTTATTATAAAATCTAAAAAGATAAAATACTGGATGCGCACCTACAGATGTTAGGTTTTCTTGGTTGAAGGAACTTGCCCGGGCAAGCTTATCAAGGATGTTTAATACATCTAATTGCAACTTTGGAGTAAGCATCAATAAATTGCGTAAAAGCACTCTAACAGCCCCAGCATTGTACACCCGTTCATGATCAAGAACAAAAGAGCCAGAAGACGAAACAAGAAGAAACGAAGCCGATTCATTTTGATTTGTGCATGGAAACGTGCCATCTTCTGATATCAAAAATGGTGGAAGCACTAGTTCAACAGCAAGTTCCAATAACAACTGTATTACTTGCCTTTCACAATCTGCGCATATTAAACCAGACTCCAAGAGAAGATCATAGAACGTATGGGAAGATAAAACAGCATGCAACTTTGTCCTGTTAACAGCATTGTCACTAACCGCAGCTGTCATTACACGTAATAAGTATGTGAACACCTTGATATAACTGGTTGAACGAGACTTGTTTACTAGTTCTCCCCCGGTTTGGAAACTATGAAGTGTGGTCAATAGCAAAGAGAAACCAGAAGCTTCACCAAAAACCCTCTGAGCAGAACTATTAACCCCTAGAATACGCCATAAAGCTCCAAATATGTCACATTTGGCATCATCTTGAATTCTGTACTGGGATCCTAGTGCACTTGTAACAATTCCACTTTTTAAAATGTCAACTATTGCTCCCAACTCCTCTGGATGAGACTAAATCACAAAACACAAATAAAACTATAGCATGTTTGGCACTTCCAAGTTGCAAGTATTCATAGAAGAAAGCAACATATGCATACAGAAGTTAGTTTTGAATAGCCCACACTTTACAGTTTACAGGAAACTTGGTGAAATTACTTGAAGGAATCCAGGCTAGATATGCTACCAGCAATTTACGTGAAATTAAACCACCGACCTAGGGTCCAACTAGAAGAGGCTTGGTCCCAATGGAGCAAGAGCACATGGCCAACCATTGTGACTAGACCAACAAGCATTAAAATAAACTACCCTTCCAAATGAGATCCAACAACAACAGGAATCTAATTTACGAGTCTATAATTAGAAGCAGCATGTTTAACAGGAAAAACTAATGTAATAAATTTCAAAAAGATCATTCAATAACCTCCAAGTGTATAAAAAGAGCAATTTCATAAGTTTTGAAATGTATCAAAAGAACACGGTGTAAACAATGGCCTGGATTGTATTGAAATATATTAGTAGGGTCGCAAGTTGTAAGGCTGTTTTGGCTATAAAATACAAGCAACTCTCATACTAAATCACAAGACTATATAATAAGAATATAATTTCATGAAGACTAAAAAAAGTTCAATTAGTTAACCAAAATAGCCTGCTACTAAATGAGCCTAGAGAATCACACAATTATTTGCTTAAGATAGTTAACAGACAAAACACGTGAGGGAGATAATGATAGATGGGAGATGTGGAGGTCAACCCTGGACCCTGGTCCCTGAAGTCTAAAGGTTTCAGACTCAGAATGGTTAAGACCAAATACATGGAATCATGGGCTGCAATTTCAATAAATTTGAGCCAAGACCGAGCCAAATTAGAAGTCAAAACACTAGCTTAATTAAAGGAAGCAAACCTGCGAAGCATCTTCAATAATTAAGCATGACAATGCACGGAGGACACCTGGGCGATGGATGTCAAATAACAAGAAAGGAAGTACACTGTTCACACCATTATATGTTCTAAATGTTGCCTGATTTGCTTCTGCTTTCTTTATTAAGGAGACCATACAATCCCATGCAATTGGTATTGTGCTTTCTACTTCAAAAATAGAGAATTTTTTAGAACCAGATTCCGACAATTTGGGTGAAGAAAGGATTGCATCCTTGCTGTCAAGATGTTTCTTGAAGCCACTGGAGCATGCTTTTTTATCCAGCTGATTAAATTCAACTTCGTGCTGTTGTGGACCAGAAAGTAACTTGTGCTGCTTAAGATCGTCTAGTAGAACCTCCAGGACACCAACCTCTCTCAGTAATTTCTTGTACTGTTGGTCAAATGATAAAAGTTTTACAAAGAAAGACAAAATTGTATGCTTCAAGTCTGATGATATTGGTTGTTGCAGCAGACAACAAAGTGCAAGCAACTCTTGTTCAGGTATGCAATTCACCACAGTTACTGCATATTCGAGAATTTTCAAAATAATCTCCTGAAAAGTTGGAGGAAATCCATCCATGTTGAGGATGAGTAGGGGCACAGTCCGCAATTGCTGGCACAACTTGTAATTTTCAATATGGCTCGAAAATATTCTAAACATCCTGTTAAGCACTTCAGCTTGCAGTGCTCTACTATCAGCTTTCAGAAAAATGTCCTGCAACATTTGGACAGCTTCAAGGTCTTTAACTTTGTCGTTGTCCTTGTCCCACTCATCATTTATTCGGTCGGATGATGAAGTTCGACTTCTGACATGCCCACTAGGCTTAGCATAAGCACTTTTTGATGTTTTTAAAGGACCAGTTTGAGCAAGGCAAACAAGAGCATCAAGTAGTCTAGAGAGTACAGGGGATAGATACTGTGGTAAAGTTTCTGCTTCCTTTTTCATCATTGCTTTGCTCTCAGCCGCATTAGCTCCAAGGTCATCTCCTGAAGCAGGATCTTGGCATGAAAGTGATTCCAAATATGATGTTTGCCCACTTTGATCCTTGGAAAGTACTAAAGCAAACTGAACCAGGAATTGATAACCATGTGCATTGTGTATGTCCTCCCTAAGCCTGACACCACAGGCATCTGGAAGTCAGACAACAACAACAACAACAACCCAGTTAAATCCCACAAGAGTAGGGTCTGGGGAGGGTGTGTGTACGCAGACCTTACCCCTACTCGAAAGTAGAGAGCCTGTTTCCAAAGAGACCCCTGGCTCAACGTCGAAAGTTGCATTGCTTGACTAACTGCTACTTCATTAATTAAAGAAGCGCAGACAGTTTAGAGATCCATTTTGATTTATTCCATCACACCCCAAAGCCAAAAAATGGTGAAATTTTGGCTCCATCGGAGATGATGGAGAGCATCTGGAAGTCAGAATTTTTTGAAATTCAGCACCAACCATTACAAAGAATAATTATGTAATGTTGTAAGTTCACTTTATATTTAGCATAATTTGGTTAATGCATTGTTATTCAGTAACAAAAGTCCCTAACTTTAAGTTATGATCCATATGCATGGAAGAAAAGAACTGTCTTACTCATGGCGTGAGAGAGAAGAAGAAGAAGATGATGACGACGACGACGACGATGATGATGAAGACGATGACAATGAATGATACAGAACCATTTACCTGGTCTATATGACAATCCAACACATTCCAGAAGCAAGTCCACTATGCCCATTGTGTAGGCAGAATCTCCACAATCAGGATTAAAATCCTTCACAGCCATTAAAAGTACTTTTATCTGTTCCATTTAACAAAAGAACTAATCATCAGCTAAACAAAATGGGTACTTGGAATATGAAAATCTGTAACATCATGAGAATTGATATCAAACACAGATATCTGTCTAAAGTCAAGAGCTAATGATTCAATAAGTTCTGCATAAACATTCACTGAAATTTTTCATCAAATGTCTTACTTGAATAAGTCATTTCCAAAAATGAGGAGCATGGCATTTGTGCTTTGGCAATTAGCACATACAATGTTAACAAATAATGATATGGAGAGAATTTATCTCATAAACTATGACTTTTAGGATGTAAACAAACTCTCACAGCCTAAACAGTAAACATTCAGTTAGGCTAAGAGGTTGATGGCTTGGAAGCAGTCAAGCCATCAATGCAATTATCTAAACAAAATTGTTTAGATAATGTTACTGAAATTCTAAACAAAATTGTTTCACAATGAAATTATCTGCATTTAAGGATGCAGCAATCAATGCAAATTGCATTCAGTATCTTGCAAACTTAACATCCTTGCTCAATCTTAATGGATAGAGGATTATGTGAAAGGAATAGAGAATGAAGATTAGTTAAATGACCCGAGACGAAGTAGGATGCATCAAGCAGGACATACCAGATGATGCTTGTGAATGTACTTGGCAGTGCTGCCATTGTCATTGGCCAAGAGAAGACCAAGTATCTGAATCAAGAATCAAATATAAAACATGTTTTGGTCAAAAGTTTCAATCAACTAAACAGTAAGCTAAATACCTGCATTGCATGTCTGTGGAGCTGAATGGTGTGCAATCGCACAAGGCCTTCCTTATATTGAGAAAAGGCAATTAAAGAGCCCATAGCAACCGTTTGAAAGAGTGACTGAAGAGAGTTGTCCTCTATCAAACTTTGTGCAGCTGAAGGATGGCTAGACAATGCCTTCATTATATGTACAACACTGCCCTCTACCTACCATATGCAAAACAAAGACACAATTTATAATCCAAATTCCGTAAACCATTTACATTTTATGGAAATGCTAAACATGTTAATGTTTGCTGTAATAAAAGTTATTTCCAAACTCTAATAATATTTAAAGATCTAAATTCCGACAGAATTATTTCTCGCCAACCTCAATCCCAAAATGAAAGAAGGATCAATGGCCCTATTTTGACATGGGTCCTCTTCAAATAACTAGAAATCCATTATGTACCCCGCACCTTTTCAATCTTTGGCTGCTCATTTGTATGTTAAGCTGAGTTCAAACTTATCTACCACCACCACCAGTGGACCAGAAACCCTATACCCAGTCTCAACTTCAATACTCACATCAAGTTCTACAAGACACAAATGAGCAAAGAAAACTATGGTTTCCTAGCTCACTATGATTCTAACTGCATATTACATGTCAAAAAAGAGATGCTCTTTTCTCTGCTTTATAATACCATTGGTTCAGTGCACTAGATAAAGTATGCTGGATCAAAGTCTCAAAGCCATATTACATTTTTTAACCCCAGAAAACCCAGTTCTACAGTATCCTTCTAACACCCAAAAACAACATGCAATACATAAACAAATAAATAAATACACGCATATCACAACTTAAGAACTTCAATAATAATAATATGCACTAAAAAAAGTGCAACAATTTGACCTTATATATACTTGCAGTAAAGAGGAGAGAGTAAGCAAGGAGGAAGCTACCTCAAGCCGACGACGTGATGCAGCATCATCCTCTGGGTAGTTCTCTGCTAGATCTTCCTCTGTACTATGGCCCATGGATTGTTTTTGGCAACTCTCATCAGGACCAAGAAGAGAATTGAGAGTATGAATGAGGCAGCACAAGATCCCGGAATCAAGAAGAGATTGTTTGTCAATAGGCTGTACAAAATTGACCATCCATTAATATTTGAAAAGATATGTGCATGCCACAACAATCAATTCATAACAAAACCTAGATGTGGTCGTTCATAACTCTGATTGTGTGCTTGCAAGCACCATCATTACTGCCTCAAACCCAATTATGTTGGGTTGATGGCATGAAATTTCTAGCGTCAACTGACAACTAGCTTTCAAACCATTACGGTCAGCATAATAAATATATGCAAGACTTCAGTGGCATAAAAAATAAGCTGGATGTACTTCACGTTTTAACCTTCATATGAAGAGATAATGAGATGAAATTCCTATACTGTCATCATTATCGTCATGACTTGAGCTGTGTGCTAGCTAAGTGAATAAAAAGCAATCGTTTCCAAACTAGAATTAAAGAGAGTATATACCCCAGAAACAAGGACTTCCACTGCATATAATAAATTTGCACCAGGGCTGATCCCATCCTGTAGTTTAATGAATATTATCACAAATGCCATGTTGACAAACAAAAATACAGAATATATGAGAGTTCAAAAAGAAGGAATCAAGAACTTTCAATGCCAATATATCAAAGAACCTTAGTGATTTCAGAGAAAAATTCCAAGACACTCTTTACTTCCAAAGATCTTGTTTTGCTGCTAACTTTCAACTTCTCAATATCCGTTACAAATGCTCTTCCAACAACAAAAGAAAAAATGTGTGTCTCAACTAACCTATAAAACAAAAAGTTTTCACAGTTGGTCAACTTGTCTTCATCGTGAGATTAAAACACAAGAAGTAACACATCATTTTTGGTGTGACTATCAGCTCCCTTGTATAATGCAATAAAAAAACATTAAGAAGCCAATAATACATGCAGAAAGATAGAAGGAGAGAGAGATTGAGAGATGATATTCTCTTACATGGTAATTAACTGAGCTACATTTGTGTGTTGCCTTACTAGTCTACAAAAAACGTCAATGGTCATATTCAGGGCCTTTTCTTTCTCCTACAAAAGGAACGAAAGAAGTATAGATGGTAACTTCTTCCAATATATTCATCGAGAAAGTTAAGCTTTTTCTTTGCACAAACTTAGAGAGACCTTTTCCAAACTTGATGAGCGGAACCCTTCCCAAAATCTCTTGAAGTCCAATTCCAATTCATGTTTGTCTCTGCTATCAAGAGTTCGAAAAATGTACAAATACAATACAGACAAGAACATGATAGATCAGTTGCATTAGCGAAAGGAATAAAAAAAATAAAGAAAGGTTAACTCATTATTCTCCCGTTTAATGCTGCAAGTAACTTTTATCATGAAGAAAGGAATAGAGATTAAAAAAATCAGCCCAATAAGACTGTTGACATGCAGACACATAACATGCAATTTTTGTGAGGGAGTTGTAAAATGTTGATCGGCTAAATTGACTTCTTATACCATACAGCAGAGTTATCTACAACTTGGGAGAAATGTTACTTGTTTGCTGCCACAACTTCCCAGCAATCACAATATTTGAAGAGTAATAATGAAAAGGTTACATCTTTGATTAGTCAGTTAGCTGGTTAGGTAACCATAATATTCTCATGAATAGGCTTACATGAAAATCAGGAAAATTTTACTCTCGACCACTGATTTATCTTTGTAAGTCCTCACACACATTTTATGTTGCTAATTACCAGTATTTTATTTTAGCGTAAATCCCATTCGAAAGGAAATCTGCATATTCTGTTCTTAGTTTGTTGCTTTGTTCATAATGCACCTTTTGCTTCCCATTTTGAACCCACTGCACAGAATTTCAAACTTGAAATCTATGCATGAAAAAAGTTCAGTAAGAATGAAGCATCACACAAAGAAAGATTACATATCCCATCATATGCAAGCCAGACCTGGCGGGTTTAACTCAGCTGTTCAAAGTAACCATGCCTAAATATTACTCCGGTAAAACTTAGGTGAAAGTGAAGAAGATTGCAATTTGGTGAAGTTACATAAAAGCGCGTTATGTTTGTTTTCTCATAGAGCAATCAATACCAGTTCATGTTGTGAGACTTAGCTGCAACCAAGTAAAAGCACAAGTCAATGGGGAGCAACAGTGGCATTGTGAGAGAGAAGTATTGTACCTCGAAGGAGAAGAAGCGAAGTCGAGATGGCTGCTGGCAGAAATGGGATAGCTCTCGGGGAAAGACGAAGCGGCAGCATGAGTAGGGGAGCAGACAGTAGAGGGAGGCTGAGAGAGGCCGACCTTTTCCTTAAAGTCCTTGAGCAATGTCGCCCATTTCATCGTCCTCCCAGCCTATTTCCCAACCATAAAAGGCCCTCTCTCATCCGAAGAGTTGAACGCCGGAAGCAGATCCGATCCCTTCTAGACAGGTCTAGAAGGATCTTCCAGCTCAAAGCACAAACAGAAAGTAACGATTTTCCATCACCCCTCTCATCAACACAGTCACTGAAATTCAAGGAAAATAACAAATTGAACGAGAGCGGCAGGATCCGGATAGTAATTTTGGATGGATATAACCAATCGGGCGGATTTTGTTGCTTGATGTTGTTCGGAAGATGATCCAGCTGTATTGCTCCTGTTAATTGTTCAGAGAAACTATAGGAGCAGCCAATCTAGCCATAGAAGACGACGAGAGAGAAGAAGAAAAGGAAGAAGAAGAAGAAGGAAAATGGTCGCGCTTCGAGGAACTGGGCGAAGAAAAAGGCCAATCTGCCTTCTCCGTTTAGATTTTCCGTTTGAAATCATCCGCGCCTTTCTCGCTTTAAGAAGTCCAAAGTCTGCAGTCTGCACATCCTCATTGATACCGGTAGACTTATTTTTATTTGATCTAATTTTGTAAAATTATATTTTTCACTTAGTGTATCAAATAATGGAGTCGCACTATATCTAAATTAATATATGAAACAATTTCAAATATAACTACAATCAGATTAGATTGGATCAAATCTTACAGCATGTTTGGAAATAGCGTTAGAGATTAGCGTAAGCGTTTCAGATAAAATTTTAAAGGTGCAGATTACTTTGAAAACGCAATCACTACCCGTAGATAGCCTTTTCAAAATGCTAACGTTATTCCCAAACATGCCCTTAATAAAATTATATCAGATCAATCAAATTAGAAGAACATAACAAGCTATTAATACGTGTTACGCAGTATAAATTTTTTGAAGACAGCTGTTTTTGTCTTTTACTAGGTTCAATATTGGTTTCTATATTAAGTTATTCAAAAAATTCAAATTGAGAAAAGCCCTATAAGCATTAAAAAAATCCTAAATGACGTCCAATTTAATTTAAACATTTTAGATGGGTTGTCAATTCAATAGTTTTAATGTCATGTTAGCTAAAACTATTTTTCGTAATTAAGTTTGAAGTTCATCAAGCTAGACTAAAGTAGTGATGTAAGATCCAATGATTTCCCGGAGCATTGTGTAAAAAAGATTTTGAAAGTATTTTTGTATAATCGTCTGGATCCGAGAATATTTGTGTACTTTTTTTCTTTCTACAAACTTAAAAAATATAGGGTTTGATATCTTTTTCAACCGACGACCACACCCTGCCACTGGCTACAAATATCACCGCTAACAACCCCCGCCTATCATGGACCAAAGCATTACTTTAATTTTTTTCAAACAACTTAAATTCATAAACCGTATTATTTCCTCTTGGATTTTAAAATACATACTCCGTATTATATACTCCGTAATGTATACCTCGAAAACTCGCCAAACGGTGCCCTTAAAAAAGATGTACTCCGTACTGCAAAGTAGGGGTGGATAGGGTTCCAATTTCGAACCAATACCAAAACCAGAATCACCCGAAATCGTTAGGTGATGGTTCTTGCTCCAATTCTCAATTTTTGGTAACAAACCAGGGTCGGTGCCGTCGATTTTTATAATTCTTTTTTAATGTTTTAGTAGTTATTTTCAATTTGTTTGCGGTTAATTCACAGTATTTAACAATAAGAAAAGACTATGAAGTCAACAGTATTCTTGTTTCCTCCTCAAATTAAATTTTACAATAATGTAATTTGAGACAGGGCCGGTAATAAGGATCTTCCTATGCATCTCCTCACAGGCTGATAATCCAAAATGAATATGGCTACCAAATAGGCTCATAATAATATGGTACAATTTCTTGACATTACATGGCAAAATTTTGTCAATTAAATAACTAACAACTTTTTGACATTAGATTCAATCTTTTAATGGGGTAATATCTGCGTACACACGTCATTCCCAGACTTCACTGTCTCGTGGACTCTACCGAGTTTTTTGTTGTTTTCTTGTTCCCTTCAAGGTTCTTGAGCGCTTACGCGGCTATGAAGTTCCAGCATTTCTTGATGGTTTGGGTCCACGGAGAGAGCGGCACGACAGTCTCGCAATGCAGCGATGACATCACCGATGTGCTCGTGGAAGGCGGCTCTGAGGTGTAAGAGGTGGAGATCTGCTTTGAACGCGATCGCCCTCGTCAGTTCTGCAACCGCTTCCTTCTCCTTCCGGTTGTCCATCAACACTGCCCAAATAAACTCACTATTCAGCCTCAAGCCAAACAGAGCCCTTATTTTTAAGGGACATATTACTATGGACTAAAATGTGTTCTACTCCGGGGTATATTGCCAAAACAAGAATATCAATGTTTATACACGGGTTTTGTTAGGTTCAAAAGTTTCTTACCCGCAGCCCGGTATCGGTATGGGTAAACCCGAAGAGGGTCCAACCGAGTGGCCATCTCAAGATCTGCAATAGTGAGCTCTCGTTCGCAGTACTCCGACCTCTTCTCGTATGCAGACGCATTGTTCTTGGAGTTCTCAATCAGTTTGGTCATCTCATTGTACGCGGCGGTCTTGTCATTTCTCAAGAAGTGGACGCGAGCAAGGCCTTGGTGGGCCCGGGTGTGTCGGATTTCAAGGGCCCTTGTGTAGCAACCAACTGCAGCGTCTAGATTTTCGCAGTCGACATAAACACTGCCGAGATTGTTTAGTGCCTATCAAAATCCAATCAAACGAAATACGATTATTACAAAATATGAAAGCCACAAATCGTTGATGTAACAACGTAGGATTGTGAGATTTCAAGTTTCAACCCAAAACCAATTGGCGACAGGAGAAGTAATTCATAGTCCTTTAGAATGGTTGTAGATCACACTTTTTTGTGTCTATGCTCAAACCCCCAAGGGAAGATGATGAATTGTACCTGACCTTTGCGAAGCCTATCCGAAGGGCACCTCAAAGCTTCCTCAAGTAGTGAAATGACAGTTGAAGAACACGATGGATCCAAGCTAGAATCAGCCAATGCATAAGCTTTCAAGAAAAATGCTTCGAAAGATCGTTTGATCCGTATGGATTCGTCTGCTTTTCTCAGGCCTTCTTCATAATGACCAGTGTCGTATAACATCCATCCCTCATAAACTAGCCGTTCATGATCACTGGATGCATGCCGGCGAGCCAACTCTAAACTTCTCATTGCTGCTTCTGGACAATTCAATCTGACGTACAAGCAAAACAAAAAAGTTAAAATTGTTGGATAAATCAAGATCACAAAATATTATTGATCATATATAATTGATGATTACCTGAGCAAGAGTAGAGATTGTCTGAAGTAGAGCACGCCTTTGGGTGAATCAGACTCAAGCATCTGATATATAACCGAAAGGGATCCAATATCATCAACCAATGACCACCGTTCATACAGTTGCATCCAACAGTCTGCTTCAGTCCAGTCCTCAACATGCTCTCTCACGAGCGTGCGCAGTTGAAATGCCGGGACCCGCCCTTCGAACATCCTATACTCAGGACAGAGGGTAAGGATGGCTTGAACGTCACACAAGGCTGATTGGTAGTCTTCGACAGCAAGGTAGATACAAAACCTGAGCTCTAAACACTCCAATGCTAGTTTGAATCCGATGACCCGGTTGATTTCCGTGAGGGCGTTTTGGACATTTTGTTTTCTCATGAAGGATGATGCCCGATACATGTATGGGTAAGTCAATGTCGGGTCCAGTTCGGTCGCTCTCTCCAGATCATCCCAACTTTCGTTTCCTTCACAATGCAATGACCTCTCTTGGTACATCCATCCGAGGGCGTTTGTGGAAGATATTATTAAACTTAGTTTTTCATATGCCAAACTTTTACTACCCTTGATGTGAGTCATCACTCTAGCCAAGCCAACGATGGAATAAGTATGGCCCGCGTCAAATGCGGCTTGGAAGTGAACCTCGGCATCATCGTATTCTTTTCTAAGGAATCTAATGCACCCCAATTGATGACAAGCCACCATCTTCTGCCGGTCAGTTTCCGAGCAGTCGACCAACCGTTTCAAGAAACGGGCACCCGTCTCTGATCTCGGATCAAGCCCTATTGCCACTTCACTTAAGAAACAGTAAAGGGAAAACACAGCCGGACCAGCCATTGTTGAGTTTTGTTGACTATTAGTGTTGCTTAAAAGTTCAACCACCCGACTGTCATTCAGAGACTCGGGTAGGTCGCGGAGGATGACCTGCAAACATGATGCAGCAAGGACGGGGGCATCCTCTTGAAGGGCCCACTCCATTAGGTACACGGCGTCCCTTCTAGAAGATACCAGAGAAGACAGCTTCCTATCACAAGTGTCCTTGAGGCCTTCGCAACAAAACTTATTGGAAAACACCAATATTTCTAACAAAAGGTCTGAGGTTACTTCTCTGTCCAGTGTATTCGTGAAGGTAAATTCACTTATCAGCTTAAAAGCCATTGGAGAAATGTCATTTTCAGACAAATCTATTTCATCACTATACGATTCTTTAAAACAACCATTTAGCATTGCTCTAAAAGGGGACGAAAGAGTGGCAATCTTTTTCCGGTCACATAAGATTTTTTCACGCCCGATTTGAAATGCAACTGTTCTTGAAGTGGTGGAATTTCGATAAGATACAGGAGGAGGGTTTGAGTATTTCACGGGAGGTAACTCGGAAGCTACATCTATCACCCCAAACAACTCGTTCGCACATTTACCACAAGATTCCACCAAGTCAAGGATGGAATCTTGGCCTTGCTTCTCATATTTCAACCATGCCCCGAAGATTAGTTTATCGTATACAGTTTCAGCTTTCAAGAACGCAGAACAAAGGCTTCTCTGCATTAATTTGGCTTCCCCCAGACCCTTAAACACATGAAACTGCAGAAGATGGAGGTATGACCTTTGGGTTGGAGGGCAAAACTCGAGTTCTTCGTGAATTTGGGATAAAACCTCTACATAGTCAACCGGTTTGAAGTGTGGTAAAATGGGAGGTTGAGTGACCTTGATTAGAGAGTCTCTACAAACAATGACAAAAATACATTTTCTCCTCGATCAACAATTCGAATCGGAAACCATCTAAAATGGGAATATAATGAGAATGCATCAAGAAGAAGAAAAAAAGTTTGAGGTTTTAGCTTACATAGACGAAGAACTAGAGGAGAATTTGGGAAGTTTGCCCCTCTCGACTTGGAGCCATGACTGTGGGTTGATGGCTTTTAGCTGAGTTTCTCTGCAAGAATCTGAAGGGAAGAAGTTCTTCATGGGACATAACAGATGGAGCAACTCCCAGATCTCCACAGCAACCAGATGGTTCTAGCTACTTCTAATCTGCCCTCCGAGGGGGAAATGACCAAAAAGAAAGAAGACCTAAAAGCAGCAACTATTCACAAACACAACCCTAAGGATCAAGATCCAGCTTTCACACTCACATACAAGGCCAAGATTAAAACCCCAATCTATTACCTAAAAATACAATCTTTACCCAACAGGACCTTGGGATGCTACTGTTATAGCCAAAGATCGAAGCTTTACCAAAATCCGAAACACAGCAAGAAACCAGAAACGGAAAGTGTGAGCTAGACCACAAACCTTGTCTGCGTTGAAGTATTACTTTAGAATGACATTTGAAATCAATGTTCAGAGATTTTGATGAGAATCCAGTACAATTTCATCGAGCTTGCACTTTTATGTGTTTGGTAAGGAAAATGCTAGGAGCAGTGTACACCAAAAGTGTACCCAAAATAAAAATAAAATGAAATGAATGGTAGATAGGGAGGGTGGTGTACCCAAAATACCCCGTTTGGTAAAGTTTATCTTTTTCCTATCTTTTCCTTTTTCACTTTTTTTTAGATCACTCCCAATTTGGTGAGAAAAAAAGTGATTAAATTTCCTAAAAAGTTCGTTGATTTTAAGTATTTAATTTTTATATATCAAATATTAAAAATTTAGTCCTTAATTATTACAGTGTATTGTTTTCCACAAATAGTCATATATTAACATTTCCGTTAAAAAAATGGATACAGTTGTATATTCACATTTCTCTCTATCTTCAATTAAGCTTCCTCTCTCCTCTCTCTTCAATTAAGATTCCTCCCTCCTCTCGTACTCAATCTCAAACCCGTCGTTATTTTTGAAGCTCTAAACCCAAAACTAAAACGATCATTCCTCTCTCAATTGTTCATCTTCCCGATGGAACCCAAAATCAAAACCAATAACCTTCATGGATGAATTTATGAGTTAGTCTCAAGAAGTTGCAAAGAAAACAAACCTTAAAACTCATCCATGAAGATTACTGGTTTCAATTTTAGATTCCAGCAGGAGGACAAATTAAACAATTGAGAGAGGAAGGATGATTTCGGTTTTGAATTCAAAGCTTCAAGCTCAGCGACGGGTATGGGAAAGGCGTGCGAGAGGAGATAGGGGAAGCTTAATTGAGTAGAGAGAGGAGCGTGAATTCACAATTTTTTTAGGTTTTTAACATAAATATTAACAAAGTACCATTCGTGGAAAACAATATCATAATTGGAGACCAAATTATTGATATTTGATATGTATAGACTAAATATGTAAAACAGACTATAACTCAGGACCTTTTATGAAATTTACTCAAAAAAAATCTTCCCAATGTCTCTTGAAAATTTCTCTTCCATCCACTTCACTTTGTGTGTGATATGTATTTTTTGTTGCATCTAATCAATTACTATTTTCGTTCCAATTTTAATTACAATTTTATTTTCTCCATTCTCTCGATAACTTGTTTTGAAGAATTTTTGGCATATTTTTTAGTATGTAATTTTTATTTTTTATTGATGTACCAATTTGTGTAATTTTGTTCTCATTCGAAACATTCATGTCTCTCTCCACAGTTGGTGTAAAAAAATTATAGTCCATGAATGTAAAAAAATCCTTTACCTGTGTTTTTTCAAACTATGAGAATGCTTTTTTATTTTTTAAGACAAAAAGTTGCCTCATGTGAAAAAATCCACACAGGTGGGAGTGGGAGTGGTGATAGAGCATTTTTAGTGGGAAGAGAGTTGAGATACACATATTTTGTATCTTAAGGTGACCCTCCCTATAATGTCACATAAGTTTGTCGCGACACGCTACCACTACTTCACGGGGCTACTAGCTCGAAGTCTCTCACTCCTTGTTGATAAAAAAAAGTAAGTTTATGTACTCCGTATTTTGCTCACCTGATCTAATTGGTTTTTGATCTGATTAGAATAGGTTTTGATCTAATCTAGTCTGATTTAATCTGAATGTAGTTATATTTAAAGTTATTTCTGATCTGATTTGATCTACATAGTAATATTCATATTAATTTTTATTATTTTAATTGGAAAATATAACTAATCAAACACCTAACTTTTCATATAAGCTCTTCAACTAAACATGGATTAAAAAAGTTATTGATTAGGTAACTTTAGAGTGAAATTGTATGTATAAAAATTATTTGAGAGCAAAAGAGCAGTTAGTTAATATAATAAAAATTGCTACTGTGTAGTTTCTTAAATAATTAACATGAATTTTTCTATACAATAAACACTTATGAAAACTGATGCAAAGTACATTTAAATTTATTTTTGAAATCTCTATTTGAGGTAAAAATAATGTAGACATTTAATCTCAACTGGCCTATATTATGAGTGAATTACATATGAGCTTAAATAATAGTGATAATTGAAAAGATTTCATTTGAATTGTTCTCGACTGAAATTATCTATTTGCAATTTTGCATACCTCCAATGATTTCAAAGTGTTAGTTTTATTTGATGTTTAACTTTTTCCAACCCCTCAAGTTTTTCCCTCTGTTATATTAACTAGTACTACCTCCGTCCCAGAGTATTTGTCGAGTTTGACTTTTTCGAGTCAAACTGGACAAATTTTAAACTCCAATTACTTTCAATTTGTATTACATATTAGCATAATGAAATACAATTTTGAAAGTTTTCAACACGATAATTTCAAAAAAGTCATTTTTATATTAAAATACTTTACGATTTTTATTTAATTGAAGCTCAAAGTTTGTTCAGTTTAACTCAAAAAAGTCAAACTGGACAAATAATTTGTGACAGTATATGTGAATGCTAAGAGTCGATTTGAGTGTATATATTTCATTAGTATGGAGAGGTGAGAGACACAAAGTTTAAGAGGTGATTAGAGGGGGAACCTTCGACATTTTGATTGGTGTATTGTAACCCATTTCCATTTCCCCTGCCCTTATTGTCATAATATAAATAGAAAAATGCTAGGGTACACCAAAAGTGTACCCCAAATATCCCCACTCTCTTCTCGTCCACAATAATTGGCAAGAAACTCAATAAATAAATAAATAAATATAAATCAAATAAGAATGTGTAATAAAAAAATATGTGGTGTACAATTGAAGTATACATTTTGGTGTACTCCTAGCATGGCTCATATAAATAATACTCCCTCCGTCTCCAATTTGATTACAATTTTTTTTTTCTTTCCTTTCGATAACTTTTGTTTGTTTACGCGATTTCATCAAGTATTTGATAAAATAAAATATTCTTGTCACCTCTTATTTTGTAGAACTTTTGACGTAGTTTTTTAATATGAAATTTTTATAACTTATTGATATACCAATTTATAAATAAAATGATTTCAAAAAGTAAGAAATTTTACTCCGTAACCCGCAATTTGTAAATCAAATTGGGGACGGAGGGAGTATATAAATAATGTGCCCGAGTGAGTTGAGGAAAGACCCGACCAACCCGAACGCAAAACGGCGACGTTGGGGTTTCCGAAACAAAATCAAACTCATTCTTAAATCTCAAAAGCCTAATTAAACTCGTTCCCCTCCACTCGCTCAACTCATTGAAACTCCTCCCGTCGGCCCAGAATCCAGGCGTTTTCTACAAAATTGATGCCGGAATCTGACGTCATGCCCTCCGGGGAGGCGGCGTCGAAGTCACCTCTGGACAAGCCGCTCGATCAGCTCACCGAAGAAGACATTTCTCAACTCACTCGCGAAGATTGCCGCCTTTACCTCAAAAAGAATGGTACGACTACGCCCTATCCCTCTGCAATTTTCCGGAGCAGCTCGGGATTCTAGTACTGTAAGTGATTATCATGTTCGAGCTGAAAATATCCGTACAGGTATGAGAAGGCCTTCCTGGAACAAATCACAGGCAATTCAGCAAGTGATATCGCTGAAGAGGCTCCGAGAACCGTCGCCGGATTCCCATGCCGGTGCTAGCAAGAGGCTGTACATTCCTCCCGTCGCTACTGCTAACGTGGCCCGTGTGCGTTTTTTCTATCATTCTCAGCCTTTTTAACTTTTCATTCTTGGTCTTTCAAAAAAAGGTTTTCACTTTCAGTGGCATATAGAGATTTCCAGCTATGGATTCAATGCTGCCTACGAGTAAATGCATAATTTGTTATTTTGCTAATGAGCAAAGGCAAAGCAGGTCCCGCAAGTAGCTGTTGCCGAAGCAGAAGTCTCTGATTCTGCAGAAGAAGCTGTTTGGACCAGTAGAAATGATGTAGAGAAGCCTAATATTTCTGGTCAAACACCAGCCCCTCCAGCAGCTGCTGCCAACAAGTCAGCTCAATCCAGGTTAACCTTCTCTTTCGCAGCTTGTTTTATATGGATTATGCATACACATGGTTTGAATAAATAACTGAAATGAGTAATTAACTGAAATGAGAATGGAGCATGCTATACCTTGTGTATCCACTTATTCGCGTAGCATTTTTATTTTTTTTGAATTTGGCCACAAGCGTGTTGCTCCCTAGTCCCTCCCGAGAATCCCGGCAACTTCTTTTGCATCATTTTTGAACTATTTGGTCATATTTGTATACTTCACATTTATTCTTACTCCATCTTACTTTTTAACATCAATAAAGTTAGGAGTAACAAGCACACAATTTTACTTTTCTTATCTTTTCTGTCACTCTCTCATGTCCCAAAAATAGTGGGATGGAGAGAGTAATTTTTATCAACTCAATAGTGTGTGAGTGGATAAAGTGTATGTGTGACTATTGTATCATATATTGAGTTGATAAGATAGCATCACAGAGTGTGTGAGAGGGGGAATTGAGTTTGTTCTAAATTACTCTTTACAATAACACACCTGTAAGGGTCTTTGTTCAGTAACAAATTCAAGCTATATGAATGTAAGACATAAATGGAATGTGGATTCATCTAAAACAATATGGAGAGTGAGACTGAGATGTGGTAAAGACTTTGAAAGAATTCACTGAAGGAGAAATTTGCAAATTAGGTTTGATTGTTCAACTGTATGAGGTATTTAATCATTTAATGTTGGTTTGAACATATAATTTCTGCATGATGGAATGCATTAACACTATTGTTTGATTTATAGGTGGGCTTATTAACTGGCCTGACCATGCTGTGAACCAAACCAACGTGATATCAAATAAAAATGGGTTTCCAAGCAAATTGTTTTGTGTGAACAAAGCGCATCTTTATTAGCTCAACAGCAACTTCTAAACAAATCTCATTACATCAAGAACACACAAAATACAGTTAAAGTAATTAAAGAATGCTACCCTATTTGCTTTATATTTAATATACGTGTTCACTTAAAATTTAATCAATTTGATGCAATCTTCAATCTTCATCTCCCTTTGTTGGTAAATCTTCTCGTTTCTAGCTTTCCAAATAGCTTAACAACAACCTAGCAGAATCCCACACAGTTTTCCTTATGCATGGCTCACAATATATTTTATCTTCTAAACAATTTTCAATCATACTTCTATCTCTATACTTGCCCTGACAACATATATGGACTAGCATTTGTTTGGAAGCAGTGTAAAAAAATAAGTTAGGTTTCTGGCCGAGAAAATTAAGTAGAATGCTAGTCTTGGCAGTTTTTTGGGTGCTCTTTTTCTAATTGTATTTGGCCCTGCAAGGCTTCTCTCTCTCTTTCTATCCCAATTTTCTCTTCTATCAATAAGAAAATGTTGCTTTCCACTTTTTGATAGTTCGAGATTTCCATGTTGAGATGGCTATTCTATAAAGAATGCATTCACATCACACTATTATGTTGTGCTTGTGCAGGCTTAACAATTACATTATTCTGATTTTTGCAAAATAACATGTGAAACTGATAAATTTGTTGTGTCTATCATCATTTGCATTTAATAGAGCATGAGGATTTTGTGGAAGATGGTCACAGTCTAACCATGTTGCATAAACTGGCACATTTAAGTTAGATCCGGATTTTTCATTTTCCACATACTCAAGAGCATGGTGATTTCGTGGAACTTGCATGTTCGAATTTTCCATACCCTCAAGCACGGTGATCATTTAACTGATATTGCTAATGACGTCACTTTACAGGATAATATCTGGTTTAACGGATATTCTGGTCGGACAAATGACAATCTTCTATTGTGGCCAGGTGAATGTCTATGATGATGTACCCGCTGATAAGGTAGTGAAACTTAATTAATCTTAAAGCATAGATCATTGTTGATGCCACATGATTGAAAGCATTTTCTGATATAGGTAACTCATGTACTAACAGGTACAGGCAATCATGCATCTTGCTGGAAGCCCAATCCATGTGCCTCCTGACTGTCCAGCACAACATTTAGTTTCCCACTTACACCCTTCAGATGTTGAAGCAGGTCAAGATTCTTCTCTTGTGTTCTTGCCTCTAAGGCATACGGGTAATGTTATTGTAAACAAATAATTTTTCCTGGATCCTTCTTTATTGGAAACAAGTGCAAGTCTTCCTTATCTTGGACTTGTGGGGTTTGGTGTTGGACGTGTGGTGGAAGTCCATTATGTCGAATTTAGATATCTAGTGATCAATGATTTTTAATAACTTTTACAGTTAAAAAAAGTGGCAACTCTCATGTACAAATGGAAGACAGTGGTCCATTTTATGAAGATAATCCCGGTAATCTTTTCACCAGTCTTCTCCTTGTACTTGTTGCAACCTAAGCAAACTATTTTTTTTATGGTTCAGATAATTTTCTTGTTTGATGGATCATATTTAATATTTGACTCTCATCGTCACTTTAGTCCCAATATTGTCGGGGTCAGTAGCATGAATTTATAGTATCATTTAGTTGCCTAAAGCTTAGTAAGATACCTGTCCTCCACATTGCCTGCTGCCATGCTTTACAAGCTTCTGTCTGAATGATTTTCCTTTCTTGTGACATGTGTGTTAAATATTTTGACATGATACACCAATTTTTTATTAGTTAGTTTCTTGTTTTGTATTTTTTATATCTTTCCCAGCAGTTGAGGGGTCAGGAAGTAGGAAGGCGTCAGTAAAGAGATACCTTGAGAAGCGAAAGGACAGGTCTTGCTCATTGAACTGCTTGTTTACCCATCATCTCCAAATTAAATTCACGCTTTCTTTTTTTATCTGCCCCGAAATAAACTTTACACATATCCCCTTTCCTGTTTAAGAAAAAATGTACGGAGTAGCTCACAACATTTTTCAATCTTCCAACAAGATAAGTAATTCCTCATCTTATTCGTTTAACCTCTCACATCTCTGTTAGGTAGGTTCAAGAACAAGAGAAGGGCAGAAGTGTCTTCTTCCCCTAGTTTGGATATCTATTTGAAGCCTCAAATGCCACACCATACCGCCAATGAACACTCAGGTTAGTACATTTATTGCTCATGCAACACAGACAATGCTTTATTTAATTATATATGTCAATCCTTCTGCTGGTTCTAGTAACATTGTGTCACTCCCTCCAAAAGTAATTGATAATTGCAAGCGTAAATTTCCCTAGCTCAAGTCTAAGAATGCATTATTGTTTATTATTTAATACCAGATTACCAGAGCAATTGATTTCTTTTTTTCCTTGCACAATCTTAGGAAAACAAAATTTCATAACATGTGTGATTGGGTAAGAGAATCACCTAAGTTCTGGTGAAGTTTCACTTTGAAAACTTATGCTATGTTTGGTTTGAGGAATTGGTTAGGAAATGTTTCTCCTTTTCCTCACCAAAATGGAAGGGAACTTGTTTTCTTTCTTCTTGGTGTAGACATGTAGTTTTTGCTGTCATTTTCTTTTCTTTCCATGTTTTTTTCTTTCCACGTTTCTTTTCTTTACTAACCAAACAAGAAAATTGCTTTCCATATCATTTTTTTTCTTTTCCCTATCAAATTTCTAAACCAAACACACCATTTTTATGTAATTCCGTCCAGGGTTGCATTCCATTTTGGTTCTTCCCATGAAGACATTCCAGTATCTATATTGGACGTGCATATAACTTTCCCTTTTTAGTTTACACCTGTTCAAATATTCAGCTCTAGAATTTCAAGAGAAGTGATTCATTAACTAACCTTTCAATGGGGGTAAAAGTGAAATTATTTATATCAACTACCTTGTTAACAACCATGGATCACGAGTATTTGTTAATCCTTGTAAAATTGCATTCAAGCTCATCTTTGTCATTTTAACAAAAAGGAGCACTAGTGGTAAAATTGTTGTCTTCATTGGCTTTTTAGACAACATGGAGCGAACTATGGAAGGGAGGTTGACGTAGGTAGGGAGGAGACTTGTAGTATGTCCTCGTGCCATGAGAACCAAATCATATGTAAGTTCCATTTCAACTTTCGCATTAGGTAGACGTGACAAGAGATACACACGGGGGCATGAATTTCCCCCACGTAATGGGTTTTTTGGATGCATTATGATATATGTATTAGGTAAATATGTAGATCCATCTTCTTGATATGCAAACAAAACATCTAGCTACGCAGGCTCCCACATAATGTTGAGTTAGAAATGGCTTGTTTGATTTTCGCATTTTTGTAGCACATCATTCCTGACAACTGGACATTTCCACTTTGCCCTCTAAGCCAAATGGTTCTATGTGTGGGTGTAGTGTATATATGAGGTTTCTGGTTATGCTTTAAAAATTACTGTGGAAAGAACTGCGTTCCCGATAATTTAAATGGCTTAGGCTCTCTCCTTGATGCTCCCATTATTTTGAATTCATGTGGGCGACGGGTTTTTCTTATACCACTCCGTATGCTGTCAATTTCACGGGCAATGCTATTGCGACGCCAAATTTGACACCATTAGTGACACTACTGTGTCTCGCTGAACCATTGTATGAACCCGCATAGACAGTCGTTGTCTGTGAGCCATCAATGGTGTCAAACTCTGGTATTAAATTTCTTTATTTCATGAGCCTATGAATTGATCTATGCATTTTAGTAAAATAAGCTCCCTACCAAATGGCACTTAAGTTGCATTTGAATTTACTCATAGCTTACTCCTAGTAACTCGGACTTTTTTTTATTACTCGTATTTTGTCCTTGAACGTATCCAACACAACCATGCTATTCTGATCCCCAGTTTGTTCCCAAACATGGTATTGTGATTTCCTGGTTGCTCTTTTCACCCCAAATTAAATCGTTTATTTTATTTTACGATGTTTGTCTACATTTATTTTTAATTATATTTATCTAAGGATTGAGGTGGACTTAAAAAATAAAAATTAATTAATTAAAAATTACGACTATATCAAAAGGTCTACAATATGAAACAAGTGATGATAACATGAATTATAATATTTTATCAAGTGAGTAATAAAAATAAGTTAAAAAATGGTAAATAAATTTTAATCTTGTGAATATTTTCATGCCATCATTTATAAAAAAAAATGTACTCATGTTATCACTTGTTTTCTAAGAGTTTTAAGATCTACAATATCAGCAATAATAAGATGCTCGGATGAGTATCGTATTTGTCTTTGCCTTTCGTGATTCGACAACTAAAAGCAACATATATATTGAAAATCAAGCTTGTATATCGAGCAATAAGATTGTAAAAATAATTCGAAATAAGGAATACGTAGACGCATGTTATCTACTCCAAGTTGTTTACACCAACAACTTCGGGCTTGTTTCGAATTAAGTTTTCAATTTGCATTAGCTTTTAGAATAATTTTAACGGTGCAATTTAACTTGGAAAATGCTAACACTAATGCTAGCACTTAAATGTCGTTGCCAATGCCCAGGAAACTGAGGAAGAGGCCCACAACATCAATGTATAATGAAACTACGGCCCATATGTAGGCATCATAGCTGCAACGCTTGATGAGTTTATATGTGTCGAATATGATGTACCCACAGTATAGTATCGCTGACAATGCCGAGTGTATCATCTTTGAAAACCTACCCAATGGCCAAAATGCCTGCCACATCTAAGTTAGTTTGGTGCATAGTGCTTAGGATATTTTCCATCTTTTCAATTACATTATGACATTAATACGTCCCAAGTAAAAAAAAAACGGGACTTTAATGGTGGAACGCCCACCCCGGGCGCCTGCACTCTCCGACCCGACATGATTGTGAGGGGAGGAAGAGGAGGTAAGTTATGATATAATAGTCTCAATCTGATCTTTAGAGAGGCCGTCCCATGCGTACAAGAAACTATTATAAATAATGCAACCCCCACGTGTCGCTACCGGGATTCGACCTTATGATCGACGGACTTGACATCCTCTTTACCCATGCGCGAAGTCAAAAAACATGACTTTAATGAATGAATAACCTGAATCAAGCCGAGCCCAATCAACACCAAGGTTGCGCTGAATAAGAATGGCCCAAGGAATTCGAATTCAAGACCCCTCTTTGTTGCCCAATCAACACCAAGGTTTCACTTTTACTCATGATTAACCAATGTATAAAACCACCTCAATTCATTATCAATTTGATCCATCATATCTTATTCTATATCCTACTCTAAAGTAACACTAAAATTTAACATACATTTCTCAAATTCCAACATTTTTTAAGGGTGCTCCTTTGTTGTACCTAAAGTGTATAAACATTTTGTGGATCTTCTCACATAAAAATTAGTTTTAGTTTTTTTTTTTAAAAAATATATCCGATTTAACATTAAGCAAATGCTTATCAGCCTCATCTGTCGGTACACCGTGGATGGTAGAATTTACTTTTTTTAATGGAAAAGTTTTGTGGGAGTGTAGATAGAGTAAATGACACTATCACATTGGATGTGATTAATATTGATTTCATATATACTAACTCCGTTCCAGTGTATTTGTTCAGTTTAACTTTTTTGAGTCAAACTGGACAAACTTTGAACTCCAATTACTCCAAATTTATATTGCATATTAGCATAACGAAATAACAATTTGAAAGTTCTCAATATGATAAATCCAATAAAGTCATTTTATGTTAAAATACATTATGATTTATATTTAATTGAAGCTCAAAGTTTATCCAGTTTGACTCAAAAAAGTCAAACTGGACAAATACACTAGTACGGAGGGAGTACTTCTTATGGGTCTATTTACCTTTAGTATGTGCACAAGCCAATCCGCCCAGAAGAGCAAAAGAAAGTGCAAAATGGTGAGAAGGATATGGTTGACCGGATGCTTTTCTTTCTGAGCAATGCTAGGGGTACACCAAAGGTGTATCCCATTTATTCTCCACCCCTTTCTCTACTAAATATGATTTTATAAGGCCTCATAATTATGATCCTTTGACATGTTAAAAACAATTTTCCATGTGAATGTAATTTTATAGAAGGCAAATGAGTTTGAGCCCACTTGACTATCGTTATTTGGGTGATATGGCTGAGTGTATCACTCTCTTTGCATAATAAACACTTTGGGATGCCAAATGAGCTCCTAAGGGCATCTCCAATGGATCCGCCATATTGTTAAAAATGAATTTTATAGCTTCTACTCTAGTGTTTTTGGTACTCCAACGGAGCTTCCAAAATTTAGAGCATCATCTATATATATACTTTACACCCTTCATTTATAGAAGTTACTGTAGAAAGGCTAAAAAATAAATTTGAATAAAATAATGAAAAGGGAGTTGTTTATTGCTAGATCTGTAGAGATTTTTGGGGCCTACAAGGGCAACAGAGTGTAGGGAAATAAAGATGAAAGAGAGAATAGCAAAATTAGAAGATGTGGTTGGAGTTTGTCAACAAAAGTAAACTTCTAAACAACTGTAGATAATGTAAAATCATAATGACTATGCGAAATCCAAGCGAAGTGAAAATAGTCAAAGACATACAAAACAGGTGGAATATGTGTGACGACACAATACGATATCAACAACAAAAACATCACATTTTGTCAAATGAAATACAAAGAGAAAAACAAAAACAAAAAACAAATAAGACTGCCCTTTTCAAGTGCTTCAGCTAATTTTTTGTCATCAAGGACCAAATCATCCGATACATCAGCACCCCATGTAACAAGCTTCTTTTATTTATAATTTGGTATATAAGTCAAAAGTATAACTCACGTATTAAGAAACGATAAAAATACGGAGTATTTTATTTTATCAATAATCAATAAAAACATATGGAATATAAGTTAACAAAAGTATCAGGGAATAGAATAGCAATGGGAAAATCAACTCGTGTCCAAAAAAGTTTTTTTCTTTTTTTGAACAATGCACAAAATCTTAACCATTTTAGAACAATTTTACTTACAAACTGATATATAAATAAAAATATAAAACTTACAAATTTAAAAATCACATCAAATGTTATATTCAAGTACAAAATAGGTGGTCACAAGAATATTTAATTTTATAAAACAATTATTGAAAAACTAAATTTATCGGGTACCTGAAATGATAAACATGATAGGCTAAGTTTTCTTGGACGAAAGAAATATTTTAGAATCGACTATCTAGGAGTTTTTCAAACTTTTGTAAAGAATTCATCCAAAATAGACTAAAACACAAGTTTATTTTCCAAATAAGAGTGACATGTTTTACCCTTAAAGTAAAAAGTTATTATTTTTTAAATTTAAAAATCTTCACATGCCATGTTTCCAAAAGTCTTTCCCGATCCAGAATTCAATTGATCTTTAAAAGAGTATTTCGAGAAGTAAAAACTATTAAATTTTTAAACAAAGTATTCTAAATACTCTAATTGAACCGGTGTTTTAATATCACAACAGTATGAGTGGCGTAACATTACAAGTTCTTTTTTGTCAAATGACTAAATTTTTGAACGGCCGAGCTGAGGAGGGCTAATTGTAAAAATTAAATACTAAGAACGATTAACTTTTTGAATGGAACATTGTAGGATACCCGTGTCATAATATGACACCCCGGGGGTGTTCGATATAACCAATTTAAGTTTTCTTTGAGGCCAGAAAATGTCAAGTAAATGGAACGTATGCTAGCTACGGATACTATGAGGAATTGAGAAAAAAGGTGGAACACCCTGGCCCAACAAGATTTGCAAATGGGCTTCCACTTTGGGCCTAAAAGTTAAGGACCCAAATATCTAATTGTAGCACCTGCCCACTAAAATGCTCTTAATTTTTCTCTTCAATATATATCTTCATCTTTGTATTTAGTCTAAATTGTATTTAATTTTTCTAAATTTCTAAACTATATAAAACAGATTATCCCCTTCAATTAGGGGTGGGTCGGGAAAACTGAAAATCAGAAAATGAATAAAAAGCATTCAAATATTGCCAAAAAATAAACTGAACAGAAAATGAAAATCAAATTTCGAAAAAATCGAATCGAACCGTTTTAGCTTGGTTTCAACTTTAGTTTTGCGCTTTGAAAATCAAACCGTTTTAAACTGAAGTATACTAAGAATTTGAAAAAAATATTTTTTTACAATGTGTTTATTTTCTCTATCTTTTATTCGTATACAAACTCCGCATTATTTGTTCATTAATTTATTTTGGTCACACAACTTTATTTTGTTAGTAATTTTTCGTTAGAACTCGCAAATGAAGTGGGGAGTTGAAGGAAATAATAACTAAATCAGCTCAAGAATTTCAAGATAATGAAAAACATAATTGTTTTGTTATTACATTTTAGGAGTTGATCTGTTCAAATATTCAATTCAAAAATCAAGTTTGCTTTGTCATTGTACTTAATAAAGTTTGATTGCTCGATTTAATAGTTACTACTACCTCCGTCTCTCAGTTTTTGTCAACTTTCATTTTTACACACCATCTAATGCACTTCTTTAATTCATTTTATCTTATAATTTGTATATTAAAAAATTATAGAAATTATATACTAATAATTTATATGTTATGACAAATCAAACAAGATCACACATGACTATATTTAGGCTTACACATTGAGAGAATTTGATGAGTTAAAGTGCTTAGATGAACAGTTCCAAAAGTCAAAAGTGGACAAAAACTGGGAGACGGAGGGAGTATGTTGTTGCATCATTAAAAAGTTGTAATATCGAGCCAATTTTTTTTAAATAAAATTGATTTACTTTGCCAAAAAATATTACTTTGTAGTTGTTCCATCGAGCCAGTGTTTCAACTTCTTAATGCTTATAATATTCTTAAACCAAAAAAATGAAAAAACTAAAATAAAAATTGCACAAAAGCAAATTGGATAATCAATGATTTACATACTCCATCTGTCTTAAAATGTTCTTCCCAGTTACTTTTCACACGGTCAGAATTTAATCACTTTATTTATCCATTTTCATTAGGTATTTGATAAAATAATATAGTCTTGCCATTACTTGTTTAGTAGAACTTTTGATGTAGTTTTTAAATATATAAATTTTATTATTTAATTTTATACCTACAATCAAATAAATTGAATTAAAAATAAATTCGGTCAAACCTCGTAAACACAAACGAGAAGAATATTATAGGACAGAAGGAGTATTTTTTTTTGTATGAAATCGAACCGAAGCGCTTACATACTTTCCGTTTTATCTTTGGTTTTGGTGAAAATCAGACCGTCAAAACCGAACTCAACGTGACCTTCTACTTCTATTTCCGTTAGACCCATATTCTTCTTTATGCTATGGACCCATTTTCTTTCTTCAATCCTATCATATGATGACAAAGGAAAGTGTGAGTTGGATTCTTTCCGTACTAATCCTTTGGCTCGAAAAGATCTAAAAATTGACCAAATATAATCCATACACAAAACATTATGAGACCTTAAAAATCTGGGGGTTATATATGTAAACAAACATATATAAATGCTTGCAGTAGCAGCTAGGCTTAATTTGATAGTTGTTAATAAAGACGTGAAGGGAATGCGTATTGTCTCGTCTGTGGTCCAAAATCGTTTAGGCCACACTTCATTCACATGGCACTGCATGTGGTGGCTATTGCCAAAAGGATTTTATTTTTGGGCATGTCCATTTCAACTACTTGATTAGACTAGCAAAGGGCCTTTTTGGCAATAACGCTAGAGATTAGCGTGAGCGTTTTGGATAAAATTTTAGCGGTGCAGATTACTTTGAAAATGCTAACGCTAAATGTTGTCCGTAGATAACATTTCTAAAACGCTAACGCTATTCCTAAACAGGCCCTAAGTGTGTTATTGACACATTATTCTTATGGCTTCTGTTTTTGAGATTTTCTTGAGATTAACGTTAGTATTTTGGTAGTTTTTAAAAATATATATAGATCATTTTTTAAAAGATGACCCTAGTTGTTGTTGATTAATCTTTTTAAAATATTAAAGTTAAGAGCTCTTGGTTCTCGTTAGACCTCTTATTTTACCTGCTTCATTTTTGTAATCGCTGTTCAAAAATCAAAAAAAATAGCGAGTATTTTACAAAATACGGAGTACTCTTTTACAACCTATTTTCACTTGTCTTTTTTACTACATAAAAAAAAATTAAAAATGAGATAACAATAATATTTTATTTTAACAAATGATGAATTATAACATGCAAACAAATAAAGTTATCAAAATATTATAATAAAAAAGAAAGTTGTATTAGGACGGAAAGATTATTTTTTTAATTTATATCAATATTCAAATAATGAAACAAAGTAAAAGTACCCCGCATGTAACATCTTTTTTAAAAAAATTAAAGAACTCGTAGTAGTTTACTCGGTATATTCTTTGTTGGAACTCGACAGCTCTTCCTCATATTGACCCATTTTTGAGATTTAAAAAAAAAAGTGGAATAAAAAAATGAGATTAAAGTTTGTGCAGTTAAATTTCCCACGCATCAAATATTCCCAAGGCTCTCAAGCCCCAATAAAGCAACTCTACCTTTCTTCACTTACCTCTCAATGCATATTTTGCGGGTGGCTATTGCATATGCAGTTGACAAGATAAGAAGTGTCTAAAGAGTAAGACTCGAGTTTGATTTTTGGCAACATGCGGTAGGAGACAACTATGTATATAAGCATGGAGTTTTTGCAAATACCAGGTGCAGACTCTTCTTTTTGGCGCCAATCTCCGATCAAAGTTCAATTTATCTTCTCTCAGTAATCATCCATCGAGTCTGGGGGCTCTTTGCAAACTTTGTATTCCCTCAGTCCCAAAATATTAACTGAACAAAAATATATAGTACGTAGTAGTAACTAAACACATAAGACAGTCTTATTTAATGGAGGAAACTAGAATTATAAATTAAACGAAAATTATCGAAACACCAGAATAGGAACTAAATACATAAAACAATCTTATTAAATCATATTGCACTTGTTTGAATTTTAAATATTTTCAGCTTGAGTTATTAGTTCAACTATATCATGAAATACGATAAAGAACTCAAGAATTGAATTATGGTTTGAGTAATATGGAGTAATCAGTTGTTAGTTAGTTTTCTGTTATTTTTTCATGGCATTTTGTCAAAAGCAACATATTACTCCATTTACCAACCGGCCACCACACTTGAAATATATAGTCTTCTTTTGTAAAAGAAAAGCTGGGAATTGAATTCATTCTCTTTTAGAGTTGAATAATAATGTATGAGCTGTCTCTGCTAACCTTCTTTCAACACGAAAAAAGGAATTGTTTGAATTACTTATAGATAAAATTAAACTTCACTCGTCAGTCTAAAAATATTCGTTCAATTTAATTTTTAATTTAGTTAAGTTGATATAGGTTCTAGAATTTATTCTGAACTTAAAAGTTACTATTATATTAGCTCTGAAATTAAAGTGTTTAAGAGGTTCACAATAATGATTCTTAGTGACAATTAGTGGTCATTGATGACGATAGTCATGATAGGCAACATTGACACTAATGGTGGTGTTAGAAAATGAATTTAATTAAAGCCCCATGACATCTACAACTATTGTAAAGAACCAGAGCATTGGAAGTTTGATTGTGCTAAGCAGAAAATGAAGAAAAAGGACAAGATCGAGGATGATCACGGTTCTGCAACTATGGCAGAAGCTGATGATTCAAACTCTGAATAAGATTTAGTTTTAGTTGTCAATAACCAAACACATTGTAAGGATGTGTGGGTTCTTGACTCTGAGGCGTTGTATCATACCGGTCCATATAGGGAGTGGTTTTCAACTTATGAGCAGATAGACGAGGGTGATGTTTCCATGGCCAACGGAGTTGTCTGCAAGGTAGTTGGAATAGGCTCCATCAGGTTGAGGACTCATGATGGTACATTCTGTACCTTGAATAAAGTTAGGCATGTTCTACAAATGATGAAGAATCTGATATCCTTGACTCGGCTTGATAGTAAGGGTTTTAGTTTCAAAGGTAAAGGTGGAGTTATGAGTGTGTACAAGGATTCGAAGGTGATTCTGAATGATATTAAGCATGGTACCTTATATCTCCTACATGGATTTGTCATTGTTGCATCATCTGAAATTCATAAAGGTGATGAAAGTCTTGATGTTAAGGTGGAGGTTCCATCTGCAATGATTGAGATTGTTGATCACCTAAAAGAATCATCTGTTTCTACGCCTCAATGAGGCGGTTTGCGCCATGAGAAGGGGCAATCTGGCCCCGTACGGGGCAATCTGAGCCCCATCAAGGGCAATCTAAGCATCAGAAGGAGTCATCTCGACACTAGGTTGTTAGTAAACTACGTTAAATCTCTGTTGTTTTCGTGATTATTAATTATTCGTATTCATACTTTCTAGCGACTGTCATAACAAGTGGTTTGACGGCATTGCCGAGGGGTAAGTGGGGTGACACGTGGCAATATGTAGCTTGGGGGATGAGTTGCCGACAACAATAGGTGGCCAAGGGATGAGGGAGAGATCAAAATGACCATATTGATATCAAAAGCTATTAAAAGTGAAGTTTGTTTTTCACTACCCAAAACAAATATGTAAAAAGTTTGATATCTCTTGATATCAAAACTTATATTGCCTCAGTTCACTCTTACTTCATTCCTCTCACAAAAAGATTTTATATTTTCCTTAAAAAAGGTTTTGTATTTTTTTGTTTGTCCAAAAAAAGGTTTTATTTTCTACTTATGAAAAAGTTTGTGATATATTATTGCTTTCTCCTTCATTTTCGACCAATGCATTAAAAAAATCAATTATTAATTCGATTATCCATTTTTTTAAATAAAACTAGTGCCCCTTTAAAAAATTTATAGGATTATAATTTTAAAAAGTCGAAATATTTTAGCACTTTAATTTTAAATTAATTTTATTAATTTATTTATGTATAATTTATAAAATTTAAAGTGATTATTTACTTAGTTATAAATTATGGGTAATAATTTATAGAGTAAATTTCATAAAAGGTCCCCAGTTATAGGTCATTTTACATATTTTGTCCCTATATATCAAATATTATTAATTTAGTCCCCAATTATTATATCATTTTTCACGAATGGCCTTTGTTAACATTTTTGTTAATAATATGAATAAAATTGTATATTCATATTTCTCTCTCCTCAATTAAGCTTTCTTTCTTCTTTCGTACTCTTTCTCAGACTCATCGCTGAGTTTGAAGTTCCAAACCCAAAACTGAAATGATCATTCATCTCTCAATTATCAGTCTTCCTGATGGGGCCTACAATCAAAACCAATAAGTTTTATCGGTTAGTCTCAAGAAAATTGCAAAGAAAATAAACACTAAAACTCATCCATGGAGGTTACTGGTTTCGAATTTGGATTCCACCAGTTAGACAAATAATTAAGAAAAGAGTGATGATTTCAGTTTTGGGTTCAAAGCTTCAAACTCAGCGACGGGTTTGGGAAAGGAGTGCGAGGGGAGGAAAGAAGTTTAATTGAGGAGAGAAAGAAGTGTGAATTTACAATTTTACCCACGTTCCTAACGGAAATTTTAACAAAAGACTATTCGTGGAAATGAATATAATAATTGGAGATAAAATTAGTAATATTTGATATTAAATATGTAAAACGACCTACAATAATAACTAGGTACATTGTATGGAATTTACTCTAATTTATAATTTGAGATACAATTTAACACTATTTTTGTCATTTCATATTAACTTCTGGTGAAAAAAAATTCCGGTATTGCTACTCCCGAACCCTCACCCAATTCTCCCACTCGATTCTCTAATTTTCTAGATCAGTCACTGATTTTCAGGATTACACCATTTCACCATCTACCATATGTGTTTCATTCACCCATCAATATTCATTCAGCCTACAAAAAATGTATGATTAAAATTTGAATTATGTTTAATTGACCCCAATATTTTAATTCTACCATTTAATTCTAGTCTTACAGATATTGCAGTTATTTACAGACACAAAACAATATCAAATGTTTGTAAGAATGAGATTAAAATGTACTCCCTCCGTCTCCCCTGTATTTGTCCATATTTGATTTTTGGAATTGTTCATGTAAGCACTTTAACTCATCAAATTCTCTCAATGTGTAAGCTTAAATATAGTCATGTGTGATCTTGTTTGATTTGTCTTAACATATAGATTATTAATATATGATTTTTATAATTTTTTAATATATAAATTACAAGATAAAATAGATTTAAAAAATATATTGGATGGTGTGTAAAAATGAAAGTGGACAAATACAGGGGACGGAGGAAGTACTCGGTAGAATTTAAATATAGGGGTTAAAATAGCATTTTCCTTAAAATTTTGGGGGTGTGGTAAAGTGGTGTGCCCAACAATATTGATAAAATTCATTAGATGGGGGGGAGGAGGGGGGGTTTGGGTTTCATTCTTTTTCTTTAGAGGGGAGCGGGCGGTACAAAAGAGTTTGCCTCTGTACTTTTTCACCTCATATCATTCTCCAATTTCGACATTTTGCTGTTCCTATTTCCAGTTTTTTTAGAGAACAAACAACTGAATCATCCCACCACATCTTTTATTACTCTATTAGCCCTCTCTCTCTCTCTCTCTATCTCTCTCTGGGGCATCCTATAATCCTATATACACTGTTTTCTTGTTCATTCTTGACCCAGTAGCCTAGCTCCTGGGAGTCAATCTTGTCACCTCTGCATTGCCCCCATTTAGTACTATCTTCAAAGGTGGGTTCTTTGGCTGGATTTTGGTGGTGCCCAAAATACCCTGAAATCAAAATGCAAGACAACTCCTCTTATCTTATCCTCCCCAACAATTGGCTTCTATTTTAGCCCACCAATCTCCTCTGTGCAAGGAAGTTCTGGAACTATGAGAGATGGGAGCTTGAAGAAGAACAAGGTTTCTGCTGGTTGAGATTCTTTGGTTTTTCTTTAATTGATTTCATATTGTTTCTCAAGGAAATTTCCCCTTTTGCATCCAGATTTCATGGACCAAGACTCTGGTCAAGAAATGGTTCAACATCAAGAGCAAAGCTGAAGACTTTCATGCAGATGACATCATTTATAGAGGTGATTCATAGTGTATGAAACATTGGGGAATTACCCATAGTTCAATTCTTGTGTTTTTTTTCTTGTAAATGTTGTAAAAATTGTTTCTTTGATCTGTTTCTTGAACCATTTTTAGTGATTGAAGAGGATTGTTTTTGTGCTTTACTGTGACATTCACTTTCTCTTTACTAAAATCTGGAAAACTTGTTCCAAGCCTGCCATTTCTGTCTTCACCTTGAGATCTGTTCTTTTGTTTTCTTCTTTCTGGAACATGGTCCAGTGAAAACCCCTTTCCTAGATTTTATCAAAAAAAAATGTGTTCTTTTTTCCCTGTCCATTCTCCTTTATTAATTTTATTTTATTAAAAAAAAGTTGGGGTTTCAAATCTTTAACAGGAAATGACACTGCCTTGTGACTTTGCTTTATGTCAGGTGTTGATGATGAATTGAGGAACAATTTTGCTGCAAATGAAACATTCACTATTACAAAAAACAGCAAAACAGGTTCAGTACCAGAGAAGCAAAAGTATTTGAACAACTAAAGGCTAAAGCAAAGAATCTGCCCTCTTCTTTTTTCTTGATTGTAATGCTCAATGTTGTCTTGAATCTTATTGAACCAACAGAATCCATCGGTAGGCGCAGCAGCGTTGATCGTGTTCCCCAACAACCTAAGATCGACCTCGACACTTCTGAGGTTACAAATGTGAATAACTATAGGTATATCTCTATAAAAAAACGTTACCTTAACACCATAGTTTGACGCCATTGATGACGAATCATGTCTCATGGTCTATAACATGGTCAATCCTTTTAACATCTTTGACATACTCCTTTTTCTCGGCCTTAATATGGTATCAGAGTCCTTACAAAATGTATACACGTGCGTGTTTATATCGATCCAGGCTATTCGTGGCTACGTGGAACGTGGCCGGGAAATCCCCACCTAGCAATCTAAGCCTTGAGGATTGGCTCCATACATCAACTCCGGCCGACATTTATGTCTTAGGGTGAGTTAATTAATTAGAACAACCAAATTCTCGGTTTCGGGGTCCCCGGACCCTACTTTCGTGGGATTTTACTGGATTTGTTATCATTGTAATGTGTAGGTTTCAAGAAATTGTTCCACTAAATGCGGGTAATGTATTGGGGACAGAAGATAACGGACCTGCCAGAAAATGGCTATCCCTTATTAGAAAAACGCTAAACAACCTTCCCGGCACGAGCTGTAGCGGTTACCGCACGCCGTCTCCGTTTAGAAATCCGGTCGTGGAGCAAGATGTTGACTTCGAGGGGTCCACCCACAAAACGACGTCGTCCCTCTTCCATCGGCGCTCGTTCCATTCCCTCACCCCTTCTTCGATCCCCGAGCCCCGGTTCGAGCGCCGGTTCAGCGTGTGCGACCGGGTCGTGTACGGGAAAATGCGCAGCAATTACGACGAGAACTGGGGCGGTTCCTCGGACGAGGAAAACGGACCGGGCGATTCTCCGACCGGTCTGTATTCTCCGCACTCGTATAACGGGTCTGTTTCCATGGAGGATGGGGCCCAGTCTAAGTACTGTTTGGTCGCGAGCAAACAGATGGTCGGGATTTTTCTCACGGTCTGGATAAAATCTTGCCTGAGAGACGAGGTTTCGAACCTGAAGGTCTCCTGTGTTGGGAGAGGATTGATGGGATATCTTGGGAACAAGGTGTGTTTGGTTTACACAAAAAAAGAAATTCTTGAAACTATTATTCGAATAATAAGCATTGATCTCTAGCCACATTGTGTTTTTGTTTTCAGGGTTCAATATCAATTAGCATGTCTTTGCACCAAACAAGCTTCTGCTTTGTTTGTAGCCATTTAACTTCTGGCCAAAAGGACGGGGACGAGCTAAGAAGGAACTCCGACGTTTTGGAGATTCTTAAGAAAACGAGGTTTCCCCGAGTCCATGGCGACGAGAGTTCTCCCCAAACAATCCTAGAGCACGAGTAATGCCCTTTCGTTTTTGTTTTTATATTTTTTTAGAAAACGGGTCTATCTTTTGGACACTAATGGTTACATTTGCTACTCTGCATGTGTGAAGTCGAATCATATGGCTCGGGGATTTGAATTACCGAATTGCCCTCTCTTACCGAACTGCGAAAGCGTTAGTGGAGATGCGAAATTGGAAAGTGCTGTTAGAGAACGACCAGGCACGTCGGGCATTACGTTTTTCAATTTTTTCAAATTCCTTTTCTTGAACCAATGTTGAGTTGGTTGTTGTCTTTTTTTTTGCTTGTTGTTATAACAGCTTCGTATAGAACAGAGAAAAGGGCGCGTTTTTACCGGATGGAACGAAGGAAAAATATATTTCCCCCCGACTTATAAGTACTCGAGTAATTCAGACCGTTACGCGGGTGAAGATGCACACCAGAAAGAGAAACGAAGGACTCCCGCATGGTATGAAATATGACACTCCAAGCCAAAAACCAATTGATAATGGAAGGAGTAATAACTCATGTTCTTATATATATATACTCAGTCGATTATCTAATCCAACTCTAGATCTTGTAACATTATGCTTTCTTTCAAATGCTTGTGTTTGGTGAAGGTGTGATCGTATACTATGGTGCGGTCAAGGCCTCCATCAAGTGTCATATGTTCGGGCAGAGTCCCGGTTCTCGGATCATAGACCGGTTTATGGCATATTCTTGGCCGAGGTTGAGTCTATTAACCACAACTGGTTGAGGAAAAGTTTGAGCTACTCGAGCTCGAGGAGGATTGAGGTCGAAGAGCTATTGCCTTATTCGCACGGATACGTCGGGTGGAATTACTACTAAGAGAACAATGTGTACTGTTTTACGACAGTAGTATAAAACCTTTCCTGAGCTTACGACTTTTGGGTTGAGTGGGTAAAGTCATGCCTCTCTCCAAGCTTGGTAAATCTATACAAATACATTCATTTATACAATGTTTCTGAGATTTACCATTTTACAGCATTTGGAATTTCCAAGATTGTTTTTTTTACCTTGATGTTTATTCTGCAGATTTTGAGCCAAGATTGTGGATGATGGGTTAGTGTCACCTCTGCAGCACAGATAAAAAGGTAAAATCCCATTCTCTTTCGGGGTTATTTTTGTCTTTCTAATGATCATGTTTTAGTCTTGCTCATTTGCTTCTTGCATTTTCGTGTATGTTTACTACAGGATTGAACCTGCAGGGTGTTACAATCTTTGATGTTCCACTATTTGCTGACCAATATGCCCTTTTTACTGTCGGCAACATTCATTCAACACAACAAGCCTGCAGTAAATCTGTACCAAAAGAGTGACAGTATAGATTTTCATTGTATACACATACCATTTTTTACTGTTTCTTTTTTTTTCTAATTTTAAGATAGATTTGGAAAACAGATATCCAAATGTGAGAGTGAAACATTTGGTAAGTTCCATTATATTTTCTTACAAATTTGCTAAGCCTATAAGCTAACATAAATGTAAAGATATTTATTTTTAATTTGTTCAGAATTAGTTATCCAATCTCTATATTCAACATCCAAATTAGGATGAATGATCTAAAATATTTTAGATAATTTAATATGAGCTTGGTTGGCATGAATGACTAATTAACAAATTGATTGATGGGCATTTTTGACATTTAAAACTCACTTTTTGAGAATGAGAGTTCTTGTACAATGTGGACAAATAATTTTTGGTGAAGGGATGGGAGCATGTGACATTTAACTTTCAAACCTTAGTTTCTCCAAAAGAAAATAGAGAGCATTAAAATATCAAAAAAAAAAAAGAGTTTAAAACTAACTCATTTATTGCCTCACATTTTTGGGTACAAATTGCTTCAAACATTAAACTCCAATTGAAAAAAATGAATCCATTTGACTGTTATAAATTGAACTCCAGTTGGATATTAAATTTAAAGAATATTGTACATTCAATGTGAGTTACTCCAAAGTCATGAGCCACATCTCTAACTAATCTAAATAAATTCATATATTTCAAAATTCTATATCAATATTTAAACAAATTTTTAAAAATGAACTAAATCAACCATCATAATTTGCAATAAAAAAATTTAATTTAGAAGAGAGGTAGTATGTTTTTATTTCCATTATTTTCTGTTAAAATTCATAAACGGGTTGCATCATAGATAAAAAGTGAAGAATAAATTAAAATTCAAATGAATCATTAATTGAATGAGTAGTAGTGAGATTATAACTTAATTTATTTATTGAAATCAGAGCAGGCCAAATCAGAAATAACTTTAAATATAACTATATTTAGATTAGATCAAGATTTATTCTAATTAAATTAGAAGCATAGAAATTAGGTAAAGAAAGCAAGTTAGTCTTTTTTTCTTCTCCTTCTAAAAAATGAAAACAGCCTTGAGGTTACTGTTGGAGGCGCCTAGGAAAGTCCAAATTGAAAAGAGGAGACAAAGAGCCGTGTTTAGAGGGGGGGTTGGGAGGGCTGTCATTTTGGTTTCCTTGTCCACTGCACAATATTCACCCTTTTCAGTACCATCTATTTAAATTTCTTCTTGAACCTTTTTTTTTTTTTTGTATTTTACAAATATATTTTTCTTTTTTTTTTGTGACACACAAATAAATCGTATCTCTAAAACATAAAAATAACGTAGGGTGGTCTATATTTGATGCAACCCTTGGTGTACACCAAACATTTTTATTTAATTCCGATGTAGAATTTTTTGACTGACGAGTCCCACTTTTTATTTAAATTTACATTGTATACAAATTACTAATAATAATTTTATACAATCCCCATTATATAATTTTACTTTTCAATAATAATAAGATGATGTATGCCAAAATTACCCGCCAGTACTTCATTCATCTCTACGAGATTACCATGGTTAGAGTTGTTTAGTAAAATTGTGTAACATTTTGACTACAAATTAAACATAATTTAAAAAAATAAAAAATTGATACACAATAACTACTCCTTCCGTCCCAAAAAGAATGTTACATTTCATTTTTTTGTGCATCACAAAAAGCATGGCTACTCACATCTAAAAATTCTAAAATTTACCATATTTACTCTTTATTATAAGATGAAATTGTTTTGAAAGTTTTTTTGGCATTTGAGACGATATAAAAGTGTTTTAAGGGATGCGCAAAAAATGAAACGTAACATTCTTTTTGGGAAGGAGGGAGTATATTTTAAAATGAACCCAATTTTACTAAAATTACATTATAATTACATATACATTTTCTATAATTTGGAATCAAAATGTTGTAGAATTTAATCCAAAAAATTAAAATGTGAAAGAAGTAGTAAGCAATTTTTCCAAATGTGATTGACTTTCTTGAACCATCAGAAATTAATGTATTATACTCCGTAAGTACGTCCGGCAAGTACACGAGTGGGAAGCATGCTACTATAAAGAATTAGTCAAACTCTCGTTACATTTTCTATCACTTAACATTATTATTCAATTCCAAATAGCTTCTTTTTTTTTCTTTAAAAATAAAGAGTAATTTATTGTGCACCGCTGGTAACTGGTAAGCCAATTCATTTTTACAAAGTCCAATTATCTGAATATCTCGTGTCCCCTCCGGAAATAATATTAATTCTCGGTAATTTTTTTAAAAAATACTCTTTATTGTTTTTTAGCACGATTATTTGATAAAATTTTAGATAGATTAGAAATCACTAGATTGGGTCATAATACATTTGGAATGAACAAAGATAAAAAAAATTAAATTCAATTGAATAAACAGTTTAGCTCCAGAGTTTATAAACGTATTATATTCTTTTCAATGTTTTGGTGATAAAATTTTGAATGGGATAGAAATCACGAGACTGGATTATAAGGCAATTGAGCTGAATCATATTAAAAAATTAGATTCAATTCATTACCAATTCAATTCAAGAACTTATAAGCCTATTACTTTTTCTTTTTTAATTTTATGATATTGGATAGACTCTAACATTATTGATGAGTATATTGTGACCATATATAACGATCCAAGTTCAATATATCGAGCTCCTCTTATTATTATTATTCAAATGATGGATCTATGTGAAAATAATTATCTGTGTCGCACAGATAATTATCGTCTGTGTTTGTCTGTGCGAAGCATGGGTGTACCCATGGTAGCACCCATGTGGTGGCACCCTAGCATGGTCCAATCCTTTTATGGAAAAAAGATTGAGCTCCAAATATACAAATAAAGCACAATGAATAACTTGGATCACCTTAATTTTTATTATAACGGTAATCAAATCCTCATATTTTCCCATATTCTTCTTCCATTGAGTGTAATTTTTAATATGAATTACTCCCTCCGTCCCAGAAAGAATGTCACGTTTACTATTCTGGCCTCTCGATAACTTTTGTTTGTTTACTCGTTTTGGTTGACCATTTGATAAAATAAAATATTCTTGTCGCATCTTGTTTTGTAGAGGTTTTCATATACTTTTAAATGGTGTAATTTTTACTTGTTATTACTCTACCAATTTGAAATTAAAGTGATTTTAAAAGAGATGATATTTTGCACGTCGTTCGAAGTGTTGCAAATAAATTGGGACGGAGGGAGTATATAAATTTATTTTAATAGTTGATACCATTTTCATACATGTAAATTACAAACTAAATTCAATCAAGTATCATAATCCATAATAAAAAATACTTCAGACGAGAAGACAATGGCAAGAGCAATTGTCGCGTCGGGACAGACTAAACCGGGCCGGAGCGCTTAATACGATTCTAACTTACTCCCTCCGTCCTAGAATATTTATCTAGTTTGACTTTTTTGAGTCAAACTGGACACACTTTGAGCTTCAATTAAATAAAAACCGTAAAGTATTTTAATACTCCATCCGTTCCACAAAACCCTTCCTCTTTCGTTTTTTTTGAATTCTCTAAAACACTTCCACTTTCTATTAAAAAACCACTTTACCCTTACTTTTTCATACCCTACCTATCACATCATACTTTTTCTCTAATAACCAAACTATCACATCTTACTTTTACCCATCACATCAGGGACAAAATTGGAAAGTCAACCAAAATTACACTTTCCTTATTTTTGCCAAAAGTCAAAAGTGGAAGGGTTTAAAGGAACGGAGTGAGTATAAAAATGACTTTATTGGATTATTGTATTGAGAACTTTTAAAATTATACGGAGTATTTCATTATGCTAATATGTAATACAAATTGAAAGTAATTGGAGTTCAAAATTTGTTCAGTTTGACTCAGAAAAGTCAAACTGGAATAATACTCTGGAACGGAGGTATTATTTTTCATCTCTTTATTTTTTATTTTGAACAGGTACATTCGTACGATTCTTTACAAATATGCTAAGTACGGCGTCGCATCAAATAATGGGCCCAAAATTGAGAGGTCAGTTATGGATCGTATTCACTTACCGTCACACTTGGTGTTGTGGGGTTCAGCCTGGCCCATTAAAACTCGTGACGAAGGAACTTAGCTATCAATCCATAGATATTATAATTACTTAGGCCCGGTGGAATTCTCCTCTCTTTTTTGGATTCCGCCATAATTTTTTTCAAATATTCTTTTTGTTTGTTCGCAAAAAAGTTTATATTATGATTTTTAACATTTTAAGTACGACTATTATCACCATTTTCTTTATTTATTACATCTCACTCCCCTTATATTTTACCACATTTATGTACGAAACTTTCACTTTTTTCTACTGTTTAAAAACCACAAGAAATCAATTCAAGCAAACATGTGCCAAATGAAGATAGTAGTATTTAATAGCTAGAAAATTTCGATCAAGAGATTGGATGGATGACTTCTACAATTCCACGATTTATGATGTAATCATTCAATATGTATCCGATTTTACAAAATTTTATAAAAAAAATATTACTCCGTAAAAATTATTCATTTTAAAGAAAATTTTGATGTTACGTATTTTTTGAATGGTAAAATCTATATATATATGGTGCGCTAAGGCCTTGCGTAATGGGGCGTCATATATATCCCCCATTAGACCTGGCAAAAAGTGACCCGACCTGTTTTTGACCCGAAACCCGACCTGAAAACACTGGGTTTTGAACATAGAGTTCTCAACCCGAACCCGAAATAACCCGAACTTGAAGTGACCGAACCCGACCTGACCGACCGATTTTCCAGCTCTATCCCCCATTCAAGCCTTAAAATGCTCAACTCCACCATACCCTTATGCGTGTCTGATCTCCTTATAAAATGACTTGAGACATGAATGGCTTGAGATGTGTATTTTTTAAAAGAGATTTTTAGATTAAAATTAATAAAAAAGTTTTTATTCCTATATATGGTAATAATTGAAGGCGAGTAAAATTGATATGAACCACTATACATTTTTCTTGGCTCAAAACCACTAGGCTAACTTGTCATTAATGAGTTAATGACACTAGAAAAATACGGAGCCTTATATTTTATTTAAAAATATTTTATTTGACTTCTAATTATTTTTACTTTTATTAAAGTGATTAATTTTTCATCTTTCTAATTAAAATAAAGTTAAAATAGTAACGTAAAGTTAAAATAGTAACGTGTTGTATGTTCTACTACTATGTAAAAAAAATTGTGTGTCACTATTTTTTTAGGACAACCAAAGAGAGTAGTAATCATCACTAATAAATTGCGTTACAAAGTGCGGGGACAACTGAGCTAGAACCCCATGTTCAGAGGGGAGCAAACAGCCTCTGCGAGGGCATGGACTACTTCGTTTGCTAAACGGTAAACAAAAGTGAATATTGTGAAACATAACCCCAAGTAAGAGGTGCAATTATTACTCAGGATAAAATAATAATCGTAAAAAACTACCGTCATTGGGAAAAAACATCAAATTTGATATGGAGAGGTAGGGTAAATAATACTTCTTCTGTCCCTCATAGATCTCCTAAATCCTTTTTAATGGTTCTCCATTAATCTTGTTATTACTCTCTCCGTTCCTTAAAACTATTCATCTTTTATTTTTTTTCAATTCACTAAACTATTCCTTTTTCTATTAAAAAACTACTTTTACCCTCAATTTTTCATACCCTACCTCTCACATTATACTTTTTCACTAATAAACAAACTATTACATCTTACTTTTACCTATCACATCAAGGGTAAAATTTAAAAGTCAACCAAAATTACATTTTCTTTATTTTGACCCAAAGTCAAAATATGAATGATTTTAAAGAACGGAGTATTTTTTTAACATTTAAAATACTAACTACTCCTATTAATCCTTTTCAATGGTTCTCCATTAATCTTGTTAATCCTCGTTAAAAACTACAAAGAGTCGAAATTAAACCAAAAAGTGGATTTAATGATTCAGTTGACACGATGATTCCCTTTTTTTACTTCGGTAAAATTTAAAGTCCCAAACTTTATAAAACACTTATTCAAGTGTCACACTATTTAAAGACTTTATACTAGTTTGTTTAATTCTAATTTTTAATTTTCAAAATTATAAATTTTGATTATTAATTACATACACTTTATACTCTGTATTGGATATAAAAAGAATAAGTGTTTTAAGAAACAAAAAGTACTATTTATCTCCCATGAATTCCTTATTTATTTTAGCAAATTTAAAGAAATACCCTTTCTAGTTAATTTTCTTAAATAATTCATAAAAATATTTTTTAATTGGAAAGAGATTAAGATTAGAAATATTTGTACTAAATAGCACTAAAACTTAAGTCATTTCTCTATATAACACTTAAATTATTTTTTCCTAAATAGCATTTAATTTAATAATATCCATAATGTCTAATTATGAAAAATGTTTACTTAAATAATGATTAATGGATAATGACTAAAAGTGCGGAAAAAACTCATGTAATGTCATTTAGGGAAAATCATTATATTTTAGTGCGTGTTTGTTCCACTCAAGATTATGGTATTCAAATAAAGGGACTATGGTACTCAAAAAAAGGGCAGTGGAAAGGTTTTCATGAAAGTGGAGTTGTAAAAAAAGTTATCAAAAAGCTTGAAATGGGACCAAATCAAAGCAACAAAATTCATAAATGCATCGGGGATTATTATTATCATTACAAAACATCCTTCGACTTATTTACATCATCTCTTCACACAAACACAAACTCACCTTATTCATCATTTTCATTTTTTTTTTGAATTAAACACGATTACACCTGCATGCAGGCCCATGCATGCACTACGAAGAACAAGTTCACTCTACACCGCCGCGTGACCGCCGTCTTCCTCCGGCTCCCTGCTCGGCCCCTTGAAGAACAGCTGGTAATCGCTGTTGCTTCCGAAGACCTGCTCCACCTCCTTCCGGCTGCCGCCGAAGGCGATCTCCTCCGCTACCCTATCCAGCCTGGTGAAGACGTTGTCCTTTCCGGCGAGGGCGACTTTCTCGTTGTTCCGGGCGTTGACGTGGAAGCAGAGGAGCTTCAGGTTTCGTGCTCTGCTTGCCACGTTAGCGTACGGATGCCCTGCCGGGGTTATCACCACCGTCCCCGGGAAAAGACGGGCTCGTACCCCCTCGAAGCTCGGGCCTCTCTCCGACGAACTGCCGCGGCGTGGGGACCGCCTTGATTCGTCGGCCGTTGCCATCTCCATCCATCCCTCTCCCTCCACCACAAACATTAGCTTTGTACCTCTTGTGTTGAAGAGAGGGCCTAGCATTCCACCCTAATAATTGGGGTACATTGTGAAAAGTGTGAATTTTTAATTTTTGAGACGTCTAAAAAAAACAAAGTAAAAGTTATTTTGAGACTAAAAGAACGTACTTTAGTAATGTTGGCAAAAGAAATTTGGACGTCATCAAATTCCTCATTACCAACTTCATAGAGTTCACCAAATTTGTTGGAGATGCTCTTGTGTTCCAAGATATCAACAATTCTTCTTCTCTTGGAAGATTTATCGGCAACGAAAGGCCAGCCGATACCGTCCTCGTCTTCTTGTCGTCGAATAATTGACTCGATCTGTTCGTTAGATATCGCGAGGAAAGGGTCCTGTTTCCTCCCTGATCTGTTCAGGACCCTTTCCAATGTCTCCCGGTCTGCGTCACTATACGCAGCCTCCCTTATGCTCGAGCTGAAGGCATTCATCACCATTGACCCAAAGAAGTACTGCAATTTATCAAATCAACCAAACAAGTATGAGAGAACGAATACATATTGTAGCAATAACGTAAGCAAATTGCTAGGAACCCACTCCGAGATGATTTATACATACACAAACGATGATGACCTGTGAGTACAGATGATTATCGTCTTTGTATGTATAAAATCGTGTGTGGGCGATCATGGTAAGTTCCTAGCATGATCCATAACGTAAGTGCATGCATGCATGCAAGATCACCTCGAAGCGACCCGGCTGCGCGGAAATGGTTCGGATCAGCTTGACCACGACGAGCTTCCGATCGTCCTCGGGGTTGATTAGGTATGTAGTGGCACCGGCCGGGATCACGACCATCTCACCCTCAGTGATGTTAAAGTTCACCCTCTTGTTCTCCTCAATCATGTTCACAATTCCCTTCCCTACACATCAAACATATACATAAGGTTAACACTTGATGAGGAAGTTGAAAAGAAACATAAAAATTTTAAAAAGGTAAGAAGGTATATATAGCTATCTAGCTAGCTAGTTACCACTAGCAACAACACAGAGCAAGTCGGCATCGAGGTGGTTGGGAATGGCGAAAGTTTTGGGTTCCACTTCCAAAACACCTAGCCGGAAAGGCTCGATGACTTGGAAGATATCCGACGAGCACTCGGAAAACCTCTGAAGGACCGAGAGGCGGCCGCGTTCAGAGGAGTGAGCGGTGAGGAAGTGACGAGGCCGGAAGACGAAGGGACTGTCGTCCTCCCGTTCCTCGGAACTCCGGCGGCCTTCCTCCTCCTCCTCCTCCTGCTCCCGCCTAGCTTTCTCCCGGCTGTACAGCTCGCACTTGGTGTAGCACGATTCCCTCTTGCCCTTGTCGAACGCGGTCTGGATTTTGCACTGCTGGCGGCATATCTCTAGCTCGGGGTCTCTGGCCGCCGTGGCCGCGGCGGCAGAAACAAGAAAGACGGCGATGGTGATGAGAGCAAGTGACGGGGATGTTTTTCTTCCCATTGTTATATGACTTGTGATGGTGACGAGGATTGTAGTGTGTGAGAGATGGGTGAGTGTAAGTGGGGGTGGGGTATATATACACACATAGAAAGAGAAAGGAGAGTCTGTGGGGTTGTTTGGAAGGGGCTGGAATGGGATTGAATTGCATGCATGGGAGAGACATGTGTCGAAGGTTTAAGGATACGTGTTTGATGATTCAGAGAGTGCTCGCCGCGTAACATGTACGTACATTCCCGCCATGCATATTATCCTCATATCGAGAAATTATTTCATTTTTATTAGAAATATTCGTACTAACTAGCACTAAAACTTAATGGCATGTTTGGGAACATGGATTTGAATTTCAAATCCGAATTTGACTCAAATTCCATGTTTGAGAAATTCAAAAATTTTAAATTTGGATTTGAGTCAAATTCCTCTCATTCATAACAAAGCTTAATTTCAAATCCATGCACCTCCCCTTGTCATTTGAAATTCAAGATTTCGAATCTTGGAATTGAAATGCATGAATTGAAATGAAATGCTAGTTGCCAAACACTACCTAAGTTATTTTCGTAAATAACATTTAAATTGTTTTATTCCTTAAATAACACTTAATAATCTTCATAATGTCCAGTGATGACAAATATTTATTTGATTAATGACTAATGCATAATGACTAAAAGTACTACATTGAGAAGAAAAACACATGTTGTGCTATTTAGAGAAAGTCATTATGTTTTAGTGCTATTCAAGTAAATTCCTCTTTTTATTATTATAGTGAAATTTGCACTGAATAGTACTAATACATAAGTCATTTTTCAATGTAAGACTTAATTTTTTTTTATTTCCTAAATATCACTTAATAATGTCTAGTGAAAGAAATAATGTTCAGTAATGGTAGATATTTACCTGGATAATCATTACTGGATAATGATCAATGGTCCTACATTGAGTAAATAATAATATATGGTCATATTTATTTCCAGAAAGACATTATGAAATCTCCTGAAACTTCGACAATAATCATTTTTACAAAAATTAGTGTGGTTGGTTTTCAAAAAAAGGTGGTTGGGGTCACACTAATTTTTTGTGTCATTTGTTAGACTATTAAAAAATGGGCCACAAATCCATAATCACATACTATCTCCGTCCCATAAAAAAGTTTCCATTTTAACTATAAATTGGTCAAAGTGTTGCACACTTTAACCATAAATTAAATATAATCTAAATAAAAAATGCTAAAAAAAATTTGAGATATCAAAACTAGATCCGAAGATGAATCCAATTATATAAAATTTATTTCATAATTCAATATACTTTTCTCACAATTTGTAGTCAAAGCGTGTAAATATTTGACTAAATACTATTCAAAATGGGAACTTTTTTGTGGGACGGAGGGAGTACAATTTATCTTGTACGTAAAAAGTAAAACTGAACAAATTTGATTTGAAAAAGTAAAAATTTTCGGTACTACGAAATAGAAAAAATAGTTCTAGAGATAGATGTGTATTCTTTCCAAAATAGTGCCATAGTATTATAAGTGCCTATTTCTAAACTGGGCACTCGAGCTATTTGCTATACATGGGTCTCTTTGAGTACACAAAATTGATGAAATTAGAATTGAATTCGAAATTGAAATTTTATGAAATTAATTTAGATGGAAATGAATTCTTGAATTCCAATTCATTTTTGGCATTATCTTGTCTACCAATTCCAAATTCACATATTTTGTGCTACCAAAAGCAAAGTTGGAATTATTATTCCCAATTCCAATTCCATGTACCAACCTGAGCTTAATTTATTCAATATACATTGTACAAACATACTCCATGTGTCTTAGCTTTTATTTGTAATCATTTTATTTATAAATTGGTATATCAGTAAGAAATAAAAATTATATCTTAAAAAACTATGTCAAAATTTTTACAAAACAAGATGTGATAAGAATATTTTTATTTTATTAAATACTTAATGAAATCGCGTAAATAAACAAAAGTTATCGAGGGAAGGGCCTAGAAAAAAATTATAATCACAACGGGGACGGAGCGAGTAATTAATTGTTTTCCTATGTCTCAATATATACTTTCCGTGTGGGAGACTATTTGTCTAATTCAAATCTTCACTAGTACAAAATCGGGCAAAAAAATCGCCTCATTTGCATCGGAGTCGCAAAAATCGATTCTAATGGTAAATAATTTCGCCAACCGGTTGTTATTTGAATCGGTTATTATAATAACCGATGCAAATAACCAATTACAACGGTTATTTTCTAAAAACCGATGCAAAAGCTTTAACCCAAATATTTTAAAAAAGGTACAAGAGTCTTTTGCATCGGTTCTACGTATTAACCGATGCAAAAAAAGCCACCACTTGCCTCTGCGTACTCTTTACGCATTTATATTCAACTTAAGCCACAAATCTAAGTATTCGACTCCACCGGCCGCGCTACCAGGACGATTCCGATCTACAGCTTGAGCCCCTCAATGTCTACTACAACGATCTGCAGCTTGAGCGCCTCAATGTCCCCCGCGACGTCGTCATGGATCTAGAGCCTGGCACCATGGATTCTGTCAGATCCAGCCCCTACGGCCAGATCCTTCCGCCATGACAACTTTGTGTTCGGCAAGTCGTCCGGCGCTGGAAACAATTGGGCCAAGGGACACTACACCGAGGGCGCTGAACTCATCGACTCTGTCCTGGACATCGTCCGCAAGGAGGCCGAGAACTCCGATTGCCTCCAAGGTGCGCGAATATTCATAAACTCGTTTTTGTTTGTGTTTGGTGGAGTATTTTTGCTTAAGAGTTCCTAGATCTGATGTGCCTGGAAGCGATTGCAGCGAAATTGATGGTTTAATTTTTTTGGTTTGTGTTTCTAGGGGTTCAAGTGTGTCATTCGCTGGGTGGTGGAACCCGGTCTGGCATGGGGACGCTGTTGATATCGAAGATAAGGGAGGAGTACCCTGACCGGATGATGTTAACTTTCTCCGTTTTTCCGTCGCCAAAGGTGTCCGACACGGTGGTGGAGCCCTACAATGCGACGCTCTCTGTAACTCTATATTATTGTTATTCTTTTTCAATTTTGAATTGTAATTCTTCTTCAATTTTTTTTTTGAATTTGAGAAATGTTATTTTCTTTTGTTCGTTGGAAGCATGGATCTTTGAATCTAATCTGCTTTGAGAATTTTTTTGAAATGCGTATCTAGCTACTTTCAATCTACTTTGAATTAGAGAAATGCTTTTTCCTCTTGCTGCTGCATATTTGTTCCAACGTAATGCAGATTTTTTTAATAAGGGAGCAGTTGCATCGGTTCTTTGTTAACCACCGATGCAATTGATAGTAATTGCATCGGTTGTTACCTAATAACTGATGCAATTGCTTCTTTTATTAATAAAAAAAGTCTGCGCATCTAATCTTTTGCATCGGTTATTTGGTAATAACCGATGCAAATGTAGAAGCTTTTGCATCGGTTTTAACAACCGATGCAAAAAGTTATCTGAGCATTTGCATCGCTGGCTTTTGCATCGGTTATAAACCGATTTAAAAGGGTCAAAATAACCGATTTAAAAAGTCTTTTTTGTAGTAGTGCTTGATTATAAATTGAATAAGAAATATAAAAATAACTTTATTACATTTAATTTAAGAGTAAATTACTAAAATAGGAGTAAAAGAGAGTAGTTTTCCCTAAATAGGAGTAGTCCTATTTGCACTAACGTTTGATGAGGAGAAGGACAAAATTGACCCTGACATCCATTTTATACTCTATTAACCATATATCCCGCATCACATCCTAAATTTATGGGAATCACAAACAGTAGAAAAGGAAAGAATTCTAATTGTAATTGAAATTGATGGCATACATTATGATATAGAGTCGGACTTGTTTTCTAAATTGTGAAAAATAGCGTTAGAGATTTTGAAATTAAATATTACGGAGTGCATTCCCAATTTTGGTTAATAATTGATCATTACGAAGTAAAATCTTAAAATTTTTTATATTATTATTTTATTTACAAATTGGTACATTAATAAAAAATAAAAATTATATATTAAAAAAGTACATCAAAAGTTCTATAAAACAAGAATGTAAAAAAAGCAATTTAATTTATCGAATAAATTAAAATATACAAATATATCAAAGATTTTTAGAGGTGAGAAATTTTTTTAATCAAAATTGGAATGGAGAGTATTAAGTATAGTATAAACAATGTCCATTCAAATTGGACATTAGTTGAGACTTGAGAGTATATCAGTGGACATTAATTTCTACGATGTCCCACAAATATATATGGGCATTAAAGCAATATAGTCTCGGAAACATTAAGAGAAGAAAGTTAGGACATTATTAGAAATAATAGAGAACATTAGATATTAATATATGAAAATTCTACATCAAGAAAATAGAGTTTTAGTGTATTAAAAGTAGTGAATAATGTCCATTCAAATTCGACATAAATCCAAAGTAGATCAATGGACATTAAATCACCACAATCTCTCCAAAATGAATATATAGACATCAAAGAAATATACTTTGGAGAACATTAAGGGAAGGGAGTTTGGAGGACATTATTAGAAGTAATAAATAACATTTGGACATTAATATATGACATTGGGCATTAAGGATAGAGAGTTTTAGTGTTATTTAGGAAATGTTTCCTTCTTTTTTCTTCACTAGTGGACATTAAATATCATAGACATTATATTTTTTTAAGCACATTATTTTATCTATTATTTTTCATCACCAGACATTAAAATTCATATACATTATTTTTTTCACGAATACAAAGACAATGAACATTCAAAGTTGGGCAATGTGGGAGCGACAAAGGTGGCCGGTAGGCATTGAGGCCAGGTTGTATCAACGGGAGGGGAGGGGGTAGGGTAGTGGGAATTGATGTTGGTACAAGTAAGCTGGAGTTGTAAAATATTGATCGAAATTATTTTCAATTCAATTTAAATAAATATTGTTGTAAACATAAAAAGTAAATTTACACATTCAAAAACTATTTCAAAAGATCTACAAAACAAGAGATAATACGATTATTTTATTTTACCAAATAATTAATAAAAATATGTATCAAATAATCAATGTCCTTGGACAATATTTTAATTTTTTGTATGACGATACTAGGTCAGATAATGTCAAACATATTGTAGGAGGGAAAGTGAGCATGATGATGGGAAATGTAGAGAAGAGAGCAAAATTAATGAAGACGAGGAGAGCTATCGCAGAGAAGGAGAGAAGTGTAGAGAATGAGTATTGAAGGAGAGAAGTGTAGATAATGCAATTATTGCTTGATTTATAAGGTGATAAATGAGTAGTTATTTTTTAATTATGTAAGTGAAATCATATGGATCACACGGAGTAAATGGAGGAACGGGTAGATGAAAAAATAAGAGGAATAAATATACAAGGGTAAAGATGGAATACCGTATAGAAAAAAGTCCTATTAATAGAAAACAACTTAACTAGTCCTATTAATGGAAAACTAACAACTTTAAGTCCTAGATACAACAAATTTTACTTAATTTATCTTGTAAACAAAGTTAAAAACTTTGTTTCATTGTATTAACATATATGCTATTTCGTTTAAAAATATTTGTTTAGTTTTGACTTTTTATGAACTAGTAGAATCAATCTTTAGTTTGACCTAAAATTAAATAAAAGTTACTTGTTACGGAGTATATTAATTAGATAATACAATTTTTTGAAACATTGTTCAAGATGAATGTAATAAAATTATTCTTGCATCATTATCTAATAGCAATATAATTTCTATTTAATTAATGATTTAATTTTTTCAATTTTGATTGTAAGAAGTCAAAACATATTGGACAATAAATCATACCGAGTATAATTTATGATTTGAAGTTAGTACAAGAAAAAACCAAGACAATAAATCATACCCCCTCCGTCTCAAAAAGATTTACACCTTTTAAAAAAACTACGTCCCACAATCTCTTACTCATTTCAATTAAAAACCCACTTTTACCCCTTACTTTTTCAAACCCTACCTATCACATCATACCTTTTTGCTAATAATCTATACATCATATCCTACTTTTACCTATCACATCAAGGGTATTTTTGGAAAGTCAACACAAAATTATCCCTCCCTTAATTTCAATTTTAGTCAAAACATGTAAATCTTTTTGGGACGGAGTTAGTATAATTTATGATTAAAGTTTGTCTAATTTGTTAAGAGAAAAAAAATCGAAATGATACTTTGGAGAGAGAGTATATAATAAACGGGAATTTACGTATGGTACTAAAACATGATGACTTTTCCTAAATAACATTATATGTGTTTTTTCCAATGTAACATTTTTAGTTATTATACATTAGTCATTATTCAAGTAAAAGTTTGTCATCACTAGACATTATGAACATTATTAAGTGCTATTTAGGGAATAAAATAATTTAACTTTTATTTAGGGAAATTACTTAAGTTTTAATGCTATTTAATGCAGATATTTCTATAATAAAACGAAGACTACAACCAACTTACTATTTATACAAGTAATTGCAACATTAATCTTCATTACCATTGGACTGGGACAAGAAGGATATGTGGTAAACTGAATATCTGAAATATACACAGTAATGGGAAATAATACGTGGCTTGGCCCACATTTTCCAATTATTTACAAAGAACAGTCAAACCGGACATGTTTAATAAAATGAAGGAATAAGAGAATATTCCCCGAATATACTTCTCCTCCTTCCCTATAAAATGAGGGCTCCCCCTCAATGTTAGGGGGGCTCTCTCAATACACTCCTTCCCTGCCCACAATACTCTCTCTCTAGATTTTTATAGTTTCTGTTCTTCAATATGCTTTTAAGCTTCAATTAATGGCTTCCGAGCCCGATTCTTGTACCATGTACACACCCCCAATATCAATAAAAATCCCCCTTTGGCAAGGTACCGCCAAAAAAGGCCCGTGGTTTTCTCCTGATTTGGGTTTCCACGTAAAAATTCATGTGTTTATATTTTGGTGTATTTTTTAGACTAGTTTATCATTTTAGCCGGGCTAAAACGATATACCGGTCGATAATTTACACCATCATTTTGGCGCCGACCGTGGGACATGAACAAATAGCCATGTTCATTTTTTTTTGTTACAAAAAAATGCTCCGAGAGAAGAGTGACCCAAATTTCAGCCACAAAAAAAGAAGAGTGAGAGAAGGGAGGGTTTTTTATTTTTTGATTTGACAAAAAAGGAGAAAGAAAGCAGAACCCCAAATTAAAGCCGCCCCTAAATCGAGCTCAGATCCGCCGCCTCCGCCGCTGCTCTAAGCAGCCGCCTCCGCCGTCGCTGCTCAAATATGCCGTCGCCGCTGCTCAAACCAGCCGCCGCCTCCGCCGTCGCTGCTCAAATCTGCCGCCGCCGCTCCTCAAACCCTTCGCCGCCGATGCTCAGACCCGCCGACACCGCTGCAAAGATTTGTCGTCATCCGTGCCATTGCTGACACTTGTGCGCCTCCGTCACCAGATGGCTGTTTTTTGGTCCCGCCGCGGCCAAAGCCTTGAGCCACCACGCCGGGAAAAATCAAACCCCGATAGAAGCCAATCATCGCCGCCGACGAAGTAAATCACCGATGCTGCTACAAAGATTTGTCGTCATCCCCGCCACTCTACCCTTGCCATGAATCCATTATGGAGGTCCACCCCTGTGATGGAAGCAATTCATCGTCGCCACTTCGCTCGAGGCAAACGGGCTATGCTTGTAGAGACTACTATTGACGTCCGCTATCACCGATCTCAATTTTGAAACCCTCGATTGATAGTGCAAAGATTCGCCCATCACTGCTGCAACCAAGTTTACTTCCTTCTAGGAGGAGGCGCCGGTTGTTGCTTGGTGGGGATTATATTTCCGGCTGCCATGATTGCGGTCGGATCCACTACATCGCCGGAGGGCCAAGTTCACCACTAAGTACTGCTGCCATAACCATTGGAATTCGTGGCTGTCATGGAGTCCCTCACCCTCGTAAACCACCAAGAAAGCAGAAGGCAGTATCTGGCCATACCCCACTCAAGATAATGTTTCAAATTTTGGAGTGCAAGAAAAGATGTGGTAGAAATTGTGCACTTTGGGGCCTTTGGGCCCATCCACAGAAATACGGTGTATTATGCCTATTTTGAAGGGAAAGCCACATGGGAATGATGGAGCAAAAGAATCAAAGAGATTGGAAAAAATCCACCAAATATACAAATTGGTGGGCCACCATATATGGCATTCACTTTCCAATTAGAGACATATGCACAAAGCCAAAAATCACGAAGTTAGGAAGATGGTTTCACGTTGATAGTGGAAAATTGGTCCCACAAAGATAGTGGAGTGTGGAGAATTTTTTAGTGGGGGAGATGGCTTCACGTGGGACTCCCTTTGATCGTGGAGAAATAGCCCCGCAAAAAAATGTTCCTCCATGATTGCAAGAATGGAAAAAATTCCAAGTGGCAAAACTACACCCCTTGGTCGGCGAGAGGGAATTAAGCAAATTCCCATAGCTACACATTTCAGCAAATTTTGGAAAGGAAGACTGGGACACAGGCCCGGACCTGGCACGCCGGTTACTACACCGGTCTTGCTCAGTATAAAATAAAAAAATAATAAACCCGGAAGAGGGGCCCGGAAGAGGGTATGCCTGCAAGAGGGCTGGACCTGGAAGAAGGTTCGAACCGTACTTACACGGGCCCATGAGGTTTGACTGGTATCGGGGAATCAGCCGGTGCCGTCAAATTGATTGGGGACTAAAAAATGTCCATTAAAAGAAATAGAAGGGGATCGTCCACCGTGGCGCATCCTATTTCCCCCTTCTCAGGGAAGACTTGAACGGGGGGGTGAGCTAAGGCCTTCCCGGGATAGTAAATATCAAAGGGCCATTAAAAGACTTAATCACCCGGAAGAAGGGGCCCTGGAAGAAGGGTGCATTTTGGGCCTTGGAGAGGGCTCGAAACCATCCGACATGGTTAATTCTCCAATGTTGATCTGGCCCGGCCAGCAGCATTATCTTATTGGAAGACTGAGACACAGCTAACACTGATCTTCAACAAAGCTACTGCATCGGATTCAATTCTTATTAACTAAGGTCGTTGTCATCGGTATACTAATTTCGTCACGCATCGTTTGCTTGACTCGTATTAACACCGACCTCGACGAAATAACTTTTCGAAGCATCGTTGGTTTATCGAACTGACATCGCTCTCGTTACGATAATTATTCGCGCGAATTTTAATCACCTAACACCGAGCTCCTCGGTAAAAATAATAATTTTTTGAGCACGGCATAGGCCGGTCAAAAAAAAAATGTTGTACAAATTATTTTTTGCAGGAAAAACTTCTGATTCAAGAAATTAGAGAATTAATGAAGACTCGGAGGACTAGCAATAATATCTACCGGTCAAGAATTCAAAGCACGAAGACTGAAGATCACACTCGGAGGACTTATTTACTTTTTTAAGTTGATGATTCTCACAACTTAAAAAAGTGGAGGACTTCTTGATGGGAAATAATACGTGGCTTGGCCCACATTTTCCAATTATTTACAAAGAACAGTCAAACCGGACATGTTTAATAAAATGGAGGAATAAGAGAATATTCCCCGAATATGCTTCTCCTCCTTTCCTATAAAATGAGGGCTCCCCCTCAATGTTAGGGGGCCTCTCTCAATACACTCCTTCCCTGCCCACAATACTCTCTCTCTAGATTTTTATAGTTTCTGTTCTTCAATATGCTTTTAAGCTTCAATTAATGGCTTCCGAGCCCGATTCTTGTACCATGTACACACCCCCAATATCAATAAAAATCCCCCTTTGGCAATGTACCGCCAAAAAAGGCCCGTGGTTTTCTCCTGATTTGGGTTTCCACGTAAAAATTCATGTGTTTATATTTTGGTGTATTTTTTAGACTAGTTTATCATTTTAGCCGGGCTAAAACGATATACCGGTCGATAATTTACACCATCACACAGAGAGATAATTTAAATTGCAATGATAATTATTATAATTAATGACATATATATGTATGGAGTAGTACGTACAATTATTCAACCATCCCTAATTTAAATGCTAGAGTCACAAACTACTGGGACACAAATTACACAAACTTGCTATTTATGTATCTCAATTTTCATTTTGTAAGCATTTAATATCACTTTATTCAATTGGAAAAATACAAAAATAGCAAGTTTGTGTAATTTGTGTCCCAGTAGTTTGTGACTCTAGCATTACTCTAATATTAATCTACATGGCTATATTTCTATTATCTTTATTAGTCGTCCTCTAAAATTTATTTTTGATAAATAAAAATATGTGTGCAGTGGGCCCTTGTATGCGCTCCATCCTTAGCTTCCTCTATCAATTCAAGCTACTCAAAAAAGATTGTTGAACTTGTCTGCACCAACAAATTAAATTAAAGCAATCAATTTCGGATCAGAGTATGTAATATACTCAATGGTTAGAAATGTTTGTTACCAAACTGAATTCTCCATACTAAATTGCATCCACTTATTTTAATTTTTTTAACACTAATAATTTGATTATAATAAATTAATAGCTCTGAGTTCATACTTTCTCAAGTCATTAAGTATGTAAAATTATTGTCTCGAAGATTAAACATGTGACCTCCAAATGGCTTGAAAATTCTCTCATTCCACTAAATTCTATGTCCAACAATAAAACGTATTTAAAAAACGTATGGAATTAAAAAAATTACATATTTAAAAACTATATGAAAAGATTTATACAAATAAAACTAGAGTTCACATGACTATATTATTTTACCAAATGGGCAAAGGAAATACACCAACAAGTGATTAAAGTTTGACCTTATAAATAGTGAACGTGAATATTATTGTTGCACGGATGGAGTATATTAATTTCATTCTCGGTCACATTTTTATAGACACAATTATCTTCAGAAAAATACTCTGTTAATTTCTCCTTTCAGATCTAATTATATACCGTCCCAAAATCTTGTTTCTCTTTCTTTTTTACCTGTCCCACAAAATCCTTCCCATTTTTATTAAAAAACAAATTTTACCCCTACTAATGTTTAATCTAGCTATCACATCATATATTTTGACTAATATCTATATATCAGATCTTACTTTTACTTATCACATCAAATATATATGTGTGAAAAATTCACAAAAATATATCTCCTTAAATTTTCTAAAAGTTGAAATTGATTTTTTTTGAACGAAGGAAGTATTATCTCCATTTCACAATAATTTTTTATTAAAATTATTAAAGAAATATTTGCACTAAATAGCACTAAAACTTAAATCATTTCCTTAGATAACACTTAAATTGTTTTATTTTCTAAATAAAACTTAATAATGTCCATAATGTCCAGTAATGACAAATATTTACTTGAATAATGACTAATGGATAATGACTAAAAGTGCTATATTGGAAAAAAACATATGTAATGCTATTTAAGGAAATTATTATGTTTTAGTACTCCCTCAGTTTGGAAAAAGTGTTCCTCTTTTGACTTTGTGTAAAAATAAGAAAGTATTAAATTGTAGTTGACTTCCAATTTTGACTTTGATGTGATGGGTAAAAGTAAGATGTGATGGGTAGATTATTAGAGAAAAAGTATGATGTGATAGGTAGGGTATGAAAAAGTAAGGGTAAAAGTGGTTTTTTAATAAAAAGTGGAAGTGTTTTGTTGAAAGTGAAAAAAATGAAAGAGAAAGTGTTTTTGAGAACGGAGGGAGTATTATTTAAATAAATTTCCCATTATTAAATAACGAGTATATTAGATTCTGAATGAATTTGATGTGAACACCCAAACGCACCTTTGACCTCCATGGCGCCACATTTGGTGTCGCATTTGACCTCGCACATGGTGTCGCCGTTTCCTTCTTTCTTGCAGTCGTTTTGGCAGGACTCGGTGCACTGTTTGTAGTCGGAATCGGCTTCCGCCGCCGGCACGGCGGAGATGGCGCACACAACCACCATGCAAATAAGCAACACCGCCGCCAACTTCTTGTCACTTTGTGCCATTTTTAGTTTGATTTTCTCCTTATTTGTTTATAATTGCTTGATTTTTCTCTTTGGTTTTAATTTTAATTCTCTTTGATATTCATTCTTTATATAGTCCCCCAACATATATTCATTCTTTGAATTTCTTATAAATATTTTCGTGAACGACCGCAAAAGAAGATTATTTCTTGGCATAACGTTGTGTTTCACCTAAGGCGTCATGTTTGCCATGTTAATAGGTCAAATGGATATATTGTTTAAGCAACAATATTATATCATTATTGCCTTCTAGCTCCACACATTAGTTTTACTTTTATCAACCTGAAAATGTTATCTAACACTAGATTTTAACGTTAATATTGTCCTGATAATTAAGATTTTTATTTGCATACTTTAAAAATAATTCTAAATAATAATGCATGTACAATGTCCCCAAATGATGCTACGGAAAGCAATACAAGCAAGGTACCTAAGCTAAATGGTGTTAATAAGAGATACCTAATTAAGGTTTCATACTTACTCCCTCCCTTAAAGTTCTTTCCATTATGACTTTTAATAGAATTAAGGAAGTAATACTTTTGTGTTTACTTACCAAAAATACTCTTGATGTGATAGTTAAAAATACGATGTGATAGATAACTTATTTGTAAAAAGTTATGATGTCATAAGTATTAGGATAAGAATTAGTATGAGTAAAAATATACTCCCTCCGTCCCTAATTAAATTTCTCTTTTTGACTTTTTGAGAATTTAAGGGAGGGATATTTTTGTGTTGACTTTCCAAATATACCCTTGATGTGATGTATAAAAGTAAGATGTGATAGATAAATTATTAGTAAAAAGGTATGATGTGATAGGTAGGGTATGAAAAAGTAAGGATAAAAGAGGTTTTTTAAGAGAAAAGAGAAGTTTATTTGGGGACAAAGAAAAAACGAAAGAGGAAGTTTATTTAGGGACGGAGGGAGTAATAGATATGAAAATGAATTTGTGGGACAAAGAAAAAAGAAAAGAAAAAGAGTTTATGGGACGAAGTGAATATACATTTTTTTTAGAGAGAAGGCTTTATATAAGTTGGTGTACATTTTTGGTGGATACTACCGGTCAAATACTCCCTCCGCTCAACATTTTTTTTTCTATTTTAAATTGGCATTAACACTAAGAAAAAAAATAAAAAATGTAAGAACTTCCAACATTAACTTTGATGTGATGTAATAAATTGAGTAATGTAGATAAAAATGAGGACATAATGACAAATTTATTAAAAGTTCTTTGTCAAAATTAGAAATGGGAAATAAATTTATGGATGATCCAAAAAAGATAATGAAAAGAGATTAAAAGACGAAAGTATGACAAAATATCATAGAGGTCCCTATACTATCTAAAAAATATTCAAATTAGTCCCTATACCTAAAATTGAATCTATCTAGTCACTTTGATATTTATTTTTTTGTTCAATCACGTTCTTGTCTTTACTTGAATTTTATATATTGTTCCAAATTTTTAACGACGACAAATTTTACAATAGATGACATGAATATAGTGTTTCACATAATAAATCATACATTTAAACTAAATTTAGTCATTATATAATAGATAATTTTACCTCTAATTTTTTCATAAAATAGAATAAATAAAAAACTGATATTTTTTTAATTTTTTTAAATAAGTATGAACGAACATGCCAATACAATAGTTCCATATCATCTATAGTAAAATTTGACATCATCGTTAAAATTTTTGGGTAATACATAAGAGTCAAGTGAAGACAAGGACCTAATTAAACAAAAATAAATAATACAAGAACTAATTAAATTGATTGGATTTTAAATACATGGACTAATTTGAATATTAATTTATAGATAGTACAAGGACATAAAATTTAGTATATGAAATTTATTTAAATAGCACTAAAACATATATTTTTTTTCCAATTTAGCTCTTTTAGTCATTATCCACTAGTCATTATATTCAAGTAACTACTGCTCTTTTTAGACATTATTAGGTGCTATTTAGGGAATAAAATTGTTTAAGTGCTATTTAGAGAAATAACTTAAGTTTTAGTGCTATTTAGTGCATTTATTTCTTTAGTATATCATAAGTAAAAGTACAGAAAATTTTGTCCAACATTCATGAAATTTTTAAAAATATTGAAAGTAAAGAGTGAATGATTCAAATTCTAAAACAGGGAGCAATTTAGTCCCTTAGCCGCGCCAAAGATCCTCATAAAGGACTCCAATTATATTGTTTTTTGGTTAAACAAGCAATTTAATTATATTGAATGTCACTTTCCAAATAACGTACAAAATTTATCATTTTTAAAATCATTTTAATTTCAAATTACTATAGATCAACTATAAAAGTATAAATTACATTTTTTTAAAGAACATAAAATTTCTACAAAACAGAAGGTGACAAAAATATTTTATTTCATCAAATTATCAATGAAAATATACAAACAAAAGTTATTGAGAAGCCATAATAGTGACAGCGGTATGCATTTCGGGATGGAGGGAGTATTTTATTACATAGTACTCGTATTATTTTTATCATGGTCTTCAATTTTTAAAAACTATGGAGTATTTCATAATCGATTCTTGAAAGATTAATTACCCTATCATATTTTGCATTAAAGACTATTATGTAATAATTTTCAAAAAAAATAAGGAATATTTATGTAATATTTTACAAGTAATTAGCTAGGGATTATTTAAAAAATTTACTAATAAGTATAATAATAAAGCTGACAACACAACAAGTAGCATTAACAATAAGTAGTACAAGTTGCAGTTTTATTTAATCTGTTACATTTGGATTGATCATTTCGTTACAATAGCTAAAAACTCTGTCCTCTAAATTAAATATGCAGCTATTATTGGACATAATTAATAAACTTATTAGCTTCAATTCGAAAATAAGTTCAAATCCAAAGTTAATTAATTCAGGATTCCACTCGAAACAAAATTTCTTTCGAATATATATATGTGGTACTTGACTAATTCCTTTCACATATATGTACATGTTTTTTTGCTAGCTCCAATTTCAATCCACCAAGCTAAGATACATCTCCTTGTGTATATACTCCCTCCGTCCCATTAAACATGAGACTTTTGCTTTTTAGGAGGGATTTAGGGGGAGTGTATTTTGGTATTAAATTTCCAAAAATGTCCTTTGATTTGATGGATATATTATTAGTAAAAAGGTATGATGTGATAGTTATGGTATGAAAAAGTAAGGGGTAAAAGTGACTTTTTAATAGAAATGAGAAGTGTTTTGTGGGACGGATAAAAAAAGAAATGAGAAAGGTTTCATGGGACGGAGGAAGTATAACATATGACTATAAAAATCATAATCTATGAATATCATTCATTCATATATGTTTTTCTCGATCTCCGGTATACTCGAGGCATCTTCATTTCGTCATGCACGCATGTACTTTAATTCAATGCTTCATCCGTCCTTTAAAATTGTTCTAGTTTTAACTTTTAGAGAATTTAAGGGATGTATATTTTTGCGTTGAGAGACTTTCCAAAAATACCTTTGATGTGATAGATAAAAATGAAATGTGATGGAAAAATTATTAGTAAAAATGTATGATGTGATTCGTAGGATAAGATTTAATAGAAGAAAAAATTGATTTTTTAATAGAAAATAAAAGAACTTTTTGGAACACAACAATAAAGAAAGGAGGGAGTAGAATCTAACTTAAAATGTTTTACTAACATATTCATTATATTTTCATAAACATCAAATAAGGTGACGAAGATATATTTAGAATTCGATCACGAAATATATATAGTCATTGTTGTCCCATTCCAAATATATATATGTTCACTTTTTAATACTCCTTCCGTCCCAAAAAGTTTGTTACGTTTAGAAAAAACCGCGTCCCGTAAAGTCCGTTACATTTCTATTAAAAAACCACTTTTACCCCTTACTTTTTCATACCCTACCTATCACATCATACCTTTTTTCTAATAATCTACCCATCACATCCTACTTTTACACATCACATCAAGGGTATTTTTGGAAAGTCAATACCAAAATATCTCTCCCTTAATTTCCCAAAAAGTCAAACTGTCCCATTCTTTTTGGGACGGAGGGAGTATATATTATGTTAATCTAACTCCAAACCCTACCGCGAAAATTTGATTAGAGCAATTAATACGGAGTCCTAAAAAAGATGATGCTAAATATTTGAGCCATATTTTTCTTAAAATATATCCAACATATATATTTTCATTGGGATAAAATAAATTGTGCCATATATAGTCACTATTACGTACTACACTGAAAATAAAATAGGTTGTCCGTTACTCCGTCATTCTTTTCACCTTGTCAATTAATTGCCCGGCTCCGCTTTCAATTTGGCTGCACACAAATTAAAATGACATATCAATTTTTTTTGAACACTAATAACACGAGTATAATATACTCCATCCGTCCTGAAATGTTTTTCCCACTTACTATTTACACGGTCAAACTTTAATCACTTTCTTTACGTATTTTCATTAGGTATTTGATAAAATAATATAGTCTTGTCATCACTTGTTTTGTAGAACTTTTGATGTAGTTTTTAAATATATAAATTTTATTTTTTAATTTACACCTACAATCAAATAAATTGAATTAAAAATAAAGTCGGTCAAACTTCGTAAACAGAACCGAGAAGATCATTATAAGACGGATGGAGTAATATTTGTTCATAGATTCTCCATCTACAACCCGTAACTTCTCATTTCGAGTCACCTTGATGACTTTGGACCACAAGGTCTTTGAATTGGCATATTATTATTATTATTACTACTACTACTACTACTACTACTACTACTACTACTACTACTACTACTACTACTGATAAACTTTTGATTTTTTTGTCAAAATTGATAAACTTTGACCCCAAATTAAATAAAAATGAAATTAGATATTGAACCAAAAAAAGTTTTATTAGATTTATTATATAAAATATTTTTAAAATATTATTTTATTTAATTAGTATACAATATATATTTTAATTAATTATAAATCAAAAATTGAAAACGATTGACTGAAAAAGTCAAAACTAGACAAATATTCGAGAACGAAAGTTGTATTTATTTTTATTGGAATTAGATCAGATAAAAAATATTTTAAAATATAATTACAATCAGATTAAAACTTGATCAAATCATAACTGAATCAATCAGATACATTGAAGAGAACAAGCCCTTAAGCGTAACACTTATTCTTAATTAAAGATACATAACTATGGACACCAATGACATGTGCACCAATTGGGCCCTTACCCCGTTCGCAAAGTTGACAATTTTTACTGTGAATCCTTTCGATAAACCCCCCATACCAACCCGAACTCATCCTCTGGCCCTTCTCCTCATATTCCACCCTTTCAGTTCCATCTTCCAAATTTAGTCAATTTTAAATCACACAAAAATGACTTCAAAGTCAACTAAATTTAGAAGGGTGCAATTGAAGAAGTGGGAGAGCGGGATCGAATCATGGGACGGCATAGGGGGTTTAATGGGAGGCGAGGCGAAGTAAGATTCGTCAATTATACGAATAAGACATCGTAAGAGTCTCAATTGAGATTGAGACATAAGTTTTATGAAAATCTAATATCAAGGGAGCCCTCCGATATAATTATAGTAGGATTTTAATAATCTATTATACTAATAAAAAGACAAACTTGATTCATAGTATTTAATTGTTAAATGTGAAATTTTTGGATGAATTACGAACCATTGAATTCCTTGGCGCCGCATTCGGTGTCACACTTCATCTCGCAATCGGTGTAACCACGGCCGCCTTTCATGCAATCGTTGAGGCACGTGTCAAAGCATTCTCGGTACACCGGAGAGCCGGCCGCCTCCGCCACTTGAACGCCGCCCTGCATGGCGGAGAGGACAAACAGACACCCCAAGAACGCCGCAACAACCTTCTGCGCTGCCGCCATTGTGTGTATTGTATTGTAAATGCAGAAAGGGTCACTTTGTATGATGATGATTATTACTGTTTATGTATGGGGTGTGTATATCTATCTATATATACATGTACACACACATTGATTTGTAGCATTTGATTCATGGGATTTTCATCCACACAGATATGTATGTATGGCCGTTGAGGTAGCTAAGGTTTGATGATTATCAATTGGTTACTAGTGGAAACACCACAAATTCTCCGTGTATCAGAAATCAATCTATACTAATTGGTATTTAAATAAAAAAAATATAAATTACATAAAAAATTTACAAAGTTAGAAATAACTAAAGTACATTTTATTTTATATATAAAATATTAATTAAAAACATACATACAAACATAAGTTTACTGATATACCATAATAATAACTGTAAATATTAATTTGAGACCAAAGTATTTCAGGGTAAATGGAGTATTTAACTTTAACAAATACTCCATGATAGAAATCAAATTAATACTCAATTCATCCCATTTTAACTTGCATGTTGTTTACAATGTTGGCAGAAGTTATTTTCAACATAAATTTATACTTTTAAAAATTATATTAAAAGATCTACAAAACTAGGTGATATAATCATACTATCTAATCATTTAAGAAACAAAAATGAGTAAAAAAAATTAAATGTAAAGGTAAATTAATCAATAAAATAATATAAATTCAAAAAGGATTAAATAACATGTTAGCAACTAGTATGGAGTACAAATTTTCAACGCGCTGTCGTAACTAGTCCACAAAAATCTCAATCATTTTCAAGACCATATCAATCTAAATATCATCCTAATCTCTTCAAGAAAGACGGCTGCACTAACCATTTACTGTGCTTAATTTAACTAAATGTGGGGGGGGGGGGGGGGGGAAGGGGATTAAACATGTTCACATGTAAAAATAGGGCTACCATGAAAGACAATATCAACCATTTGTTTACTTCTTCAGTCTCAACAAAAAATAAAAAAGCAACATGGGCACAACAACACAGAGTTCAAACACAAGACAGCAACATGACACTGAACATTACACAGGCAAATGAAACCACAAAATCAGACCAACTTGAAATGGAATAGAAGAACACCACCTCCGGGAACAAGAGCACAGCCAGTTTCTGAAACGCGGTCACGAGAACACAACCTTCTTTTGTTTGTACTTGTTCGTCTTACAAGAGCTGTGACATGAAAAAGGAGACAAGTCACATATCAGTGGAGAGAGCAGCCAATATATTGATATGATTATATGAACATTGAAAGAGAAGAGGAATGATTCGTGTGCACTCACCTCGAGAACACATCTTGGCAAATCAACTATCTTCCAATCACATGGCTCCCAAACGTTGGGATGGAAAGGAACTGGGAATGCTTAACAGAATACGAATAACAAAAGAAAAGGCTAGACATTGGATGGATGAAGAACTTGATCAGGAAAGATGAGGAGTGGATGAAGCCAACTTCCTCTTCCCATTTTCTTTTCAAAAAATCAGAAACATGGTGAAGGAGCAAGCAGCTTCAACAAGTAGTACTGTATATAAGCAAAAGACCAATAGCTAGTACAGACAGAGATGATGAAGGATGAGAAGTTGCAGTCAAACAGTTCTCTAAAGATCCTATACAGTTGGAGCATATGAGCCACAGAGAATAAATTTTACCGAGACAAGCGTAAAAGAAGACAATCAAGAACGGAGACCTAAAGATATGGTTAACAAGACGATCCTAAAGAAGCAGTAAACCTATTTAGAGATCAGGATTTTGGGTATATATACACTATAGACACAAGAAAGACTGAATATAAGAGAAGGCAATTAGAGAAGACATTGTAAAGATGAGTGTGGTTATGGATTTGGCACTCTGCAGATTGCAGAAATCTCCTTTAAGCTGCATCATACAACCTAGAAGCTGTGAAGTAGCAAAGTACCACCAGTAACCTTCAAATTCTTTTTTTTACTATTCACTTCCTCAGATACCCAACCAAATTGAAGCCATCCAGAGTAACTAGCACAGAAAACAATGAAAATAGTTGATCAACCACCCACTCAAGCCCTTGCAATACTTGTACCGGAACAGAAAGTGGCATGCCCTTGCTCTACACATCCATTTATTATGCCCAAACAACGAACTAGAAGCAGTCACAGTAGGAACTGGTTTTATTCACCACAAACACACAATATATTGCTAACCCCTTGGGAAACTAGATGTACTCTCCTTATGATAAGGAGATCTAGTCACCCAACGAGTCCTAATCATCTGTAATGTCGAGATTGAGAATACGACGAAGTGTTTTTGTCGCAAAGTGAGAGTCATCTTGATCAAACAAATCTTCGGGAGATGGGCTCCACTCCCTGGTGGGTGATGCAGGTGCAGACAGAGCAACAGGTCGAAAATGAATGGAAGAAACTGATGCTTGTAAGTCAAGTGAAACAGATCTTTTAGGCTTCACGGAGAATTTAGGGATTGGTAAAGAACTGGGAGGAGGTGAGTTTGAGTAAGTAGGACCAGCCCATCTCTCTGAGAACTGGATGTCATCCTGCAACGAATGGGAAATCCTAGAGTGACGGCTCACTTTTTCAATTGGTATTGAAACACTTCTAACAGACCTTATCCTATTTTTCTGGTTATGGGTAGACTTTACAGTTGGACACGGCGTCTTGAATGAAGAGGTAGAAGAAGTTGATCCAATTCTTTTAGAAACCAGAGTGGGGCAAGACTGCAGCGGTGTCGGGAGTATACCTGATCCAGCATGGAACGACCTACAATTTATCTCCCTGAAACTTTCCGAAGGGGGTGAGCCAAACGGACCAAAGCCAAGGCTGCCAGCTCCGGCGGACCTGTTATTATAGTACTCGTTCCTGTGCTCAGAAACCAAAACGAGTGTCTCCATTTTGATCAAATCACTGAATCAACTATGATTCTATCCGGAACCCCAAGATCTAGCCAAATCAATTATCCAAACTTCACGATCAATCAAACAACTGGCGAAAACAGAACTAGAAACAACTGTGAGTATCAGATCAACACAAGAACCGGAATTTGAGGTTTAGATCTTCTCCACAACCACCATATTCTGATTGGAACAGGAAAACCCTCTTCGATCATATACAGCCGGGAAGAATGCCTACGGCCACCACTCTCACTCCTCAGTCCCTTCAGATCTACGCATAAACAAGGGGATAAACGAATCAAACACACTGGATTCAAGCAATCGAGTAAAAAAACACAAAAAAAGCAAAATTTCACTGAAACATCATCCGATCGAACACATTTCCAGAAACTAAAGACTGGAAATCTACCTGATGAGCCAAGCGAAACAGAGTGCGGATGAAATTGGACAGAGGACTAGGATTCTTCAACACTAACGAGTGGGAGATTTTCCTCTCTGAATCTGAATATATCTCAATCCGGGGTGTGAATTTCAAAGTGCCATTTCTGGAATCAAGGCGTCGGAGAACCATGGGAAACCAGAAAACCCTCTCGGATCTGAAAACGATTCTTCGCCGTATTTAAAACCGTATATAAATCCATATTACAGCTCACGCCACTGTGCGTGCGTTGAGGCCCTGTCGTACCCGTTTTGCCCCCATGTTGGGAATGTAACTACCGATGTGCCACCCAATCCCCTGTCAAAAAAGCAAAGTAAAAAATCAATAAATTATCCATTCTTTCCAACTTACTACCGGTAATTCTTTTATTATTGACGACTACATGTTAATAAAATTATTAATGTTTAAAAAAACACCAAGGTTATTGGACTGAATTTATTTATAATCTAGAAATAGTTAGTCAATTCAACTTTTGACTTTCGATGCTTACCATGGATCATATGGGAAACAGTCGCTCGATGTTTCAAACATACGGTCAAATTACGTACATCCAATCCCACTTTAGTGAGACAATGGACACTGAGTTAATGTTGTTCTTGTTGTAGTGAGACAATTAGTTTGCGATAGAAAAAATACTAATTCGACCTTCATCTAATAACCAAGGCTTTGTTCTTTTTCTAAAATAAAATAGAGTTAGATGTTACACAAATTGAAAAAACTGGAAAAAAAATAATAAGTTGGAAAATACTTAACAAGTTAAAAAAATTTGAAAAAGTGGAAAAAAGTGGGAAAAATTGAAATAAACGAGATAAATTGAAGGACACCAGAAGAAGTTAAATAATGTATGTTCAAGAAGAAATTGGAAAGTATATAATGTATACGAAACAAAGTTTAAACGTGCAGTTGAGTGTACACGAGACTAACATTAAACATAACTGCTCCTTATGTGCAAGAGAGCACTCCGACTAAGAATATCATCTCTCCCTCAATATCATTAAGTTTTCTTTTAGCCAAAATATAGGTTTTAATTTTAAAAAAACATGAAAATCATATTTTGTTCTCTTTGTTACGGAGTATGTTTTAATCTAATTTATTCACAACTTTTGGATTTTCTGCTAAACTTTATTTAATGATGACCCTGTATCTTTGATACCTTTATAGGATTTTTGTCTTCACATTCTCACATCCACATAAAAAGAAAATATTGTTAAAGACAATTTTTTTCGTACATGTTCACAGTTCAATTCACGATATGTTACAAGCATGGAGCATGGGAAAACAAAAAGGGTGGGAAATGTAAGATATTATACTTTAGGGTTTTCTTTTTGCCAAAGTCCTTGAAAAAAAATGTGTACATTTTTCTTTCAAATCTCTTATGGAGTACAAAATAAATTTGGAATTTCTTTCATTTCCTTCTTAGATTAAAGAAGAAAAATACAATGTCTCACTTCAAAGCAATTTAAAACACCACACTTTTACTCTTTTAACATTTTTCTTATTTTTTTCTCTTAGTTCAAAGAAGGGAAAAAAACTAAAATAAAAATAAAACATTGAAAATATACCAAAATAAGAATTCTATGTTTTTATTCCCGAGATAGAAGTTAAAATACATTTACATTACCAATAATAATCATGTACATTATTAAAAAAGAATAATAAAGTGCACATGTACAATGTCACATTATCAAAGTATAAACTCTTATTTAAAAAATAAAAACATAGAACTTTTATTTTAATACTTTATTTATATTTTAGTGATATTTAGAGGAAATGGTATAGAATGTTATAAGAAGAAAATCTAAGGTCGAATCCGGACAACTACCCTAAAAGATCATTCATCCAGGTCTATAAGACAGATTAAAATATCATTAAAAATCGATCAAATAATAATTATAAAAAAAACAATTAAACAAGCAAAAAAAGGCCCCGGGACTTGGAATGATGAAACCCTCAGAGTGAGATTCATATATAACCCATAAGGCAGTGAGTGACATATACACATTTTTTCTGCAAAAAAATCCCAAGAAAGTGGTAAAAGAAGCACCAGAGATTGAAGACTTAAAGAATGCATATTCCCCCCCGGGAAACAAAAGCCAACCTGGACGGCTTTCATATATACATGTACACAATGAGAGTATTACTTGAGTGTGGGGGGGGGAGCCCTACTGGACTCGGAGGGCTTCCTGCGGTACGAAAGATTCAAAACCAGTTTTCATGTCGAGCGCATCGTGCAAGAAGCCTCCGCTGCTGCCGAGGGGTGATGTGGCATGGGGTTCTTCTGCCTCCTCCGCGGTGGCGAAGTTCTTGTTGGCATTGAGCTGGGGTGATGATGATTCCTCTGCAATGGCTTCACGAAAATCATCTCATTAGACAATAGGGTCTGGACTTGGAAGTAAAGAGACTGTTTTTTCACAGGGGGGAAAGAAAAAATGGGAAAAAGTAAATATTGGGTGTTTGGTTAGGGCAAACGATATAGTCAAACAGAGAACACGCACGAGCCGCGATGACAAAGATTTCTGGCCATGAAAACACTTTTTTATCTGATTATCCCGATGTTTTTACCTATTTTACTTTTATTTTATTTGTTTGGACGGGATACCCTTGTCATTCGATCAACGTAATCCTCCTCCGTTCCAAAATGATGTTCACACTTCCTTTTCACATGGCAATGGCACCCAACGTTTCTCTCTTTTCTAAACAAATTCTAACCACGCTTTACCATTTATTTAACACGTTTATTAAAGCCATAGAGTGAAATTATAGACTTCATTTTGAACTGGACTAAGGGTCTCTTGTTTTCAAAACAAAGTGCTTTTCTCTCTTTCCTACCACTTTTCAGTTTTCTCACATCTTTATTCCTTTATTAGGTGCACCAAAGAAAGACCAAGGAAAAAAAACACAGACCCCACTCTTTATTCTATTTTTCCCTACAATTTAAAAAAGCACAATTTTTTTTGGCATTACCAACTTTTAAATATATACCAGATGGAGGGGTACTTTTGAATTTTTAAAACAGCACATAATTCTTCCACTCACTTGTTCACCTTTTGTCTTTATATGCACACTCTTTTCCTTTCCTTTTCTTTCTCCTCTATTTCTCTCTTGTTAACCAAACAAAACATTATGGGACAGACAAAGCATGATGGTTATACTGAAGTGAAAACATACCTGGAGACATTATATGATCTTCTTCTATTCCTTGGCACTTCTTTGGCAGAGGTTTTTGTAGCATGTCAGTGCCAGGGAAAACAATCAAGCTCATGCGCGTCATTTCTCGTCTCTTTGAATCTTCAAGGGGCAAGAAACCAAAAACCTTCGTCCAGGTTTCATGAAGTTCAGATATGGCAGGTATAACCAGTTGCTCGACCCCCAGCGAACTAAGTGCCTGACCAAGAGAAGTGTTTATAAATAAACAAAGAAAATACTCAAATGGGGAAATTACAAATAGGGCATTGTTGGAAAATTTACCGTTTCAACTGCACATAAGAGCCGACGGCACATCCCTTGGCGGCGAAATTTCTGCCTTGTACCAATAAAGGGCATCTCAGCCAACACACTCCCATGTAGCCTATATGCAACAACAAATGTTTTTTAGAGGCACCGAGGGCGTCTTGGTAAAACAAGAAGAAGCTTGTACTAATCAATATGATGAAGAAGAAGAAAAACATTGAGGGTCAGCTTAAAGTCAACCTTATGGATGCAGCAGCAACAAATTCATCACCCTTCTCGAGAATTATAGTAAAGAAGCCACAATAATTGAGCCGTTTGAAATTTGATCTGAGAATGATGAACTCACATTAGCAATCCGAGATATAAGAAAATAGAGGCTCTCCTACAGCTATACATATTGCTCTAAAGTCTACTTACCCGCAGTTATAGACAACATTGTGGATCATATTGATGTTGCTTCGCTGATCGACAATGGGCATAAAACACTCATCCATAACCGAAAACGCGACAGCTAATCTTGAGTTGCACTCTATCTTTGATGAACTATTATTTCTTCCAGTTTCATCCTCCTTCCCAACAAAACGTCTTTGAAGAACAGTCCAAGAAAACCCTTCAGGGATGTCATGTTTGACCCCAACAAGCATCTGAAGGCCCTCATAAAGCTATCGGCCAGAAATGTAAAAAATTGAATTAGGACAAATCATTCAATTACAAAAAGAATGAAACCAATAACCCTATATTTTTTGCAAAACAATCGAACAAAGGACACCATTACAGTGACCATGAGGTATATATAGGATCTATTGAGTATTCCGCAATTGAGTGACTGACCGCACAAATACTTAGCAGAAGTGAAAAGGCTTTTAGATTTACCTTCCATAACAGATTACCAGCTGTTATTATATTGTTATTTACCTTATATGCCCAGAAATAATAAAAAAACACACTATAAATATCGTTTGAGTTTACAACATTAGCTTTAAGAATTCAAACTCCTTGGAAGCTCTTTTATTTAATTCAAAGTGAATGACTTGGTTCACACATAAAAGTTACAATTGGCCTTGAAAATGCACTTTTACGAAAATTCTAGCAGTTCATCATACCAGATTTCCACCAATTCCATTGTGTAAACTTATTGCTTGCCATTTTATTTATATCACCATACCCCTATTAGTATGCTTAGACATGTATAAAGAATAAATCAAATAACCAATTACTCCCTCTGTCCCCAAATGAGAATCACACTTTCCATCTTTGTCTTTCCCAAATAAACATTTCACATCTGCTATTAACTGGATTAAATATGTGTGTCACAACATTTCTCTTTTCTAAACAAACTTTAACCATGCTTTTTACTTATCAACATTTTTCTTAAACTCCATGAAGCTAAACTACAGATAAGAGAGAGGCAGTGTATATTTTGAGGAAAGGGTAGTTTATTAAAAAGAATATGAATATATTAAAAAGAACTTTTTGTCAAAAAACAGCTTTTAAGTATACCACACGTAATATTTTTAAGAAACCACCTCATATAATGGTGCATACATTTCCGTGTAGACGACCGCCTCCACTTTGTTAAGAGGTGGGACATTTAAAAGGTTGTTTTTTTTGACAGCTTTAAAAGGCAGTTTTAGAAAACATAAAATTTATCTAGAGTAAATTGCTAAAATCATAAAATGGTTAAATAGCATTGGACTATTCATTACTGTAGTATGCATTCAACTCGATGCGAAGATAAATGTTGGCATTCCAAATAAGACACTCATTATGATCTCAAAAACCCCATATACTAAATTAACAAGTAATCTCAAGGCAACGAGCTCATCAGGAGAAGCAGAATAAACAACAGAGATTATACCTCTTCACAACCCTTTCCACAAAAAATCAAATCCATGGAATCCAAATTATCTGCAATCCTGTGCTCGTTACAAGAAAAATGAACTGCAAAAGGCCAAATCGAAAACCATGATGTTAGATTGACAATATCAATCCTAAAAGAGAAGTAGACTTAAAACAACAATAAGGTGCTCACATCTTTCCTCGCACAAATGACACAAGGGCAATTCAGAGGCAGTCAAATGGTCATCAACATTATCAGCAACAGTCCCACAGAATTTGCATGAACAATATACACATCGCCAATTTCCAGTAGGCAGCTTCTGCATGTGTACCCCACAAACAGCACTTTTAAGAAACTGACCAGATGTTTCATTTGAAATGCAAGAGTTTGCAACTTGACAACAGAAAATAAGTGTGACCATAAAAATGACCATAATTTATGCTTGGCATGATGTCATCGTACTTTTCATTCAGATGCATTTACAGTTAAACAATGTCTCTAAAAGTTGGACCCTGGAAAATAGTGGGAAGAGTTGATAGGTTTAAACTCAATGAAATGATTTTATATATTTCTGCTGCTAATTGTTTTATTGATCAACGTCTGTTAAACAAGAGATCTAAACACATTTTAAAAACTTCAAAAAAACATCATATTAAGCTTTTGCATTTTCCAAAGTAAAAAAGAACACAAGAAAATAAATTTCCTTGATAATTTTGTTGTCTGTTCTAATGTACTTTTATGGTAAAAAGATAGCAAAAATGGTCCATGAAAAACTTTTTTTATCGAGCTTTCAGAATCAAAATTCATGCCTTAATGTCATGGTACAAGAGTAATCAAAGATGGAGTATGCCCATATCAGCCCATATACTAAATAATTATTACCCTTTTACAAGAAATACGCAAAAACTACACCTCCCATAAAGTAAAGTTGTGACGAGTACAAAAAGATTAGCTGCACCCTTACTTCAATATTTAAGCAATTCTGATGGAAAGTTGACGGGCAACCGTCACAACAGATCAAATCGCCACCATCGCCGCAAATGTTACAAGTATCATCATTTGGGTCATCAGCATCCTCCACATTAAATTTATTATGATCATATTCTTCCTGTTTGCTCATCCACCACTCTGTCAAGCATTGTAGAAGAGAACGACCTGATTCTAGGCATACGTGTTGAAGCGGCTGGCATAGTGTACTTCCAGCGTGGCACTCAAAATCCAAAATCGTGAATGCTTGACCACAGCAGCCACAACAAATGCCAGCACCAGTGACCTTTCCTTCGCGCATTACTTTTGTCCCTTCATCATTCATGCACTGAACTTTTGAACCTAATTTGATTTTCCCTGAATCAATCATCCAAGACAAAAGATTTCTCTTTACATCATAAATGACAGATTCTTCACCATCTTGATCAGCAGACATTTCTACAGATCTACGTGCCAATAAAGCAATAGACTTTCTAGCCTGCCCATCTCTCTTTGGCTTTGAGCATCCCTTCTTTGGTGTACGACCATGATTATTTGCATTCTTTGTAGCAGTTCTCTTTAGATACTTGTCCCTAACTTTGGGGTTAGGATTTAAATTTTCCTTGCATTTTGGGTTCTTGCCACTTTTACTTCCTTTATCCTTTCTAGGCTTCTCGTTTCTAGTTCTGTATAGTGTTCCAAGTACCTCTTCAGGGATAGCAGTAAAGGCAGAGAGGGTCTTGTCATCTGCCCTTCCATGGTCAACTTTAGCTTTGAGTTTCTGATAAGCCAAAGTGACTGACCAGTGTGTTTTCCCATCACAGTCCACATAAACTGCATCTTTGTAATCCTTTGTAAGCCTCTGCCTATATTCTATAGTCCATCCTGCCTTCATCAACATCTCAACTATCTGATCTCTAACCACTTGCTGTTGTTCCCTTCGACCAGCATTCCCCTCTTTCGATTTCAAGGACTTCTTAGATTTCAAAATTACATTTTCATCATGTTTATTATCGCTGAACTTTTCATCAGGCTCCTTTTCTTTATCTTTCTGATTTTTAACAATTTCTAATGAACCATTTTTATCAGCGATCTTTGCATGCCTACCCCGGAGTCTATTCACCTTTGCCTTGTCCTTCCTGTTTGATGTGGCAATATTGTCATCATCCCGGATCTTGCAGGGCCGACCACGACCATCTTTCTTTTTTTTCCTGCCCCTAGTCTTGAATGCTTTTTGAGGTAGATTAATATCATGCTTATGATCCTCCTTTACTACTGACGCATCGACAAAGCCTGGATTAGCTTCAGTTTGCTGAGTCTCTGCTTGACTTGTAGAGTTCACCTTGGACCTCAACACCCTTCCACAGTTTCCAGTTTGACCCACTAAAGGTTTGTGGTTGTTTTTCTTTCTTTTGACTTCATCATCACAAACTTTTGCATTTTCAGCATTTTTCCTTTTTCGTCCTCTTTTTCCTTTCTGGATCACCTTCTCATCCTCAATCAAGTCACTCGTTCCACCATCAAGTGAATTAGCACTCCCAACAGCCACAGCCTGCCCACTAATATCACTTTCCAATTTTAGACATCCCTTGACAACATTAGATTCTTGTAATGTGACTGGTTCTTCCTTAATAGAGCCCACCAAATTAGAGATTCTGGATAATCCACTGTTCCTGCCCAAGTTACATTCCCTGGCTGCATCAAAAACACATTGGACCAACTTTGACTCTTCAGCACACACAGCAGCAGTTAACTCTACATCCCTATCTGACCCACCATCATTCTCCACAGCTTGCCCACTTCTTTCACTTTCCACTTTAAGACACCCATTCCCAACATTAAATTCTTGTAACAAAACTGGTTCTTCCTTAATAAAGCCCGGAACATTAGAGATTATGTATAATTCCCCGTTCTCACCTAAACTCCTTTCTACTACTGCACCGACGCCACATTGGACCAACTTTGACTCTTCAACACACCCACCAACAGCTGCAGCTAACTCTACACCCTTATCTAACTCAACATTTACCACTCTGCCCCTCTCCTCAAACTTATTACCCAAAGACAGAAAATCACATTTCTTCCCAGAAGCAGAGTCAGCTGTGATAGGAGTATCATCAGTTTCCGAAATGGGCTCCGAATTCAAATCCAAATCCACCCACCCTCCCTTACAGAAATCAATCGGTTTTAGCCAATCTGCCATCTCTTTAAGTTAACGCCTCAAATTCAAACAATGGGAAATCTAAACTTAACAAAATTTATACAAGTGTATCAAAAACCTGAAGAAATCCCCCCGAGAAAACACAGAGCTGGAATCAATTACACATCGATTCTCTGCAATCAAACACACGACTATAAAAAAAACGAACTTGTTTTTTTAACAAAAAGAAAAATAGACACAAAACAAAAAAAAACTGAAGAGCCTTACAGATTGAAAGGGAACTCCGAAATCCGAGCAGCGGCAGATAGATACACGGAGCTGTAAGTATATACGGCACGGGACTGGTAGATTAAACGGTCGGAATTCAATTTTTCTGGGGAAGGAGTCTAGAGAGAGAAACCTATCTGAGCAAGGGTTTAAGAGAGAGAGAGATAGAAGGTGGTGTGGGGGGGGAGAGATCGAGGAAGAAAGAGAATGGCTGGAAACTGTGAAATCCCCGTTTGGGGCCTGGGTGAAGGCTTGTTTGGCTGATGACGCGAGGGCGTGATCGTAATTTCGGACTGAAGAAGAGATTTTGAGCAAAATTAAAAGATTGCATTTTCCCTCCACCGCGTGCCCCTCGAAATATTTTTTTAATTTGCCACAAAATCAAATAATGTCGGGAAAGAGCAACCTCCGGTTGACTTGTGGTCCTATACTCCTATTGTCCCGTTAAGGATTCCTTCCTTAACTCAGATAAATCATCTTTTTAACTATCAAAATTCACCATAAATTTCACCAATGGTACCTGAACTTTAGTTGAAATTTTGAAGTAGTACCTAAACTTTAAATACTTTCAAAAAAATTCCCAAACTTACACAATCCTTTAACTAAAAGTCTATTTGCCCGTTTCTAGGTTAACTTCCAGTCACTTGGACCAAATTAGAATTTTATATATTTTAAAATTTTCAATTTGATCTCGTTTCTTTTATTCTTTTCTTCCGCTCCCCGCCGCCGTCACACCACCTCAAACTCGCCGGAAAATCAACCTGGTCCGATTCTGGCGGGACTAACGCCATTCTCTTCGTCTTAAGATTAGGATCAAGAATATTCAAACCATTTTTTCCAATTTGGCCTGCAACTCCTCGAATTTGAATTTTTCCACTCGAAAAACCCCTAAAATCCGAAATTGAGGTTTTTTCCAAATCGCCATCAAATCTTGCAATTGAGGGGTCTTTGGAGGTCGCCGAGATGCCACAAACACATTGGAGGGGATGAGCGGCGTCAATTTTGCCGGAGGTGGCCGGACATGTTCTTGACATGATATTGTACTCGAAAGTACTTAGTTTTGAGAGCGAACTCGAATTTGACTGATCCCAAAATGACTTGATAAAAATGGGTCAGATTCAGTTAAATCAAAATTCGACCTAACAGACTGCTAATGTAAGAGTTTTTTTAAATTATCTACTTTAATATGAAAAATAATATATTAAAAATAAAGTTACTTTTTATTTTTTCTTATTACTCGTTTTTAGTTTATAAACTTATATTTTTTAAACAAGTTCTAAATAGGGGTAATTAAATAAGTTTTATTTTCATTTAGTCTTGGTCGCACAAACACGAGATCGAAACTGTCACCCAGTCTCCTCGATCTCATTATCACCGTCGTTAACCTCCTTATTCAATTCGTCCCATCCCACCTTCTCTGCCCCTTCATCATTGCCAATCTCTATCATCCTTCCCCCCGGCATCGCTCACTGGCAATGCCATCTCCCCTCCTCGAACAACCATCCCCCCCACCCTCCTCGAACAACCGTCCCCTCCACCCTCCTCGAACAACCGTCCCCCTCCCCCCCATTACACATCGTCTCTCGCTAACTTAGATTCACTTCCACATCCCCCTTTATCGTCACTCCTGGAAAGCTGTAGCCAAACCCATCTCCAACCTAGACAAAGATCTAACGCATCCCAATGAAACAACAAGCACACAGGTAGGTTCTCAAACCCCAATTTCATAATCACAAAAAAAGTCTCAATGGCTTATCCCAATGTCTTATGGTTTGGTTTTTTATTGTTACTTTTGACTTTTTCATTATTGTAATTATAATATGAATCAAGTTTCAAGTAAAAAACAAATCAGGTCATTTTTTGATTAATCTAGCTGAGACCAATGTATATAACAATGATTCATCTCAAGCCAAATCTAATTTTAAACAGATCAGACATCATGTGTTTTGCAAGCTGACAATGACAATGAAAATTATTTAGGATCAACGAATAATAATTGTCTATGCTTGTCTGTCATGTAAAACACACATTTTCAAAACTTGGAATGGAAAGAGTTAAGAGCCTATGTTCAGAATACCACAGCAGGCCATATATCAAGAGTATACTGCTTTCACAGTACAAACTACAAACATCCCAAATGGATCATCCAAAAACATAATAGCTCAACAAGCAGAGAAAGTAAAAGATAACAGATGGCTATTGTGAAAGAAAAGTTGAAGCATAACCCTGTTACACTCCTAAGATTCAGCAAAAATGGAAGATAGATTGGGGGAAATCCATTGGAAAGGAAGAAAACATAATGAGAGAAAGTCTGGGCATGCAATTTCTTTTCCAAATTCAGCTTGACCTACATTTGCCACAGAATCATTACTTCTTTTTTGCAGCATCTCCAGCCTTGGTCTGCAATACACGTAAAAATCAGATTAACACGGATTCCATAGATAAGAACATCATTAGTTCAAAAAGAGATGCTTGATATTTCTATGAAGGTAATGTTTGTGTCTTTACCTTCTTCACTCCACGGACTTTCTTGGCTCTGTTCTTTCGCTCCTTCATTTGCTTTCGGGACTTCTCAACTTTAGTGGCCAACCCATTCTGCAAGAGTGAATTTAGTTTGATGAAAATAAACATAATGGTACTTTTTCTTCAAGACAACATGCATCCACACACACACACACATGACACATCATATATTATTAAAAATGATTCAGTAAGGCCAAGCCCCAAACAGCTATCATCAATACTAGACTTAAATCTTAAATTGCAAACAACATCCAAAAACAGTTTTCAGCAATATTATACTCAATCTTAAATGGAAAACAACATCCAAAAATTGTAACCTGAGTACTAAGGTTGTCATAGAGCCAATGATGAAGCCATTACACCGTTTTATTTTTATTTTTTTTGGGTGGTGGGGGGGGGGGGGGTTCAGTAAATATCTTTAGAAATTTCATGACATGGCTACATTAGAATGTGGTCTGAAAGTATGTTAAAGCTACACAAAGATGAGTATGACCAGGGACTAAATAAACAATATGTTAAGTATAAAACACGTCATCCAGCTAGAGTAAAAACATCTAGAATAAAATGTATGGATTGATAAAATTACAAACTATTGAAGAAGAGGAACAAAAATCTAGAAAATGATTGTTCACAAATAAATACTGCATATTTCACAACAAAATATGGAAAGAAAATCCAGTCTTCCATACATCCAAATAAGTGTTTGTAAATGTGCTTTATGTGAAAAAAGGTTAATTTCGTGCCCATGGAAACAGGAAAACCCATGGTTTTTCACCCATATTAGAGATGCACTTGGAACTTTAGGCGCAGCTGTTACTAAGGACTAGTTTACAAAAAGCTCATATCTCATACAATTCTTTTGAAACACTAGCATTGCAGGGCATAGTTAAAGCAAAAACATAGACACGGAAGCACATATGGCAGAATGGAACAACATGCAATAGATCAAACCATGGTTAAGAACATACTCTGATGAGCCTATACTTGGGCTCGTATTTCTTTGCATTCTCAACAGAGTCATAGATCAGACCAAACCCAGTTGATTTACCTCCTCCAAAGTGAGTCCTGAACTTAAAAACAAATATGGCATTGGAATCTTTCACTTCATACATCCTTGCCAGCTTTTCTTTCAGCTCCGCCTTCAAATTCAAACCACCACAATGCCAGAAACATGAGTTACGTGTAATCCCTGATTAACAACGTTTACCTCGAGATTTATAACGATTGAATCTGAACTAAACATTTCTGATACTAAAATTAACCAAAAAACCAAAAATATAACCTTTGAAACATTGGCCCTTCCAGGGTGGAGAACATCGATGACCTACATCAATTCGGAAGCACAAGATGTAAGCGAAAACAATAAATTAAGCTTTCTAACAGCGAATGGGAGTGGGAGTTCTTACGAATTGTTTCCTTGAGAGAAGGCGATTCGTCATGAATTTACGTGTCCGGATGGTCACTGCCTTTTCCGCCATTTTTCTGCTCCGAGCTTGGACGCGGTGGCCTTGCGCTGTCTACTCCGGCGGCTTTTCTTCCGGGTACTAAGCACTAGGCCTCCGTCCTGATCTAACTCCGCCGCGAAGACACGATTTCAGTCTCTACTTAAGCAGGGTAGTTTTAAAGCTAGGGTTTACTTTTCAGTATTGGGCCGGGTCCCAATTTAGCAGAATTGGTTTAGCAAAATTCTGTTTTTGATTGGGCCGGATCCCAATTTATATAGGTGGTGACGATTCAAAATATTTCCGTTACTATTATTCTTTCTGTCTCTCAAAATATACAAGATTTTGAAAACATTGCATTCTTTGTTGATTTTTTCAAAAATACATTTTAGATGTAATACATAAGTGTGGAATTTGATAAATAGATTAATAATGAATATATCTGATCTGATAAATAAATAAAAGTGACCTTTTATTATACTTCGTCCCAAGGTGTAAGCAACATCATGCTAAACAAATAGCGTAGTTAAAACTTATATACGCCGTAGTTAATATTTGGATAAAAAATTAACGGTACAAATTACTTAGAAAATGATAACGTTAAACATATCGTGGAGATTGTTTTTTTAAAACGCTAACGCTAATCGTTAAAGCTATTTCCAAACAGAACCCTACAAAACAAATATTAACTACGGAGTATAATATTTTATTTTATTAAATGGGCCCTCACCCCTCAAGTCCACGTTCAATTCCATCGTTTCTGAATGCCATAGCGCTATAATCCCCTTCATCTTCTCCTTTCACGGTGAATCTCTAGTTATGGGACGACTTACATCTGGGATTGCCGTCCCCGATGACCGGCGGCGTACCGTCAGAGACAGCGACCGACGCCGTTACTCTCCCGAACCGGACGCTCATCGACGGCGCTATCGTAGCCGAAGCAGGACTAGTAGTCTCAGCCGTAGCCGTAGCCCGGATTACTCGAGGTATGAACCTTCGTCATCCCATAATTTTCGTCGTGACCGGAGATCATATTCCCCTCACCGTTCGAGCCACCGGCATAGCCCTGTCAACAAACCCTACCAATTCGAACAGCCGCGAGCAGATCGGAGGAAACCGTATTTCAACGGAGATTACAGACACATGCGATCTGCTGGATCGGAATCGGATGAGGATCTGAAAGGATTGCCATTTGAGGAGTACAGGAGGCTGAAGCGTCAGAAGTTGAGGAAAATGCTTAAGAATTGTATTTGGAATTGCACGCCTAGCCCACCTAGAGCTGAGAACGATCCAGAAGAAGACGAAGATCCAGACGAAACTCAGGACAATGATTTGAAGGACAAGGTGAATGAGACTAGGGATTGCTCGAAGATGGATTCCAAGCGCCCCAGTGATGATTCATCCGAGAGCGAATCTGATTCTGATTCTGAATCATCCGATTCTGATTCTGAATCAGACGATTTGCGTTATAGGAAGTCTAAGTATAGGAAGAGGAGGAAATCTAGCTCTATACACAGAAGTAGAGTAAGATTCCCATCTGAAAGTGAGAGTGAATCAGACGATTCAAGTGATGATTCAGAAGTTAAGGCAAAGAGGAGAAGGAGCAAATCAAAGAGAAATCAAAGCAGGCAGCACAAGAAGAGGAGCCAGAAAAAGAAGAGGGATAGAAGTCGGCGCAGTAGGAAGAGCGAAACAGAGTCATCAGAAGCTAGTGACACATCAGAAGATCAGGTCAAGTCAAAAAAGGCAGGATCTTCATCTTCAAAGTCTGGGCATGGAAGAAGTAAAAGGAAAAGGTCTGTTCCCTCAAGCCCGAGCTCTGATTCTGCAGCTGATGCAAAAACCAAACACAAAGCTGAAGAAACATTGGGAATCCCCCTAGTCACAGACGAGGTTCTAGAATTAAAAGAACTGATCGAGTCGAGGAAGAAGCCTCCTGTTGATAACCAGCCCATAGTTGGCCCAATGCCTATGCCCAAAACAGATGGACAGCCTGTAAACTACGGAGGGGCACTTCGGCCTGGTGAAGGTGATGCTATAGCCCAATACGTTCAGCAAGGGAAACGTATCCCACGTAGAGGTGAAGTGGGTCTTTCAGCTGATGAGATTTCAAAGTTTGAGTCTTTAGGGTATGTGATGAGCGGTAGTAGGCATCAGAGGATGAATGCTATTCGTATCAGAAAGGAAAACCAAGTTTACAGTGCTGAGGATAAGCGAGCATTGGCTATGTTTAATTACGAGGAAAAGGCGAAGCGTGAAACTAAGGTTATGGCTGATTTAAAGCGCTTGGTGAATCGCCACACGGTGGGCTCTGATATTGTTCCCTCTCATGATCCATTTGCCGGACGATCCTCTGATGTGCCTGATGTTTGAGATCTTATGAATAGAGTTTGAACAGAAAAAAAAAACTTCTCTTGAATGCATCTAGCAAACAGCCTTGTTGCATGTTTAATCTGTTCTGCATCTCAGAACTTTAAATTCTGTTTCTTGGTTAAATTTGTAATCATATTCTCTTTCTATCATCAACTATGGAGTAGTCTGTTTTGTGCAATTCACTTCATTTTCATATGACCAGTTAAACACCCTTGAAGTTTAAGAGAATTTTCCTACAGACAAAGTGCATGAAAAAGTGTAAATGCCCCAACTGATCCCTTTAGATCTGAATCTTGCTCTAACAAAACAGTGATTTGTAGGAGTCCTTGCAAGCATGTTTTCAGGTTGGCTTGATGTTCTGCAGCATTTGAGAAATGCAGTTTGCTTAAGCGAGGTATGATGTCTATGACTTCTTCTCTGGTTGATTAATACTTTCATAGATGATAGTAAGTTTGATTTAAGGCCGGGTTATAATATCGGAACTTGTGAGTGTTTGGTGAAGTGTAAATAGGATTCCAATTTGATATCTCCGAATTCAAAAGAGATATCAACCTGAGGTTTGATATCTCCCTCCGCTGGCCACCTCTACTGGCCATCTGCCCTACCACCCCTTGCCTGTTTTGGATATCTCCAAATACTCTCATTTCAAATTTCAAAACTCGTTTCATTTCTTCCGGACTTCATAAATATGAAATCAATCATGCTTCTCTCACCAAACATGCCTTTAATAGATCTTCAGCCTTGCTTCTAAGCTAGTTTTGGATATGCATTTTGCTTCTGGGAAATACTGAAGTGGAACCTTAATAGCAGCATATTAGTGTCAACTGTCAACTACGTTTTTCTCTTCATTTCTTTTCTATGACATCCTATGTTATCTTGATAGCAAGGCTATTACTCAGTTTTTTTTCCTCCAATCCTTGAATTTTTCAATGGCTTTTGAGTTCTGACCCTAAATTCAGACTTTTTCTTAGCTCAAACTCTCAAAGCCTCGAACAATAAAGAGTGTACTCTTACTCCCATCTAAGATGTTTGGCTTTTTACATCTTAAACCCGGCACTACTGAAGGGTACAATGAATTATCAGATACTAATTGGTTTGCTTTTGATTGATTTTGCTTATTAATCTAGGATTAGTTAATCTAATATTTTTTTAGGATATTGGATGATACTAATCTAATCTTTCAAAAAGTTAGATTAGTTACCAAATTTGAAATGATATGTCATCCCAAATTCTTGAGATATATGCATGATTTTCTAATTTTTCAGGTCCAAATCATTCTCAATGGAAGTAGACAACTTCCAAATGGTGGGTGCGTGTGTGTGAATGTATTTTCCATTTTCATTTCCATATCAAGCATATAAGTTGTGAAAATAATTCTAACTAGGCAAACTCGATTTTGAAATAATTAATCATAAAATCAAACCAATTATTTACTTTTTCGCTTATTTTGTGATTTACAAAAAAGTCAGGAGTTTATTTTGGAGTGAAATGAGTGTTACAAAATACAAATGATGAAGATAACAAGTCTTTTATATACTACGGAGTATCTTTGTTTTAGTGTATTTGTTTCATTTGTTTTTTAAACTAAACTAAAAAAATTAAATTTTGATTACTCTCAATTTGTATTACATTAATATAATAAAATAAAATTTCAAAAGTTCTTAGCTACATAGATTTAATAAAAATATTTTTATATTAATATACATTATGGAGTTCAATTTTTGATTAATTTAAATTTACAGAATAAAATTTATTTGTTTGATTAAAAAAATCAAATTTACAAATACTATATCTTAAAATATGTTAGTCACCCACACATTTTTTATCAAAAAAGTTGTTTTTAGGAAAATAAAAAAGTTCTGAGAATTTTTATTGAGTTACATCACTAATTTCACACAAAATTTACCTCATTCATTTTCCACTATTTTTATTAACGTCAAGACGAATACCACCGTGTTAAACACAAAACTAGGAAAAAATGCACCATAGCCCCTTGTGCTTTCAATAAATAGCTCCTACACCCCATGTCCTCTTAAAAATAACTTGTAATATCTCTTTAGTTTTTAAAGGGTGCACACGCACCCCTAATTTATTTTTTTAATAATTCACATGGAACTCACTTTTATCAACAATGGCCAAATAGTTTCGGTGCCCCTGTGGTTTGGAAAATTGGCATCAAAATCCCATGTGTTTTCAAAATTTATTTCTAAAGTTCCCGTAGTTTCAAAACGTTGAACCCACACCCCATATAATCATTTTCCGGCAAAAAAGGGGCATTGGCGCATAATTTCTAAACCATAGGGGGTATTCGTGCTCATTTCTTATTTTAGTTTATTATTTGTGTTTTCCTTTTTTTTAAATATTTTGTATCTCTTTTTCCTTTTCCTATATTTTTTTTAAAATATATTTTCAATTTTTATAAAGTTTTAAAAATTTTAAAATTCTTTGTGTTTGAAATAAAAATAAAAATAAAAAATTAACATACATTACATCTATCTCAAATTAAAAAATTTTATTTTTTTAGAATATTTTTTTGGAAAGTTCGAAAAAACCCAGAGTAAAAAAACAAAAATATGGAAAAACGAAATGAAAAAAATAAAATACGCAAAAAAGGTCTTATACAAAAAAAATTTGGACACGCCTAAAAAAGTCCTTAGAATTGAGATGTCCAAAAAATATATTCATTTTAATTTTTGTATTATTTTTTTCTTATTTTATTCCTCATTTTTTCAAAGTTATCAAAAAAATTCTTTTTTCAGAAAAACAAAAATTGTTAATTTCAAACGTACATATGCATTATATTTTACAGTACTTTTCAAACAAAAATAACTTTAAATTTTAAGAATATTATAAAAAAAATTTAAAAAACCCTAATTAATGAATTAAACAAAAAAATGGAAAAAAAACAAAATAAATCAGAAATAAAAATCAGCACTGATACCCCTATAGTTTAGAAAATATGCACCAATGACCCCCTTCTTTGCCGGAAAAATGGCCGGAAAATGATTAGAAGGGGCACGGATGCAGCATATTGGTGCCTGTTTTGCAAACCACGAGGGGTACCGACGCTATTTGGCCTATCAACAATATACCTCACCCAACTTTCCCAAATTCTCACTACCTCCATCGATCGCTGCTATTTTCATCATCTCCAAGCATTCTTCCAATTTTTTCCCCTGCTATTTGGGATATTTTATTTTTATTTTAATTGCATACTTACCTTGTCACTAGTATTGTTAGTTTATAACCTGTACATCTTTGGTGCTTGTTTTGAGATGGGGTTTTATGTTTTCATGGGGTGTGGGATTGCAAGTATCAAGGCCAGTCCACTGGAAAGTGGCATTCTTTATAAACTTTCATAAAGAATTAAAAAGATCAAACAAATTAAAAATTCATCTATTTCTGATGCTCACATTGTGAAAGTACTGTTTGAATTATCATGCTCTATGAAATGAAATTGTTTTGGTGCATAATTCTTCTGTTGTGATTTTTTTTTTGGAATTGATCTGATGTATATTGGCACTTGATGTTGAGTGAATAATGTTCTATGAAATGTTTTATAAAATGGATGTATATTGGCATAGATATTGAGTGAATAATATTTCTACCATGATTTTCTTATTTATTTTTGCTTTGAATTTTTCCCCCAAATAATTTCATCTTGCATGATGGGTTGCTTCTGCCATGAGTGTTCTCATGGAGATGGGTCAAGATAAATACTTTTCCCCTATACTCCCTCCCTCCACAAATAAACTTTACAGGGTCAAACTTTATTCACTTTATTGGTCTATTTTTGTCATCCATTTGATAAAATAATATAGTCATGTCACCTCTAGTTTTGTAGATCTTTTGATATAATTTTTTAATATGTAATTTTTATTTTTCAATTTTACACCATTTTTCATATAAAATGATTTGAAAATAACTTTAGTCAAACAACTTATTCAAAAAAACTTTAGTCAAACATCGTAACGTGTAATGTAAAGTTTATTTATGGACGGAAGAATATCAAAATGGGTCCATGTGCACCTTTTACAAAATATAGGTATATTACCCGAGTATAAATTACTTTTAAAACCACCGGAAGTTGAAGCTTCTTTTTTGAAAGCACAGGGGCTGTGGTGCATTTTTTCCCACAAAGCTAAAAGTCCAGCAGATTCCGGCTTCGAAACCACAAAGAAAGACAAATGGCCGCCGCCGGAGTACACACCACCCTCTCCGTCTACTTCTCTCCCCCGCCGCCGCTACACATTTCGCTCAAAGGGCACCGATTCTCCAATGTTCCTATTTCCGGCCCAAGATTTGCGCCGGCGGCGTGCAACAGATCTGGCAGGAAACCATCCGCCGGCAGCAAATTCAGAGCGGTTTTCCGACGAAGCAAGGGAAATGATCTGAGAGAGGAGGCGTTCGTAGACCAAAACGGCGTCGTAGAAGACATGGACGCCTATCCCGACCATCTCTCCCCGGAATACGCCTCCGTTTGGGACACCAAGCCCTCCTGGTAGGTATTTGCTCCTCGGTCCTCACTTTTCTGAGGAATACTTCTCCGACCCAATTCACCCAAAACATTTTCTCTCCTTGGTCCTCGCATTGACATAAATTTCTTCCCGGGAAAACAGAACGGAGAGGAGGGAAACATATTGAGGGTGTTTTGGTGACTGATTTTGAAGTTGTTTTTAATGTAGTAATTTATAAGAGAATTAAAATGAAATTGAAAAATAAATTTTACAAATTAAAAAAATTGCATCAAAAGGTCTACGAAACAAACTATGACATGATTATATTATTTTATCAAATCAATAAAAAAATAGAAAAAGAAAGTGATAAGTTTATTATAGAGTCGCAAAACTTGCAAACAAATTGAATATTGTATTAGACTGCATTCTAATCATAATATTCGTCTAGTATGATTTTTTAAAGGCAAACTCGTTAAAATTTTAGGATCAATTAAAAAAAACCCAGCATTTGGACAGTTAACTGTGTGGTTAAGTTGTGTGTTATGAATGGGTAGGTGCCAGCCATGGACAATAACAACAACTGGTATAGTGGCAATCACTGGAAGCTGGCTGGTTTTGCACTCTCCCATTGCCACACTTGTGGTTCTGGCTTTGGTCTCCACATGGTGGTATACCTTTCTCTACTCTTATCCCAAAGTAAGTCCTCTCTTCTATCTCTAATCGAGCCTCATTTTGGATTTGTATTTTTTTCTTCTGCGTATCGTGCATTTACCGATTGCAACTAACGAATCACAAAACCGAGTCATTGTCTTGTGTTTATTCTCCAGGCGTACGCGTCGATGGTGGCCAAGAGAAAGGAGAGAGTAACAAATGGACTTGAAGACACATATGGCTCAAAGAAGAGTGGTCTCTAATGAAGAAATTTCATGTTCTCAAACATTTGATGTGCATACATGTGTAATAAATGATGAAATTATATTCTCCCTCCATCCCAAAAAGTTTAAGTTGAACAATTTATCTTTTTGAACGTCCAAAAAATACGGCTCTCTCTTGTTTGAACAAAGAGTTGTTTTTTCGCAATCTTAAGATCCACACGTGAAATGTGAACCTTCTAATATTTTGGCAAATGATTTTTTTTTGCAAAAGGACTAATTCTTTTATGATATTAATGCACTAAGATTTTTGAAATGAACAGAAACCATAATATCACGTAAGAATTTGCCATAAAATCTGACCATTACAAGGAATTTAACTTTTCATTAAACTCCCGTATCACTATAACGAACTAGTCCTTCGTGATTTAGATCAGAAATGCTCGGATCACAAACTGATCACATATTTACTACTCCCTCCGTCCCCCTGTATTTGTCCACATTTGACTTTTGGAACTGTTCATCTAAACACTTTGACTCATCAAATTCTCTCAATGTGTAAGCCTAAATATAGTCATGTGTGATCTTATTTGATTTGTCTTAACATATAGATTATTAATATATAATTTTTATAATTTTTTAATATACAAATTACAAGATAAAATGGATTAAAGAAGTGCATTGGATGGTGTGCAAAAATGAAAGTGGACAAATACAGGGGGACGGATGGAGTATTTGTGAATTAAATTTTAAGAATAAAATATTCTAAAATAATTTAAATAGTAAATTTAATACAAAAATAATAAGTTTGTAATGTCTGTGACTCTAACATTTGCTCCGTTTAGATAATATACAAAAGGAAAATAAAGAGATTCGAGGGTTTTCGTTGAATAATATATCAACTCCATGGCAGAATCTCAATATTTTCTTTTTGGTTTCAGTACAAGCTTAATCCATGGTGCATTAATAAAGGAAAATAAGTTGCAAACTATTGGTTGCCTAATTTCAAACACATGGCACTATGCCTAGAGGCAAACACACAAATTTAAAATAATCTATGGCCAAATATTAAGAAATTTTTATACTCTCCAAGTATAAACCATTACAACTCTAAAAACAAGGTATGACCTCTCAATTATAAGATTGAACAAATACTACACTGATAGGTTTAGAGCTACCAAAAGAAGTACTCCGTATAACCTATGATTTCACATAAAGCAATCCATAACAAAGATATAGTGTCTCAAATTAATTAACATTTTCATAACAATTTCCGATTCGAATGTACATCACTTTCATATGAGTATCATGCTATGCCCTCACCCAAATGTTCCAAGAGGCATAACTGAACACACAGCACATAATCCATCAGTAGTATATAGGTGGAAATCACACACGACTCCTCATGGAACATGCGTCTATACATTTACGACTGGAGTAGAAAACTTACCGGGAAGGAGCTGACGAAGAAGATGAAGAAGAAGATTGTTTGATTAATCTTGAACCCAAACCCTCACGGTTCTATCATTGTCAAGTCCTGCGGACACGATCATGTTCACCAGAGGGTGACAGCTCACACAGATGACCGTATCCGTGTGCCCCTCCAGCTTTTGCAGCAAATTCTTTTCTTTTTGGAGATCCCATATGTACACACAACAATCTTCGGATCCCGAAACGATGTACTTCGCAGACGTAACCGAAAATGTGGGTGTGATGCAATACGTTTTGTTCGCGTGCTTCGTATACGTCTTTATTACCTTCCCAGTCGCGTAATTCCACAGTTTCTTCAAACATCACCAATAACAAAAAATGAGATACAGAAAAGTAAACACAGCAAGAATTCCCTACAATATTTGAAATTATGAAATTTCAAATGAATTCTAGTTCCCAAAAACTACGTCAAACTTTTGATTGAATGCTCAAGAATGTGTTTTATGCTCTCGCAAGAATCAAACAGAAGCCAAATAACAAATACTCCGGTAATAAAGGAAAACAAGATCTTCAAAAATTGAAAATATCAGAAATTTAAGAGATGGGTTGAAAGCTAAACTCACAAGAGTATCATCGCGAGTGGCGACGAGTATGAACTTGCCATTGGGAGAGAATTTGGCAAACGAAACGGGGTGGTCCACATCATTTATGAGGGTCTTCAAGCACGCGCCAGTGGTAGGGTCCCAAGTCTTACAAGAGCCGTCATGGCTGCTGGAAACAAGCATAGTGCCGTCCTTGTTGAAATGCACCGCGGTGACGGGCAGGGAATGGGCCCGAATCACGTGCACGGACTTGCCCGTTTTCACATCCCATATCCGGATGGTCTCGTCGAATGATCCGGAGGCGATGAGGTTGGATTGGGGGTTAAAATTGACGCAGAAGACGAAATTGGTGTGGCCGCGGAGGGTCTTGCGGCACTCGCCGGAGCTGGCGACCCAGATGCGGATGGTGCAGTCGTCGGAGGCGGAGCAGATGTAGGTGGAGTCGGGAGACCAGGCCAGGTCGGACACGCCGTGGGAGTGGCCCACGAGATGGGAGAGCTTCGTTAGGGTTTCGGATGACCAGACAATTAGGGTTGTGTCCAAAGAGGCGGAGGCAAAGAGCTGGCCGTCGTTCGAGAACTTCACGCAGGAGAGGGCCCGTGAATGAGCCGCCAGGACTTTCTTCTGTCGATACGGCCGGTAAGGTGCTGTGCTGTTATTGTTTGTCGCCGGCGCCGCCATCAGATTGACAATCAGCGGTGCCAGGGCCGGTCCTTAAACCCTGAGCAATAAAAATGGCACTATAGCATTATACCCATTTGCTAAGAACGATTCTATGAGTATCAAAACAGAATTGATTTTTTTATATTATCAACGTGCAATTCATTCGTCATTCTGAATAAAAATTGAAAATTGAAATTCAAAGAAGGAGAAGAAGAAGAACTCGAGGAAATCGGACCATTAAAATTTTAAAACTACCCAGAATAGATTATCTAAAAGAAGGAATAGAATTATGGATGAGACAGGTTCTATAGCCACTGGAATCCGGGAGGGTTATGAGGGTTATGAACGGAGCTCCGTAGGGAGCAGTAGCTTCCGTAGCCACCGGATTCCAGTGGCTATGGAACCGGCCTCATTATGGATTTCATAGATGATAATTGGTAGATCATACCAGGAGGGTGGAGCACTGTAGCCGCGGAGGCCGGAGGCGGCGGAGTGCGTCTTCGGCTTGGCTCTTCAGAATTCAGAGATTGGAAAAATTGGAGGGCGCGACTTCGTCGGCCGCCGATTCACTGCCCGGTAGTGCGCTGAGCCGCGGATGCCTTCAGACCGATTTTCAGAGACGGCAGTTTGCAAAAGCTATAAGTTTGCAGGCCTCTCTCTTTCCTAACAAGATCTAGCGGTTAGACCAGTCGAACCGACCGCGACAGGAGACACAACCGTTCCAACCCCAAAACCCAGAGAAAACTCAGAAAAATTGAGTCGGCTCAGAAAAATCTGCTTAAGGCTCCGTTCCGTTCAACTTATTTTTTTTTATTTTTTCTTATTCTTATAAAAATTAGATTCGATCAGATCAGATTAAACCAGATCAGACCAGATCGAATCAGATCAGATCCAATCAGATTAGATGAGGACTTATTAAAATCAAATCCCATTAAGAATTATTATTATTATTATTATTATTATTATTATTATTATTATTATTATTACTACTATTATTATTATTACCATCATCATCATTTTTAGTATTGTTCTTAAAAATGAAAAAGAATCTATACATTATTTAAAAAGACATGAATTTTTTTCCACTCATGCATAACACTTATATATGGAAAGTATTGACAACATAAATGATAGTTTAATTATTTTACCTTGATGTTTTCCTTCCATTTTAAGTATGTTTTCATTTTCATTTTTATTTAAATGTTATTCCATTTAAGCATTTAAATTAAATTAAATTAAATAGTAGTGAACCATTGGGGAATTGAAGTATGGAAATAAAATACACTGCCATTTAAATATTAAAATAAAATTTAAAAATTACTAATTAATAAAGTTTGGACACGATTAAAATGATTTATTTCAAACAAACTACAATTTAATTATTTATCATTAAAAAATATAATTTACAAGCACAAACACGTAAAAATGGTAAGTTTTCTAAAATAGATTAGAAAATAAATATGGTACGGTAAGCAAATGATACTATTTAAATAAAAGAATAAAATAAAAAACTACAAATTAATATTAATAATGTAATTTAAAAGAATGGAAATGTTTTAAAAATGACAAATGTTCTAATTAGAAAATAAATAGATATGGTATGGTAAGCAATTAGAACCATTTAAAAACGAACATAAAATAAATGGTAAGTTTTCTAAAATAAATTAGGTCAGCGTTCTAAAATAAAAGAGAAAACAAAATACTCATTCCGCCCCCAATTTGATTACAAAAGTTATCGAGAGGAGAGAAAAAAATTGTAATCTATTTAGGGACAAAGAGAGTACATCTAAAAATGATAAGTGTTCTAAAATAAATTAGAAAATAATTTGGTTTGGTAAGTAATTAGTACGCTTTAAATATTAAAATAAAATATAAAATATAAAACTGCAAAATTAATATTAATACTATACTTTAAAAACATGATTTTCTTTAAAAAAAGGAAGTGTTCAAATTATAAAATTAGAAAATAAATACGGAATGGTATGTCACCACGATAAGCAAATGGTACCATTTAAACACAAAATAAAATAAACGGTAAGTATTCTAAAATAAATTAGGTAAGTGTTCTAAATAAATTAGAAAATAAAATAATTATTAAAATGATAAGTATTCTAAAATATATTAGAAAATAAATACATATGGTAAGTAAATGATACCATTTAAATAAAAAAATAAAATAGAAAACTACAAAATAATACTATCAATTAATACAACAATTTACAAGCATGGTAACGTGTAAAAATGGTAAGTGTTATAAAATAAATTAAACCATCGATGGGAAGGGATGACCGTTGTAGGTCATTTAATGTTGATTCTTTCCTTGTTTGGAAGTCAACCTCCCGCCCAGCGATGAGAAGCTTGTTGGGAAAAATATTATAGATTTTGATGATGATGTATTTAGAATGTATTAGGGACTTTAAGCCTCCCCCAATATTCAATGTAATTTTTCTTTTTAGAAATATTGTCAAAACCGAGCTCTTGAGATTTCCAATAAAACTGTGATATTTCTTTAAGCGTTTTGATGCCTGAAGACTTAATCAAATTCAGTGATATGAAAATTGGATATCTTGATCGGAAATGTCAGAGACACGTAAGGATTTCTCAATCAGATGAAAATCCTCAGATCCGGAAGACTACATAAGAACCGGATGTCTCGCTACATAAGAACCGGATGTCTCGCTTCACCCCCCCCCCCTCTAGACTTTGTATTTCACCACTTTGGGACCACCAAAGCTTGTACCCATCTATGGGTAGGCAACCGTTGGTTTCAAAACTAAAGGAAAATTGGCTTACCAGCGATGGGTAAGTCCCAAACATCGAGGAAGCCAATATCCTGCAGATCCCAAATCTTTTCAATCCCTTAAATCAAGCTAATCACCGCTTTAATGTATTGGTCCGTTGGAGCCTATTTTTGCACTATAAAAAGGGGTGTTTGGGTCTGCTTTTCTCACCAATTCACTTCACAACATCTATACTTTCATTGCATTCAAATATCATCATTTTCCATAGCTTTCTAGAGCCATTTTGTGTGAAGGTTGAGTTGTTCTTGAGCGTACTTAGTTTACTCATAATCTACTCTATAAGAGAGTCTCGTTTCTTGAGTGTACTTGTGTTCTTAGACACGTTGAGAGAACGTATTTCTCTCGGTTGATTCAAAGGAAGGTCTGTTTCCTTTGAAGGATTCGTTGAGGTTTGTGTGACTCGAACTCTCAAGTTGTAACGGTTTGTTAAGCACCCGCAAGCTTAACGAGATAGTAGTGTAGCTCGAGAGAGTCTCTCGGGAGGCTGGATTAGCCACAAGTTATGGTGAACCAAAGTAAAATTCGGTGTGCCTTTTACTCTTCTCTTTACTTCTCTTTTAATTTTTAAAATCCTGCGATTTCTCCGATCAAACGCTATTCACCCCCCTCTAGCGTTGGTCTATTATTCTAACAATTGGTATCAGAGCCTAACTCGCGTCCAAACTTAACCGTTTGAGAGTAAATCGATCATGGGTTCTTTTTCTAGAAATCTCTATGCAGGAATTGGAGAAGGTCAGTCCACATCTAGGCCACCACTCTTTGATGGCACCAACTATTCCTATTAGAAGGAACGGATGAGAATCTATATCCGTTCCACCAACTTCCAATTATGGTTGGTCATCAAAAATGGAGAGCAAATCCCAATGAAGAAAGTAGGAGAAACCATGGTCCCAAAAACCGAGGATGAATTTGATGCCGAGGACATCAAAAAGGTCGAGAACTACGCCAAGGCTATCAACATGATGTACTGTGCCGTGAATCCTGATGATTATCGCAAGATCTCTTGTTGCACCACTGCAAAAGAAATGTGGGACAAGCTGGAGGTCACACATGAAGGTACGGACCAAGTTCGGGAAGCCAAAATTGATTTCCCTAACGCAGGAGTATGAGATGTTCAGAATGAAGGAAGGCAAAAAGATTGATGATATGTTTGATCGGTTCTCAAAGATCATCAACGACCTTCATGCACTCAAGAAGACTTACGCCAACAAGGATCTTGTGAGAAAAATCCTGCAAAGTCTCACACCCGAATGGAGATCAAAGGCAGATGCAATCTACGAATCCATTGGAGTCTCAAATGTCACCATCGACGGGTTAAGAGGTAATCTAAAAACTTATAAATCTACTATTTTAACCCCGTCTTTGGATGAACAAAAGAAGAAGGGAATATCGCTGAAAGCAACCAAGGAGACCATGGAAGAAGACTCAAGCGATGATGACAACGAGTCAACGAGTTCGGTCTTGTCATCAAGAAATTCCACAAATTTATGAAGAAGGAGTTTGAGCGGAAAGGAAGAAAGCACGATGCCCCCCCGAAGTGATATGGCTGTGGCGAGATAGGCCACATCAAGCCGAGGTGTCCAAAAGGTAAAAGCGGCAAGGACAAACCTGGCTTCAAAAAGCAACGTGCTTATATCTCATGGGGTGGTGATTCCGGCAACGAGTCAACTGACCAAGAAGAGGAGGAAGCTGCCAACCTCTGCCTCATGGCACACGAAGACCACACCGACGAAATACAAGAGGTATGTACCCCTTCTTCCGACTCTTACACTTTTGAAGAAATGCAAGAAGCACTTCATGAGCTTTATGATGAATTTGTTAGCGCTTCTAAAACCAACAAATCATTAAAGAAATGTCTTTCAACCCTTGAAAATGATTTTGAAAAACTGGAAAACGATAATGAGAAGTTGAAACAAGAAAATAAATTTTATGGAAAAAGAAGCGCTGACAAACCGGAAAGCTATTCAAGTGAATGTGAATCTTACAAAACTTTAAAAGAAAAGGTTGCAAAATTTGAGAGTACGGTTAAGAAGTTTAATACACCACACAAAGATCTTAACTTACTTCTTGACACTATGCATTTTTCTAATGAAGGAATATGTTTTGATAAAAATGAACCTAAGGATAAAAACGTTGAGCACACACCTAGACAATCTAATAAGGCTCAACGCAAGAAGGTTAAAAATCGGAATAATAGAAAATCTAGTCAAACTAAGGACACTAGACAACCTAGACAAAAACCTAGGAACGAAAATGTGCATACTAGACAACCTAGGAAGAGTAATCAAAATGGTTTTGTGCATAAAAATAATTTTTCAAATAGACAAAATAATTCTAGGACACTTAGAAGGGAAAATTTTCAAAAACCAATGTTTTCTCAAAACAGGATGAATATGGTTAGGCCCCCTAGCAATTACTATCAACCTAGGATGATGCAAAACCCAAACATAGTTTGCCATTATTGTAATAGGGTAGAACACATAGCTCCCGTTTGCTTTACTAGGCATAGGCATTGGGCACAAAATGAATCACACTACCACTTTGCACCTAACACTCAAGGACCCAAAAAGACTTGGGTACCTAAATCTTATTAAATCATTTTTGTAGGTATGCTTGAAGGCGTCAAGTGTACTTTGGTACCTTGATAGCGGATGTTCCAAGCATATGACTGGAGATGCATCCAAGTTCCTACAAATCAAACCCGCTAAAGGAGGAAACGTAGTCTTTGGAGATAATAGCAAAGGAAAGATTATTGGCGTCGGCTCAGTAGGTAAGTCCGAAGACTCCTCTATAGATAATGTCTTGCTTGTTAAAGGTCTTAAACACAATCTCTTGAGCATAAGTCAATTATGTGACAACGGAAACTGTGTGACCTTCGATTCAAAATCATGCACTGTAGAACGCCTTAGTGACAATAAGGTCATTCTGCGTGGTGATAGAATCGATAACATATATATGGTTAACTTAGACAAATCTCCTTCCGGCTTTGCTAAGTGCCTCATGAGTAAAGAGGAAGACACTTGGTTATGGCACCGAAGGGTAGCTCATATGAACATGAACCTTTTAAACAAATTGGTTTCACAAGACTTAGTAATTGGCTTTCCAAAACTTAAGTTTGAAAAAGACACCATATGTGATGCATGTCAAAAGGGGAAGCAAGTTCGGGCTTCGTTGAAGAAGAAGAACAAGAGGAACACGAAGAAGAAGCAACCGAGCTTCCCATAGCATGGAGAACAAACAAGAACCATCCGCTTGACCAGGTAATCGGTAGCATCAACCGCGGGGTAAGTACTCGTAACTCACTTAGGGACACCGTATGACACATGACTTTTGTTTTTCAAATTGAACCTATAACCATTTCCGAAGCAATAAACGACGAACATTGGACCATGGCTATGCAAGAGGAGCTACACCGATTCAAACGAAATGACGTTTGGGAATTGGTGCCAAGACCCGATGATCGTACGGTTATTGGTACGAAATGGGTGTTCCGTAACAAACTTGATGAAAATGGAATAATCACTAGAAACAAAGCTAGGCTCGTAGCTAAAGGCTACAATCAAGAAGAAGGCATTGATTTCGAAGAAACTTATTGCACCTGTAGCATGTTTAGAAGCTATTCGTTTACTTCTTGCTTTTGCTTCGTCTATGGATTTTAAACTTTATCAAATGGATGTTAAGAGTGCCTTCCTCAATGGTTTTATTCAAGAGGAAGTGTATGTTGACCAGACCCCGGGGTTTGAGGACTTTGAGTTTCCCGATCACGTCTTCAAACTCAAGAAAGCGCTCTACGGACTTAAACAAGCACCACGTGCTTGGTACGAACGTCTGAGTAAATTTCTTTTGGATAGTGGTTTCCAAAGGGGAAAGGTTGACACTACACTTTTCATCAAGAGTAAAAACAATAACATCCTTTTGGTTCAAGTTTATGTAGACGACATTATATTCGGTGATACTAACGAGCCTTTGTGCAAGGAATTCTCAATGTTAATGACAAGCGAATTTGAGATGTCCATGATGGGTGAGCTTACATTCTTTTTGGGACTCCAAGTCAAGCAAATGAAAGATGGCACATTCATTTGCCAAACCAAATACTGCAAGGAGCTCCTAAAACGATTCGAAATGGAAAACGCCAAAGCAATGGCGACCCCGATGAGCACGTCTGACCACCTAGACAAAGAAAAAAAAGATAAGGAAGTAGAAGTCAAAAAGTATCGAGGTATGATCAGATCCCTTCTTTATCTTACGGCTAGTAGGCCGGATATCATGTTTAGCGTATGCCTTTGCGCAAGGTATCAATCATGCCCGAAGGAATCGCACTTAACGGCGGTGAAACGGATCATGAAATACCTTGTAGGCACGGTTAACGTTGGACTGTGGTATCCTAAAGGCTCTTCGTGTCATATGGTTGGTTACTCCGACTCGGACTTTGCCGGTTGCAAATTGGACCGTAAAAGTACGAGTGGGACTTGCCACTTACTTGGTAGCTCTTTAGTTTCATGGTTTAGCAAGAAACAAGTCAGTGTTGCGTTATCCACAACCGAAACGGAATATGTAGCCGCCGGTAGTTGTTGTGCTCAAATCCTTTGGATGAAGCAACAACTCGTGGACTATGGCCTTAGTATCAGTCACGTTCCTCTTCGTTGTGACAATACTAGCGCCATTAGCTTGACGAAGAATCCCGTTCTTCATTCAAGGACGAAACACATTGACATTAGGCACCATTTCATTAGAGATCATGTTCTCAAAGGTGATGTCGAAATTGAGTTTGTTGAAACACACAACCAATTAGCCGACATTTTCACAAAACCTTTAGAGAAAGAGTTGTTCTTCCGCATTCGTAGTGAACTCGGAATCCTTGACTCCATGATGATCTAATTTGTGCATTTTATCATTCTTTTATCTTTGCTTGAATACTTACTAACTTGAGCGTCAGAGGGTTTTCTAACTCTTTTTTGCAGGGACGGTTCGAAGTGAAGAATTCTGGAAATCAGGAGGAACTAGCGATGGGTCGACCATACCATCACTGGGTGGGAGGTTTTCTTTTTTTCAGAACCCCTCTTCCCATCGATGGGTGCTTCTTCCCATCGATGGGTAATTGACTCTATTGTTTTTAAATTCTTAACGGATTTCCAGAAACACCTTACCCATCGATGGGTATTTCATCCCATCGCTGGGTGAAGGACTTTTGTTAAATTTTTCCAGAACCTCCCTACCCATCGATGGGAACTTTATCTCATCGCTGGGTGTTTGACACTATTTTTTAAAACGTTTTAACGAATTTCCAGTAGCCACCCTTCCATCGATGGGTGTGTTTGACCATCGATGGGAAGGCAGCCTTGTTTTCCCCTTCGCTTTCCAGTGTGGACCTTCCCATCGATGGGAAGTTCCACCCATCGCTGGGAAGCCTGCTGTAAATTCAAATTTTTTAACCGTTGGTCACCGAATTTATGGCCCAACAGTCACTTTTTTCAAATTCAAATGGTTTTCTCACCCTTCCCTATATATATCCTTCATCTCTACTCATTTTAACACACCTTTTTCACTTCAAAATCTCCTCTATTACATAATTCTTCATCATTTTGCTTTAATCATGGCCGGAGGAAAGAAGACAAAGGCTTCCAAGAAGAAGGGCAACGCCGAAGCTACGACCTCTGCGCCCCAGCCGTTTCCATACATGGACGGATCCTTCTTGGAGTTCGGGTCGGAAAAGGAACTCACACGCTTCATCACCCACTTCGCCAAGCGCCCTATCTCTCCGCCAAGAGTGCTGCCCGAGCTATACCCTCATCAAAAGGGGTACCACGACCTCGACAATCAACTCAAAGAGTTGGGTCTGTGGTCGTTCGTCTCCAGAAGCCGTCAATCCTACAAACCCGCCTACGTCCGGGCTTTCTACTCAAATCTCCGCCGGGACGGGGACACCATTCGCAATAGCATCAATCTCTACGACATAGAGATTGATTTGGCTACCTTCGCTCAGGTCGCAGGGCTGCCCACCCGTGGTGACGACATCGCAACATATGGCGGTGATGATTGGATCCTCAACAACGAGGCGGTGGTCATCCGAGAGCTAGGAATCACCTACCTCGTCCGTCACAGCGGCGCACCAACCATTCACTTAGCCCCGCCAGAGAAGCGTCTTCTACTCTATATCCTCACCCGGATTCTTCGCCCCCGGGACGGTAGCCACACGTGCCTCTTCAACGAGGATCTCAAGGCTGTTCATGCTATCACCCATGGTGCCTCAATTAATTGGGCAAAATACGTCATGATTCACATGGCGGATTGCGCCTCCATAACCAACGAGCGGAGCTTGCCATACGCCTTTCTCGTCATGGACCTCATCGTCTCTGTCGACATCCACATCGCCGGCCCGGATACAAAGATGACGAAGATTTGGATCATCCAAGATAGCACCTTCCGGAAGAAATCCGGAGACCAAGACGGCGCCGGACCAAGTCGTGCCTGTGCACCAGCCCGTGCCCCTGCCCCCGCTCCCGCCCGGGCCTCGTTGCAATCCATAGCCGATACTCTGAATCGGCTAACCCTCACAGTGGATGGCATGGGGCAGTCAATCGAGCGGATGGATTGGATGTTGCAACGTCAACACCATGACATGACGGCGTTCTTCCGCGGCATCAACTACGTCCCGCCGCCCTTTGACAGCACCATCCTCGGCCAGAATTGTGAAGGCGAGGACGAGGAGGATGACTCCTATGCTCCGTCTTCCTCCCCCGACGAGGCCAACTTTGAGGACGCGGTCGACGGGGATCCCATGGACGTCGAGGACGATGAGGATGACGAGAACGAAGACGATGACGCCGAGGACAAGGACACCGCTGCCTAGACTCTTCTCTCTCTCCTTTCCCTACTTTGATTGCAATTTTTTATCTATTTAAATTCCGTTGTATTCAGCATTTTCTCATCTTTTAATGAATAAAAGTTTACTTTTAATTCCTAAAGTTCACTTTTAATTCTTTTTGTTAATGTCAAAAGGGGGAAGATATCAAGGTTATGCATAAGTTGAGGGGGAATTTCTTTTCAAATAAGATGGCATCTATTAAGGGGGAACGTTTTTTTAAGTCTCAAAGCCTTCCTTATATGCATAACCTCATCTCGTTTGCCATTCTCAAAAAGGGGGAAATTGTTGAAACACGGGCATGTCACGTTTTCGTACTAAAGCCGTGTTCGTTTTTTTTGTAACAGGTTTTGATAATGCCAAACCACCGTGATCAAGACAAACATTGAATATACAAGGCGGAGAGCGAAGATAAAGAACAAGAGCTAAGAGAGACCAAGAACGAAGACCGTAGTCTTTAGTATTGTTGAGTCGGTCATAATTGTAATCAAGACCGACCCAACCCTCACGCATTGGCTCTTTAGGCTAAAACCTTTCACTGCATTTCTTACATTATAAAAATGTTTTTCAAACTTGTTTAAGTCACTAAAAACACTTGGTTTTCGCCCAAACCAAAAACCAAGCCATCCAGCGTTCGGGTTTCAGAAACCGGCGTTTGGCTCTCGGTTATCGGCTATGGTTTTTGGCATCCGAACCAACCAAGTGGTTTTCAACTTTTTATTATTGGTTCTCACTCTTTGGCATGTTTAAACGGTTCTCCAACAAAAACACCTTGAAAACCATCTTTCGCTTTTGGTCGTTTGACAAAAATCATTCAAAACGGCATAAACTTGGCTAGTCGTGGTTTTCAATCAAAGACGTGTTTTTTAAAGTGTCTTACTTGATTTCTTAGTCAAATACATCAAATAAGTGTTTTAAACACTTGGTTTTTATTTTGGAGAACTTTGAATTTTTCAGTCGGGTTTCGCATCGGTTGGCTAGGTCGTGGTTAAGGCAAAAACCATGTGTTCTTGACTAACCACCCACCCAGCGATGGGTAAGTGGCCCCTCAGCCAAACCAGTTTCCAGAACCATGCCAAACAGCGATGGGGAGTTCTACCCATCGCTGTTAAAGCCTTGGTGCAATATTAACACAAGGCAGAACGACCTTGCCCAGCGATGGGAAACCTATCCCATCGATGGGAACCCAGCGATGGTAAGGGTATACCATCGATGGGAAGGCATGACCATTGGTGGTCATTAAAGGTTGATTCTTTCCTTGTTTGGAAGTCAACGTCCCACCCAGCGATGGGAAGCTTGTACCCATCGATGGGTAGGTGACCGTTGACTTCAAAACTGAAGCAAAATTGGCTTACCAGCGATGGTTGAGTCTAAACATCGATGGGAAGCCAATATTCTGCAAATCCCAAATCTTTTCAATCCCATAAATCAAGCCAATCACCCGTTTAATGCATTGGTTCGTTGAAGCCTTCTTTGGCACTATAAAAAGGGGTGTTTGGGTCTGCTTTTCTCACCAATTCACTTCACAACATCTATACTTTCATTGTGTTCAAATATCATCATTTTCCATAGCTTTCTAGAGCCATTTTTGTGTGAAGGTTGAGTTGTTCTTGAGCGTACTAAGTTTACTCATAATCTACTCTATAAGAGAGTCTCGTTCTTGAGTGTACTTGTGTTCTTAGACACGTTGAGAGATAGTATCTCTCTCGGTTGATTCAAAGGAAGGTCTGTTTCCTTTGAAGGATTCGTTGAGGTTCGTGTGACTCGAACTCTCAAGTTGTAACGGTTTGTTAAGCACCCGTAAGTTTAACGAATTAGTAGTGTAGCTCGAGAGAGTCTCTCGGGAGGCTGGATTAGCCACAAGTTGTGGTGAACCAGGGTAAAATACGGTGTGCCTTTTACTCTTCTCTTTACTTCTCTCTTAATTTTGTAATTCCCGCGATTTCTCCGATCAAACGCTATTCACCCCCCCTCTGGCGTTGGTCTATTATTCTAACAAAACCCGACGTTTGGAGGTGGTTGTCGAGGTCGTGGTAGCCCTTTTGTTGGGGAAACAACTCCGGGAGCACGCGAGGCGGACAGATCGGACGCTTGGCGAAGTGCGTGAGGAAGCGCGTGAGTTCTTCTTCCGATCCGAACTCAAGGAAGGAGCCGTCGAGGTAGGGAAACAGCGGGGGCGCAGAGCTTGAGGCTTCGACGTTGGCCTTCATCTTGGATGCCTTGCTCTTTGATTTTCCACCGGCCATTGTTAAGGCGTTTTTGAAGAAATAGAATGAATTTGGCTTAGAAGTATGAAATTTGGATGTAAATGGTGTGTTAAAACGAACAAAGGTGATGTGAATATATAGGGAGAGAGGTTGAGGGTCGTTTGAATTCAAAATTATAGCTGTTGGGTATTTAATTTGGTGCCCAACGGTTATTCTTTGTTGAATTTCAGAAGGCATACCAGCGATGGTAAATGTCACCCATCGATGGGAAGATGGTCACTGGAAGGAGAGGAGAAGAAAGGGACTGCCTTCCAGCAATGTTTAGATTCTCCTATCGATGGGAAGGTGAGTACTGGAAATCCGTTTAAAAAATTTTTAAAAAAAGTGTCAAACAACCAGCGATGAGAGGAACTTCCCATCGATGAGTTGGATGGTTCTGATTTTTTTTTTTAAACTAGTCATACACCCAACGATGGTACAAAGTTACCATCGATGGGTAGTGTACTTCTGGAAATCTGTTAAGAAGTTTTAAAAAAATACTAGTAGTCAATCATCCATCGATGGGAAGAGGAATTCTGGAATAAATAATGAGTTTGGTGAACTCAGATTTAAATAATTAAACAATGTTGTGTTCGATGAACACATATTACATTGAAAGGAATTTGTTTTAAAAATCAGGAATGCATTCCCTTACTTTTTCACTGATAGGGAAAGCACCCCTTAATAAGTCACGTCATTGAATTAAGTCATAATAAACATGTTTCTAAAAACAAATCAAATCTGTTGCCACGCAACTGATAAACATTTGACTCGGACCCTGCTCTATCTCGTAATCCTTTCCGAATTCGTTGTATTGAATCTCCGTCAGCACTTCATATAGATAAAGCCTTCCGTCCACCTGAATCGCCTTCAGAATGGGACTATATCCAAATCTTCGTTCGAGAGCAGTCAACAATGTTGCGGCATCAGTCCGTCTCCAAGTCAAAGTGTTTACGGCAACCACATCAGCTTGAATTCCAGCAACTGTTTTAAGCATGCAAAAATTGATTTAGATGGAGCAATCATGCTTTTATGTAGATAGAGACACCAAATGTAACAAATTTAAGCACTCCTTTTTTCTCAACAACAACAAAATAGAGTAAATTTTTTCCATAATTGATCCTCTATAATAAGGTGATTTCCATATTTAGTCCTCTATTATCAAATATTACCCTCGTAGTCTTTTTCTTAAGGGTACCTTTCCACAAATGATCATTTTTTTATTTTCTGTCATGTTGGTGTTAATTTTAAGGTTAAAAGTATAATTTGACATCAACATTATGTTTAGTAACGTGTTCTGATATTGGTTAAACGGATAACACAAAAATAATGACTATGGTTGTAGTAGAAGGAGACTGTAATTCACAAACGACGCAAACGAAACAGCCTTTGAAATTGTGTATGACAAAAAAAAGATATATTATGATTGTGAAATTACACTTTTAGCTCTCAAATTAACACCAACATGATAGAAGATAAAAAAAAAACTATTTGAAGAAAGATACCCATAAAAGAAGGACCACTTGGATAATATTTGATGATAGAGGACTAATTAGGGAAACCCCCATATTATAAAGGATCAATTATAGAATTTACTCAACAAAATAAATTACACACACTCTTAATCTGCCCATTTAGACTGAAAGCAGTAGGTATCAAATAGTACTTATTTGCAAGACTCCATGATTGAAAAAAATATGGTAGTTGTCTTCCTCTCCTGCCTTGGAGTTGCTGCACACACACAGCCCCCCCTCCCCTACTCTCAAAAGAACCGAATTGATTTTTAAACCAAATTTATAATTTAGGTCAATCTAAACACACCCTCTCCAAATCATACCCTTGTGTAATCTAACTAGATTGTTGTGATTGAAAATAATATATTTTTAAAAAATTATAAACAACTTAACATAAAAAGAAAGAATTTTAGCTTGGAGAGAATTATATAAGGAAACATACGGGCTTCTTCAATCTTTTCTTGAAAGTTGAGGTCGTCGTGAACTCTTACTCCCAAATCGAAGTATTGAGAGTAAGTTGTGTGCTCCAAATGGCTTCCGTGCTTATCCCACACTGTTTTTAAAAAATGAAAAATAGACATCCGATTGAGAGGATTCCAAGCCCTGCTCCATTCTGAAAAGGAAGGGTGGTTGGTACCAAAGGAAATATCTGTTTTATTGGATCCACTAGGTCTAGGGTGGAGCCAAATCCCATGGAGACCCCAAATATTACCGGGGTCTGTTCCTTGACGATTTCTTTTGACCCATTCCGTTCTTGCATTCTATTGAAAGACATAACTTTTGTCAGTCAAAGTGTTACAAATATAAAGTTAGTTTCTTTTTTAATTTTTTTTGAAAAAAATAAACTGTAATTGTAAATAAAATGAAAAATATATGCAACTCACGGTAAACACTACACGCAATGTCGTCGTAGATCTTTCAAGCTTAACCTACAATGAACACCCATACATCAAAACAATCTAAAAAAATATCAGGTATTTCACTGATGTTGTATCATTGTTTGGGGATTGTTTAGAAAGGAATGAAAAAAATGTAAATACGAGTGGTTCTGCATCCAACAATAAGGGGATTCAATTATATTGTACCGTTTTCCTTTCCCTTACGTCTCTTTCCCCTTTCCGACTGCCACCCCCTGCAATGCATTGGTATTATCATCAAAATTACAGAATTATGGTGTCCTACTCAACTTTGCCTCACAACCCCACTACAAACCCCGTCCTGCCCCCCCCCCTACGTGCCTCTAATTTGGGTGTTATTCCACTATAAAAATCGTGATAATGAGTTTTCACCTGGCCTTGCATATTTTGACATTAGTGCCTTATTGTTGGAGCACGGGTTTACGCCTATGTCGTACTAAACCGTGTTCGTTTTATGACAGGTTTTGATAATGCCAAACCGCCGTGACAATAACAAGGTTAAAGTGAGCAAAACCAAGGCGAAGGAACATGGTATGATGATTTGAGAACCAAGAACCAAGAACAAAGAACGAAGACTTAGAATTTTATTGAGTCGGTCTTAATGTGATCAAGACCGGCACAAACTTTCAAAACTTGGCTCTCTAGGCTCATTTCATCAAAATACTTTTGCATATTCAGAAATGTTTTTTCATAAGTTTAAAACATGCCTAAAAACACTTGGAGTTCGCCCAAACCAAAAATCAAGTCATCTGGCGTTCAGTTTTCAGAAACCGGCGTTAGGCTTTCGGTTATCGGCATTGGTTTTTGGCGTCCGAACCAACCAAGCAGTTTTCAACTTTTTATGATTGGTTTTTACTTCTGGGCATATTTAAATAATTCTCCAACAAAAACGCTTTAAAAACCAACTTTCAATTTTGGTTGTTTAGTGAAAACCATGTGAAACGGCGTAAATTTGGCTAGCCGTGGTTTTCAACTAAATGACATGGTTTTAAAGATGTTTTACTTGATTTCTTAGCAAAATGCATTCAAAAAATGTTTTCAATACTTGGTTTTTATTTTGGAGAACTTAACTCTTTGACATCGGCTAACGGCATGACTAAACCAACCATGGGTCTGGCAGCCCAACAGCGATGTTGGTGTAACCAACAACGCTATCTGGCATGGGAAGCTGAAAACCATGGTTTGGCGTTAAGTCTTCAAACAGCGATGTTGGATTCTAGACATTGCTGTTAAGCCAAGTTTGGGTTTCCAGAAACATCTGGAACAACGATGTAGCCTTCCCTACACCGCTGTCCAACCTAAGCCAAAAACAATAGCATTGGCAGAAAGTTTTTGGACAACGCTGTTGTCCCAGCAACAGCGATGTTAGGCAAAACTTTCCACCTTCAAAGCAAGGCCTAAACAACGATGTTCAAGTTGTGAACATCGATGTAGGCACCTGACCGTTGGGAGGAATTTATGGTTAAAACTTTCCTTGTTTGGAAGTCAACAGCCAAAACAGCGATGTAGGGGTTTTGGACATCGCTGTTGGCATGACTGTTGCTTTCCAATTTTCAAAAACCTAGCCTAGAACAGCGATGTCCAAGCCATTGACAGCGCTGGGTGAATTTCAGCAGATTCAATTTTTAATCAAATCCCACAAATTGTGCCAATCACCACTTAAATGTTTTGACCCGTTGGAGCATATTTTTCCACTATAAAATGGGGTGTTTGGGTCTGTTTTACATATCACATTACTTCACAACTCCTACTCTTCCACTGCAAATCATTCATCCTTTATTCATAGCTTTTTAGAGCCATTTTTGTGAAGCTTGTGTTGTGTTCTTGAGTGTTCTTAGTTACTCATTATCCACTCTAAAAGAGAGTATTGTTCTTGAGTGTTTTAGTGTTCTTAGACACTTGACAAGAGAAAATATTTCTCTTGTTGTTCGAAGGAAGGGTTTTTTCCTTCGAAGGTTTGTTGAGGTTCGTGTGACTCGAACTCTCAAGTTGTACGGGTTTGTTAAGCACCGTTAAGCTTAACGTTGTTAGTGTAGCTCGAGAGAGTCTTTCGGGAGGCTGGATTAGCCACAAGTTGTGGTGAGCCAGGATAAAAACGGTGTGCCTCTTTCTTGCTCTTTACTTTACGCTTTTAATTTTTTATTCATGCGTCATTTTCGTTTCAAACGTTATTCACTCCCCTCTAGCGTTGGGACGTTTTTCTAACACTTGTGTCAAAAGAGATAGACTAAAAAAATTGTAACAAATTTAAGAAGGTAAAAATAGCCAAACTCCCCTAGACCCGATAATGGGCTCGGGTAACCGGTCTCACTTATATGATGCGGGCCAGGCAAATATGTATTAATAAAATCTATCTTTAATTTATTCTAAAGTTCATACCAGCACAAAGTAAACAACCAAAGCTGAATTTCATGTTGCTGCTTTGCTCCACAAACCTGAAAAAGTAAAAAGACTTTGTCCAATTGATACACATTTATTTTACTTGAATCGAACAAAAAGAAAGATATACGGAGTATATATGATACCATGCAACTTTGCAAGTTAGTTTAAAAAAGGAGATCGAGTGGCCTATTTAGTTTGCTCTTTTCCTTAATTTTCTTTCTATTGCAATTCTGTTTTGCTTTTCTTTTGAAATCAAACAAAACAAAAAAAGAGTTTTCATATGTTTTGCGGGTTGATTGAGGCAAGGAGTGAATACATTCTTTCGTTCGATGCTTGATATATGGATCAGATGAGTTGTTTATTATAGTCATGTTAAGAGGAGCTTATTATAAAAATGTTTCTTTATCTGGTCTTGTGGGAGTAGATGGTAACATAAAGGCTAAATTCCACCATTGCTCTAACTTTATCAATTACTACCTCCGTCCTAGAGTATTTGTCTACTTTCATTTTTACACACCATCCAATACACTTCTTTAATCCATTTTATCTTGTAATTTGTATATTAAAAAATTATAGAAATTATATATTAATAATCTATATGTTAAGACAAATCAAACAAAATAACACATGACTATATTTAGGCTTACACACTGAGAGAATTTGATGAGTCAAAGTGTTTAGATAAACAGTTCCAAAAAGTCAAAACTGGACAAATACTCCGGGACGGAGAAAATATGTATGATTGGTCCTTCAAGTTTTAAAAATCCATAAATAATCCTTCAACTTTATGAGTTATGCACGATTGGTCCTTCAATTTTTAAAACTACATAAATAGTCCTTCAAGTATACGTCAGCCCTCCAAATGAGGTTCTTTTGACAGTAAATGTTAAAAGCTAAATGGAATACTAGCTCCATATAATACGGAGTAGTCGTACCTAACGGAATTTACTCGTATTATATGAAAATAGTATTTAGTTTAACTTTTAATATTTACTGCCAAAAGAACTTCATATGGAGGGCTGACGACCTGACGTGTACCTGAAGGACTACTAATGGACATTTGAAACTTGAAGGACCAATGGTGCAAAACTCATAAAGTTGAAGGACTATTTATAGATTTTTGAAATTTGAAGGATCAATCGTGCACAACTAATAAAGTTGAAGGACTAATGGTGTATTTTAGCCTAATATAAATGAAAGTGTGTTAAATAAACCCTGAGTATGTAATACTGCCTAATGAAGTATTCATGAGTGTTCAGTGAGATCGAAAACTTAGAATCAACAAACAGTATGGTCTTAAACCTGGACTAAATAGCATCAAACGGATAAATTTTAAAAATGATACCTCAACTTTCATAAAAATTTCGATTTCGTACCTAAACTTTAAAACCTTTCAAAAAAATTCTTGAACTTTGTTTTACAATTTTTATTTTGACCTCATTTCTTTTTCTTTTTCTCCCTTCTCCCAATCCTTTTTTTTCTTCTTCTTTCACCCCTTTTCTTCCTCTTCTTCTTCTTCTTTTACTTCTTTCACGCCCTTTTGTTATTTTTCTTCACCAAAGCTCCCCTCACCCCCTACCCCCTGCCAGACCCCATCTCGTCCTTCCCTTCATCTTTTTTTCCAACATCCCCCCCCCCCCCCCCTTTTTTTTGGAGTTCCCTCTTTTTTGTTTCAATTCTTACATCTTTTTTAAGTTTTTTTTGTTTCCGGTTTTCTCGATCTTATTTGGTTTTTTGTTGTTTGTCTTTTTTATCTTTTTTCTTGATTTTTTAAAATTGTTTGTTTGTTTAGAATTTTTTTGTGAACATTTTTTTGTAAGTTTTTTAAATCTATTCTTTTAAGAGCTGTCTTGTTTCTTTTGTTTGTTTTACTTTTTTATTTTTTGATATTGTTTAATCTTTTTTTTTGTTTTTTTTTTCATTTTTTTATTTTATGCTATATTTTATTTTTTTCATCAAAAGAAGTAAAAAAAACTAATTGACCTTTCGATTCGTTTTTTTGTGGGTTGTTCTCTTTTTATGTTGCACTTACTCTTAGCTTGACTTATTTTATTTTATTAAATAATTTTTTTATTTTATTGGTCAATTTTGTTAAACAAAATAAGCGTACCATACGTCTTTTTTGTTTGTTTGTTTTATTTGATATTTTTTGTTTGTTAACTTTTTTTGTCTGTTTTCAAATAAAACAAACAAAAACATTAAACATATGGTATGCTATTTTTTGTTTAACTAAAATGTTCTATAAAATAAAACTCATCAATTAATAAAATAAAATAAGTCAAACTAAGAATGAGTGAAACATAAAAAGAGAACAACCCACAAAAAAGAACAAATCCAAATTCTAATTAATTTTTTTCTTCATTTTTATGAAAAAATAAAATATAAAAAAATAACAAACAAAAAGGGATAAAGAAACAAAAAAAGAAGACAAAACAATATAAAAATAAAAAATAAAAACAAACAAGAAAATGAAACACTTCTTAAAAGAATTGATAAAAAAACTTACAAAAAAAGTTCACAAAAAACTCGTAAACAAACAAACAAATAATATAAAAGTATGAAGGAAAAAAATAAAAAACAAACAAAAATTTTAACAAAAAAACAAACAAATAAGATCGAAAAAACAAAAAAAATGTGAAAAAGGAAAGACAAAAAGAGGGAGCTCAAAAAGAGAGTGAGGGGATGCTGGAAAAAAAGAGGAAAGGAAGGGGGCTAGGAAGGGGTAGGGTGAGGGGAGCTTTGAAAAAGAAGAATAAAAGGGGGAGAAAGAAGAAGAAGAAAAGAGGTTGATTGACAATAAATCCACCAAATGCCAGAAGAGCATATCATAAGAACAGAATTAAGAACGAGACTTCGAGAATTGGGTGTGTATTATTAGCTTGATTTAGCTTGAGTTTTTCCCTTTCGGGTCTCCTCTATTTATACATGGGTTCTAGACAATTAAGGTAATACATAATCAGGGGAGTGTATCCCGTCAATGGTGCGATCCCTTTTTTCCGGCCTCGTCTCCGTCATTTAGTTCTGTTTTCTGCTCTGGATTGACTCAGCCAGCTCTTCTTGGGCTGGGGTTGACCGGGCTTAGGTTCACGGGCCGGCCTAGGCCTAAGTATTCCCTAAGTGCTTGACCCGGGACCCATCAAATGGTTCAATTGGGCCGCCCGTTGGATATCGGCCCATCACAAGCCCCCCAACTCCTCATTCCTCAACTGGTTCGCGTTGAGGGATGGGGAGTTTACGAAGTCCATGTGGATGTCCCAGTGTGGATCCGGGCCGTTCCTTGGGTTTCGCGTGACGTTTGGGCATGATCTCCACAAAAATGCAATCATGACCTGCTGCTTCGCCTTCCTACTGTCAGTTAAAAACCGCCGCTGGACGCCATCTCCTTCTTTTGCCTTCTCCATCATCATCCGTTCGCGGTTCCGCTGTTACCTGACCCGTTTTTCTTCTCTTCCAGGTCAGTTCCCTTTTTTGCCGCCATGATTGTTTCTGACTCTGATTCGGCTACCCCATCGTCCAATTCTCACCAAGCCGATCAATTGGCCTCTGGCCGTGACCCAAGTCACATTCAATCATCTCAGCCGTCGCCGTCAGCCATGCCCGGCCAAAAGCGGCGCCAATTGAGGAAGCAATTTCCTTCCTCAACCCCGGAGGATGAGGACTCAAGGGTTAAGTTGGACGAGAACATCATGGCGCTATGCCATTGCCAGATTACTGAGCGGGGGTTCGCCGATGCTACTGATATGGTTGGACCCTCTATCGAGGTCCTGAGGCCTACCAAGACCCAGACCGCTCTAGACGCTCCTTCGGGGTTCTTCACAGTCCATCTGACGTCCTTGAAGAAAGGGCTGCGTTTCCCCCTCCATCCGTTGTTGATTGAATTCTTCAACGTGGTGGACCTCCTTCCTTGCCAACTGGTCCCCAACTCCCACCAGTATATTGCCGGTTACTTGGTCAGATGCAAGGATGTAGGGGTGAAGCCTACCATGGACCACTTCTTGTTCACCTTTAAGCTGACCAAAGGGCACAAGGATTGGGCGTCCTATGCCAGCCTTTCCCAGAGGTCCAGTAAGCTCTTCACCAGTGACAAGAAGGGGTCGACCAAGGACTGGAAGCCCTTCTTTGTTTTTGTCTCAACAGGGCCTGAATCTCCTTTTACGGGTTTAGGGCGCCCCTCCTTCCGTCGCATCCCATGCCCCCCATCTGATGCCACCCTCATGTCCATTACCCGCCAACTTTGCAATAAGGGGGTCGTGAACATCAAGGAAGTGGTATCAGAGGAGTCCCTTGCCGAGCTGGGGTTTGAATTCGTCCAGGACGAACTTCGCCACCAGCCTGACCTGTTGAGAGACAATCCCGGGGGGTTTCAGCATGACCAGCTAAGGGACACTCCTAAGGGACACTCCTGGGGAAGGTCTCGAATTGGTCCTTTTGGTAATGCACTCCTCTTTCTTTTTCGCCAAAAGCTCCAGTCTGTTTCCTTCAAAGGCTAACCATTTTCTTTGTTTTCAGTTGAATCACAAGAGCTAGGAGAAGAGATGGACAGCGGTCTCCTGCTCAGTCGCTTCACGGCGGGGAAGAAGAGGAAGAGAGAGGCGAAGGGCCAAGGCACGCACTCTTCCTCCCACCGAGAGGAAAGTCCTTCTCGAGAGCCGGCTGTAATCGTGGTGGAGGACCAGGATGATGCTGCCCTGGAAACGGGTACAATAGCAGGCCATTCCCCTCCGCACTCTTTGATGCCAGGTGGCGACCTCGCTGGGTCGTCCCAGGGTGTTGCCTCGGAGCGACCTCCTTCGTCACCCGCAGTAACCTACGAAGTGGCGACCGGGGGTCGCTTGACGAGGCTCTGCATTCCTCCTCCGCCCCAAAGTCTAGGGGATGTGCAGCTGGAGACCCTGATCACTCTGCAAGACCAGGCCTGCATCTCGGCCGGTTCTGAGGATGACCTTGACAACATGGTCCTCTTGAGTCTTAGCCAAGTACTTGCCTTAATTTCCTTCCACCACCCCTCCCCCTTATGCTTCTAACGTTTATGCCTTGGTGTAGGCTACGCTAGGGATGATTGAGGTTGTTGGCAGGAAACGGGGCCGCCAGGTTGTCTGGATGAGGCGATGAAAGCAGCGGAGGCCCAGCAGAAGGAGTTACAAGAAGAGGTCGCCCGTCTTACGAAGGATCTAGACGAGAAGGAGAGTCGCTGTGCTGCTCTCGTGGTGGAGAAAGCCTCCCAAGAGGACCGCTGCATCGCTCTTGAGCCAAATAAGGCCTCATTGTCCTCGGAGGTAGAATCTGTCTCTGCTCGCGTGGTAGAGTTGGAAGGGGAGAAGTCTGACCTGATCCAGTAGTTGGAGATGGAGAGGAGCGACCGAGTCCGCCATGTGGGGGAGGCGATTGAGTCCTTCAAGTCCTCCCCTGACTTCGCGACGGTCGCTCTGGAGCGGATGGACAAGCTGACAGCCGAATGGCTCAAAACTGAACCTGGGGCTCAATGGATGGTCAATGAGGGAACCAAGTCCTTCAAATGCGGACTCTTTCGCGCCCAACAGGTCTTCCGTGACAGGCTAGCCCAGCTCCCCAAAGGATTCTCTCTCCACGACCTCAGCTTTCCTCCTCCCTGTTTCTCCTTGGCCGAGTTCGACCCCAGTCCTTACTTGGACGGAGGGAGCTCGAGCGCTTTTGAAGAAAAAGAAGAAGAGGAAGATGGGCAGGGCAACCAGAATTCGTGGGCCAGCTTAGCCACATCCAAGGCGGGTGGAAACCCCAGCTCGAGCACCTAACCTCTGTTGTTCTCCCTCAATTTTGTAAACACTTATGATTTTCTTTGGAATGATTTTGATACAATGTTCTCATGTTTGACATGATTTCTGACTTGTTTGGTTTACCATGCGCTTTCCTTCCTTTGCATTTTTACTACCATGCACCTTTTCTTAGCTTAGTTTGGCTTGCTGATATGGACAGGGTTTGTTTTTTCTTTGTTCTAGCCCAATTTTTACCCTCGGCCCAAATACATGAGCAGGCCCAACCTTAGGATTGGCCAATGTGCCGCCCAACTGACCCAATGCCCATTGCAGTCTCTGATTGGACCTTCGCACATCTCAAGGCTGCTTTATCGGTTCAGCTGCCTTGGGACTTGACCGTCCCTTCGGTTCCTTCACCCGGGCTTATTTATAAGCCCCACTAGCCTTCACTTTGTTCCATCACCAAATACTTTCCCTTTCACAATTTCTGTCATGTCTAAGGGGATTCCTACTTCTCTGGATCTTTCCGATGGGCCGGCTCCTTCTTCGCCGGAGCCTGCCTCCTCCCCCAAGTCAGTTAACTCCAATGACTGGGGGGGGCTAGACCCCTATGAATTTTGCCGCCGGTTGCCTCATCGGCAGTGGTCATCGGTGAAACCGCCACCAATACCCCCAAATCCTTATGATGATTTCAACGAGGCGTACAAGGCTCTCTCTGCCAACCGTCTGCCTGACGGGCGAATTGACTGGGATGCCCCATGCCCCCTCCATTCGCTGCAGTGCATGGCCTGGGAGAGCGTGCAGAATGAGCACATGCCCCTCTTGGAGCATGAGGGTGCGTATTACACAAGTTTGGAGCGATGGACTAGCGAGAGTCGCACCAGCTCGCCGGTGAGGCCTAAAGATGAGGTTGTGGTGGGGGAGAACTGGGTTCTTCCCTACCCCGCCCCGCTGGTTGCTCACCTCCCTAGAAGGCCCCTAGGCGATCTAGGGTAGCTCGAGCGGCCTCAGGGTCTGCATCCTCATCTAGGTGATGCCGATTGGGGCTCACTGAAAAGTGAGTCGCCTCCCTTCCTTCCCTTGCACGAAAAGGACGGTGGGTTTTTGCCGTGGATGGGGGCGACCACTCCTATTCCATGATGGAGAAGAAAGGTGGTCGCCCTGGACGGCCGGTGATTGGAGTTCTGTTGGCCTATACGGCTGCAGAGCTACCCTTCAACCTCGACTTTTCCCCTGGACTCTTTATCCTTTCCGGGCTTTAGCCGCGCCAAGTGCTGGATTTCACCTTTTTCTTCTTTTTCTTTGTGAGAAATCTATGGGAAAATTTCCCTTCTTTTGGAAGTATGTAGAGATTGTTCTCAACTGTATTGTATGTGTAGATGCAAAAGATTATCCTTGAAATGTAATAAACATTTTCATAAATGTACTTTGATGTTACCTGTTTACTTACAAGTCCCATCTTCTTCTCTCTTGCATCTCATTTTGAGCGTTTAGGTTTTCTCAAACCTTAATGAGAGAATACCTCGCCTCTTTTGACTTAGCCATTTTTTGGGGTATTTTAGCCTCTATGGCGTCGCCATACTTCCAAGGTCCGCAGGTTGCTTATGCGCCCTCAGGTCGCTCATGCGATCAGCAGATTTTATGCTCTGGACTTAGCCGTTTTCTTAGGCTTTCTCGCCACGACGTCACCCTCTGGTTAGTCGCGCCGCCCCAATAGTCGCTCTGGCGACCAGGGAGCGAGCATTCCTTGATAACCTTCATACTTGGTCGCTTAACAGGGTTCAGCACTTCATCCCCTGGCGAATGTCTTAGTGCGAATCACCATGTAGCTCTAATTAGCGATCTCTTTGGTCGCTTCTTTTTTTTTCGAGGTGGAGTCCGAGAAGAAAAATGCCAAAGTGATGGTTTTATTAAACTTTGAGGGAAAATACGGCTGGAATACAATCTACTAATAAAATTTAATGAGATTGGCAGCATTCCATACCTGCGGAACATCGCCCCCCACTGGTGTTCGTAATCTAAACGTTCCATCGGCCAAAGTTTCCTTTATAATGTATGGCCCCTCAAAACTCTTGGCAAACTTTCCTCCGTCGGTCGGCCTACTGACCTCCCTTTTCCTAAGTACCCAATCGCCTATTCTGAACTGCCTTGGTCGCACCCGTTGGTCGTGATACGACTTGACTTGCCGACGGTAGTTCTCTGCTCGTATATACGCCCTTTCTCTCTGCTCATCAATGAGGTGCAACTCTGCCCTTAAGTTTTCTTCATTCTCCTGGGCGTCAAATGTCTCCACTCTATAACTCAACAACGAGGTCTCCGCTGGAGCCCTTGCTTCAAACCCATATGTGAGTGAGAACGGAGTTTCACCCATAGCCTTCCTCGGGGTAGTCCTGTAGGTCCACAAGATGTAAGGCAATTCCTCTACCCAGGCGCTTCCATTATCTTCTTTTTTAGGCCATCCACGATGGTACGGTTAGTGCCCATTGGTTTGGGGGTACCCGACCGCCGCGTAGCTGTGTTTTATACCCCAGCTCTATAGAAACTCAATGAACCCTCTAGCCTCAAACTGGGTTCCATTGATCTGCTGGGGTACCCCGAACCGACACAAAATTTGCTTGGATACGAACTTCCTCATATGCCCGTCGGTGATGGTCGGCACAGGGGCAGCCTCGACCAGTTGGTAAAGTAGTCGATCGCGACCACCAGGTATGTGTTGTTCCCTGTTCCTCTAGGCAAAATGCCGACCAGATCAATACCCCACCGAGCAAAGGGAATCGCCGTGATGATCGGGGTATAATTCGTCGATGGTCGCCCCGGCACCTTTTGAAACTCCTGGCAGACCTTGCACTTACGCACGTATTCTGCGCAATCTTTGATAATCGTTGGCCAGAAATACCCTTGCAGAGTCACCTTTCTGGACATTGTGAAGGCTCCCTTGTGTGCCGAGCATATCCCTTCATGGATTTCCTCCATTAACTTCTGCGCCTCGTCCCTTCTTAGGCATCTCAATAATGTACCATTGTACGACCGCTTGTACAGCCGATCGCACTCCAGCGTGTAGCTAGGTGCACGTCGTTTCACCACCTTTGCTGCGATTGGGTCGGTAGGTAGCGACCCATCAAGGATGTACACAATAATTTCATCGATCCAATCCGGCTCTTTGAGCGTAACGACCAGTACTTGTCCGGGACTGATGCTTGGCTCGAGCAACTCTTCTTCTAGGGTCATTGCCTTGATATGATCTGGGGAATCCGGACCAAGCTTTGACAGGATGTCCGCCTCGGCATTCTCTTCTCGGGGGACCTGCTCTATCCGGTACGCCCCAAACGCTTTAAGTAACTCCAGAGCAGTGATGGTGGTCCCAAAGTGGTGAAATACAAAGTCTAGAGGGGGGGGTGAATAGACTTTGTTATAAGTTTAAAATCTTTTTCGTTTCTTTTGAAAACGAGAAAATGAGTGTTAATCTAGAGTCCTTGTGAACTTTAGATTGAGTGCGGAATTTGGTGGGTGGAGTGAGCAGTAGTTAATATGGATAGTTTAGTTTTCACAGTTAATATAATTGCAAGTAAGAATAAAGATAAGAGAGAGAGACACGCAAACTTTAACGAGGTTCGAAGGTGGGGTAATCCTTCTACGTCCTCAAAATCCACTATGTAGTTGGTTGTTGAATAATGAACCAACAGTTACACTTGTGTGAATTTCTGCACGGTATATCTTCACAAGACCAATGTTGCTACTGCACTCGTGCTGGCTTTGTTGTTCCTTCGAAGGTCAAGCTTCTTCAACAACTGCAAGATCCGAACAATAGGACTTGCAAGATCAACTTGTAAGAGAGTTGACCAACCCCCTTTTAATCAATAAGTTTGATCAAAAAGTTGTATCCTTCAACGTGGTGTGGTACTTGAGGCAAGGAAACCTTCAAGTGTTTACACTATAGCTTTTTGGAAGGAAGAGAAGTTTGCTTCTGGATAAGGAGTTTAGAAATCTCTCTTTATCAAGCTTTTTGGGCTAACTGTGAATGAGATAGCTTTAGTGATTGCTTCGTTGTGTTGTTGTATCAACGTATCTCATCATGTTCTCTTCAGTCTTCCAAGGATGCTATTTATAGCTGGATTGGATAATCTATCCGTTGAATCATAATGGACTATCCGTTGCATTTGCTGGCTTCAATTTTGAATAAAGATTGTGATTTGAAGATTCTTCGTTGAAGTGGGTGTTTGGATTTACCCAATTGTTGAGAAAGGATTCCTTTTTCCACAAAATCCGTCTTCTAGCTTTTGTTCAAGAATTCAAGACTGTAGCACTTTACTCTGTTTGTCTTCTAGTGCTTGTTTAGGAATTCCGGGCAGGCTATTTAATTTTAGAGACCCAGACTTTGTCTTCGAGTAATTTGTTCTTGAATCAGCCTAATTATCTCCATTCTAGCCGTTGAAAATCAAGAGATTGATTTTTCCTTGCCACGGGTAGAATTTCTTCATTCAGGACTTAGATGATTTTCTAAGCCTTTTCTCACTTGTCCGCTTTCTGAGAATTCCGGTCTTTGGTAAGTCTTCCGATTCTTAGCTGACAAATCCGGATGAGTCTTACTTCCGGGTGAGAAGGAGATCCGCGCTAGTCTTCCGATTTGAATGACTTAGCCTTCAGCGGGTTGTAGCGAGACATCCGGTTCTTAAGTAGTCTTTCCGGATCTGAGGATTTTTATCTGATTGAGAAATCCTTACTTGTTTCTGACACTTCCGATCAAGATATCCAATTTTCATATCACTGAATTTGATCAAGTCTTCAGGCATCAAAACGCTTAAAGAACTATCATAGTCTTATTGGAAAACTCAAGAACTTGGTTTTAACAATATTTCTAAAAAAGAGAAATTACATTGAATATTGGGTGAGACCTAGAGTCCCTATTACATATATCATCAAAATCTATAATATTTTTCCCAACAAGTGTCCTTGTACTTCTTCATTCGCTCATCCTTGGCCTCAAACTCTCCTGTGACATGACCTACTATCAATTCGGAGTCGCATCGGACTTGAATCCATTCAGCTTTTAATGATGCTGTCAGCCTCAAACCGCAAAGCAGCGCCTCATATTCAGCCTCATTGTTTGAGACCTTGAACCGAAACCTTACGGAGTAGTATGCTTTGAACCCATCCGGTGAGATTGCCACAACACCTCCCCTCGAAGCATCAATCGCGGGCGAGCCATCAGTGTACACAGTCCACCAGTCCCCTTCGAGTTCTTCTCCACTGGATTCCACTTCCCTTGCAGTGCATTCTACCACGAAATCCACCAAGGCCTGCCCTTTTATCACCGTTTGTGGCTTGAACTCTATCTGGAAAGACCCTAGGAACACTCCCCATTTGCTGACTCGCGACGGGGCGTTTGGGCTCCGAAGGAGAGTCCCAATCGGAATCTGGGATAGCACGTGGACCGGGTGGGCTTGAAAATATGGGGTGAGCTTCTTCACCGTGCACACCACCGCAAAGATGGTTTTTTCCATGTTTGTATATCTCAGCTCTGCCCCCCACAACACCCGGGCCACATAGTACACAAGTCGCTGTGCACCCTCCTCCTCCCTCACAAGCACCGAGCTCACAGCTCGAGGATAGATTCCTAAGTACAAGAATAGGGTCTCTCCGGGCTCTGGCATCAAAAGAACTAGTGGGAGAGGAGGTATGCCTTCAACCCTTCAAAGGACCGTTGGCATTCTTCGGTCCAGACAAACCCTCTACTTTTCTTGATGGTCTAAAAGAATGGTGCCGCTCGATCAGCTATCTTCGATAAGAAGCGACTGAGAGCAGCGATCCTGCCAGTGAGCTGCTGGACCTCCTTCACATTCCGGGGGGATTCCATCTCTAAAATTGCCTTTACCTTCTCTGGATTGGGCTCAATCCCTCTTCGACTGACCATATGTCCTAGGAACTTGCCCCCTGAACCCCAAACGTACACTTCTTGGGATTAAGGCGAAGCTGGAACTTCTCCATGATCTTAAAAACCTTCTCCAGATCTTCGGCATGAGACTCCATCCGCTTTGATTTGACGATCATGTCGACCACATACGCTTCCATGTATCCTCCTAGCACCGGTGCGATGATACCCACTGAATGCATCCATGAAGCTCATCAGTTCACACCCTTCCGTCTCATCCACCAACTGATCAATGTTGGGTAGAGGGAAAGGATCCATTGGGCAGGCTTTGTTTAAGTCGGTGTAGTCAACGCACATCCGCCAGGTGTTCCCTTTGGGTGTGAGGACTACATTCTCCAACCAATCCGGGTAGCGGACTTCCCGGATGTGCCTAATGGACTGCAGGGTTGTCACCTGCTTGGTGACAAATTCTCTCATTTCTGAGGAAAGAAAACGCTTCTTCTGTTTGATTGGCCTATAGGTCGGACCCACCGCCAACCTATGGCAAATGATCTTCGGGTTGACCCCAGGCATGTCCTCTTGGCCCCAAGCAAATAGTACCTTGAACACTTGGAGGACTTCCAATAGTTGCTCCTTTAATCTAAGTGGTAAGGTTTTACCTACCTTCACCTTCCGCTCTGGCTTGGCCGGATCCAAGGGGACTTCTTCAACTTCTTCCGCTGGCTCAGCTTGAGGTCGCCCCTCTTCCTTCTGGATTGCAGCACAGATCGTGCTCACATTCTCGTCGACCCGTGCCTGGCTCTTGGTCTCCCTAACATAGCACGATCGAGACAAGCTTTGATTCCCCTTAGCCTCCTACTCCTGTGGGGGTGTTAAACTTCAGGCACAGATGGGCGGGAGGGATTACGCACTCTAGGTCCTCCAACCCGGGTCTCCCCAGAATCAAATGGTGTGCACAATCGAGGTGCACTACCATGAATTCCATGTCAAGCCAGAGTCGGTAGGTGCAGTCTCCTACAGCGGCTCTCACCGTGATGGTCCCTTCTGCTTCAACGGTGTCTCCGGTAAACCCTGACAGTGGTGTACGGATTGGCTTCAGGTTGCTCCGAGACAACCCTAGCTCCTTGAAAGTGTTGATGTACATAATGTTGACCGAACTGCTAGTATCGACCAATGTTTGATGGACGACCACATTATTGATCTCCACCCTGATCACCAGCGCATCCCTGTGGGGGCTAAAAACCGGTGGATAGTCCTCATTCGTGAAGACCAGCGACTCCTTCTTCTTCCGCTTAGGTAGCGGTGGTCTTTGCACCTCGGCCAGATGCACCATATTCTTCCATTTCCTCCGTGAGGACGCCGAATCCCCACTAGTATTGCCTCCCATAATGAACCGACATCCCAGGTGTCGGTGACCTTGCCTCTCTTCTTCATCCAGGTCTTCACAATCTCTTCCCAGGTGACGTCGTCCGTCCTACTGCCCTTCTCCTATTGTGATTGCTGCGGTGGTGGCGGCTGCTGGTCTCCTCCAGGTCTGGTTACCTGATGATGGTCGCTCCGACCGAGGAGGAGGCCCCCTGGCGATCAACTGATCCATCTCTTTCTTCAACGTAATGCACTCCAACATGTTGTGGGTGCTGTTACGGTGGTACTCGCAATATTTGGGTGCGTCTTGCACACCATAGCTTTCCCGGCTGTGAGGAGGGGCAGGCAAGGACTGCACCGCATAAACAGGATGTCTGCTCGCGTGATACCCAGTTGGGTTCGGCCCCTTACCATAGTCTTTCCTTTTCTTTCCTTCTGCCACCGGTGGCCCACTCTTCTTCTCCTTTCGGACGGGTGACTCATCGTCTTCTTCTTCCAAAGTCAGGTATTTTGCCCTGGCCAACATCTCCTGATAGGTTAAGAGCGGATTTCGTCGCAGCTCCTGCGCACATCCCCTTGGGGGAGTGCATCTTGGAGCATGGCGATCAGGGTCTGGTCGTTCGCCCCTTGGACATCCCTGGCCTCCTTCTCCCACCTATTAAAGAACTTTCGGAGCTGCTCTCCCTTTCGGATCTTCACATTGAGCAGATGCGAGAAGGGGAGCTTTTGCCTCTGGCAGGACGCGAAGTGCTCCAAAAACTTGTGGGCCAGGTTGCTCCACCTGTCTATCGATCCTTTGGGCAGCTTATGAAACCACTCACAAGCCTGCCCTTCCAGTGTCGCCGAGAAGCACCGGCACTTGATCTCTTCTGGATACGCATACATGACCACATTCGCACCAAAACGAGCAAGGTGGTCTTGGGGATCGGTCGTCCCGTTGTATGCTTTGATTTGTGGGGTCTTGAAGTTGTCCGGGAGAGGGCAGGACATTATCCTTCTGGAGAAGGGTGTTACCTCGCTAAAGACCGCCTGGAGGTAGGGGTTTTGGGCGTCCAGCCGCTTCTCCAGTCGCTCATACATCCTCCACAGCTCTGCTGCTTCCTTATCCTCGACCGCCTTTCGTCGCTCCTCAGAGCCGATCTTGGAGGTCGCTATGGTTTCTCCTCTCCTCTCTTTGAGCGTCTCCCTCAATCCGCCCTTGCGGGCCGACCGAGTGTCTTGCAACCGTTCGAACGCGGAGGTTCGGGGCTTCTTTGACTTGGGGTCTCCCAAACAATCAAAAGCAGACATCCGCTCGAAAGAGGACGACTCGACTTCCTCGTCCAATCTGGACATCGCGTCTTCCATCCCGGCCTTCCCATTAGGCTTGGTCGCCTACTTCTGGGATCGCCTCACTTTCTTTTTTTTCCCCTGAGAGCCCGCAGATCCAGCCTTCCCGCCTGTGGGTCCCCCATGGAAATCTTCCACCATAATCTCGCGATTGGGCGTCAGTGCTGCCAGCACCTCCTTGAACTGCTCAGCCATGATTTCGACCTTCTGGATGAGGGCCTCTACCTCCACCGTGGTGATAGGGGGGTGCCGGCCTCCAGTGGCGTTGTTTTCTCCCTGGTGGGGAGCTCCGGTACCTGCGTTGGCGTTGCTACGTGTCTACACCATCATCTTCGTGGAGGGTTTCCTCTGAGTATAATTCTTGAGCTCTCAATGAAAGCACCAATTTGATGGACAATAAATCCACCAAATGATCCGATTCAGAAGAGCGGATCGTAAGAACAGAATTAAGAACGAGACTTCGAGAATTGGGTGTGTATTATTAGCTTGAGTTTTCCCCTTTCGGGTCTCCTCTATTTATTCATAGGTTCTAAACAATTAAGGTAATACATAATCAGGGGAGTTTATCCCGTCAATGGCGCGATCCCTTTTTTCTGGCCTCGTCTCCGTCATTAAGTTCCGTTTTCTGCTCTGGATTGACTCCGCCAGCTGTTCTTGGGCTAGGGTTGACCAGGCTTAGCTTCACGGGCCGGCCCAGGCCTAAGTATTCCCCAAGCGCTTGACCCGGGACCCATCAAATGGTTCAATTGGGCCGCTCGTTGGATATCGGCCTAATAGAGGTGAAAGAAGAAGAAGACAAAGAAGAGTGGGGGAGGGAAAAGAAGAAACAGAAACGTGGTCAATTTAAAAATTATAAAATACAAAATTGTAATTTGGCACAAATTACCTGCTGGTTACCTGAAAACCGGCTTCAGGTAGCATTCGTGAAAGTTTTTCAAAGTTCATATATTTTTTTGAAAGATGTTGTAGTTTAGATATCGAATCACAATTTTCGTGAAAGTTGAGATATCATTTTTAAAATTTACCCAGCATCAAACTATTTGTAGTTTGCTAACTTAGTAAAATTTAATACTCTTTCCCTTCACCTAAAATCTTCTCATTGCGCGTTACGAGCCTTGACAGATTTTATTCTCAACTCAATTTATTTGAATATGAGGGCAAAATTTTAATAAAAAATCTATGTAGTAATAAAATAATGAAAAGTTCTACAAAACTAGAGGTGACAACATTATATTCTTTTATGAAATGAGTAATAAAAATAAGAAAATAAAATAAATTAAATCTGACCATGTGAATAATGTCAGAAAAGATCTATGATAAACAGGAGAGTATGAATATAATGGTAAGGTAATTAGAAGTTAGCTAAAAGAGAAATATATGGTCAGGCCGTTAGGGGAACTAATAAAGAGAACTAGAATTGTGTTCTCTTTTCTTCATCGGATAACTAGAGGTAGACTACCTCTTCTTTCATTTTAAGGACTAATATAAAGCTATTAATAAAACCTGCTCTCAGGAAACAAAACTTTAACTGGTGCAAGATATATACTCACTTCTGGCCATGTATGTGTAACCCTTCTTTTTGTAAAAATAATTATTAAAAAAATAAAAATTACTCCGGTACTACAAATAATGCTTTTACAAGAAGCTAATCCTCTATACATAGTACCAACAAAAAACAGATTCAATATTTGGATTTATATATCTTAAAATAAATACGAATATCTACTTTAATTAAGACCTAACTGCAATGCATATCAAAGGGCTTTAATTTGTGTCTACCCATTCTCCCTATCAAATAATACCTGCTTTGTCTCTAGCGGAAGATGCTTTGTCTATCTACTGAGAGGATGAATGGTTGAAGGTGGAGTGAGAGAAAATATATAAGGGTCATGCTACACTTACACTACATATTGTACCCCATTTGTACACCGCATGCATATACAAACATTTTGATGGTTTGCACCGATACAAGTGTTGGTGCGTTAACAAAAATTTACTCGGACACAAAGTAAAATTGATTTTACACCAACACAAAGTGTTGGTGCAAACTTGCGGGGTACAAAGTGGGGTACAAAAACATGTGGTACAAGTAACTTTATACAATATACAATTAATGGGTTATGCTAGGAGTACATCAAATGTGTACTCCAACTTTTGGTGTACCCCTAACATTTTCTATAATTAAATTGGGATAAAACTACACTACTGTCGCAATAGTAAGTGGGTTGCTGCAAAAATTCAATACCAAGTACTGTACGTGAAAACACACTGTGGAAGCCTTTTTGGATTATGGTAGGTCTATCCCAAGATTTGTACCCCGCAGTTTTGTACCAACATTTTGTGTTTGTGTAAAACTAATTTTTGTTAAACGCACCAACATTTGTGTCTGTGTAAATTTTTATTAACGCACAAACACTTGTGTCGGTGTAAACTATCAAAATGTTTGTACAAACCTATGATGTACAAATGGGGTACATTTAGCATGGTCCTAATTCAATACCAATCCGTATCATTCATTATCTTTGTCATATGAAAACAAAATAAAAAAATTAAGAAAAAAAAGACCATGCTACATATACCCATATTTGTAACTCAATTTGTATATCAAAACTTTAACCTGACATCAAATGAAGGTGCAACACTAGCATGTTACCAGTTTTGCATCTATATTTAATGTCATGACAAAACATTAGGGTACAATATGGGGTACATGTGACGGGTACATGTGGCATTTTTCAAAAAAAAAGTGGCGTGAAGAATGGGTAAGATATTTTTAAAAAAATTAAATAAATAAAAATGGAGTAAAAATAAGTTGTGGAGAAAGAGGTGAAAGACAAATGGGGTACACCTTTTGGTGTACAGCATTTCTCATGTAGAAAATACGGGTCATGCTACACTTACACCACATATTATATCACATTTGTACACCGCAGTTATACACAAACATTTTGATGGTTTACACCGACACAAGTGTTGGTGCATTAACACAAATTAGTTTTACATCAACACAAAGTGTCGGTGCAAACCTGTGGGGTACAAAATGAGTACAAAAGTTGTGGTACAAGTAGCTTTATCCAAAAAATACCTACTCCACTTGTCTAGGGATGTGCCTAGACTTCACAACGAATTAATTCCGAATCAGTGAAGCTTTTAAAAAAGAGGAATGCTAGGGTACCCCATTTTGTACACCATTCATCCAAGCCATTCATTTATTTTTTTATTTTTGATTTTTTTTCTCTCTCTTGCTTTGTGTGGTAGAGATGGAAGAGGTACAAATGGGGTACCCCAAATGGTGTGAGTGCATTAAAAGAAATTCAGACGATGAACAGTACTCCTACCTTTAAAATTAAAATGTAACAGTATTCCTTGTACTCCTTGTACCTACTAGGGGTGGACACGGTACCGGTACCGGAAACGGTACCGCCGGTTCCGGTACCGTTACCGCCGGCCGGTACGGTCCACCGGTTCCGGGAACCGGTACCGGTACCGCCCAATCCGGTACCGGTTCCGGTGCCCATTTTTCGGTACCGGCACCGGCGGTTCCGGTTCTGGTTCCGGTACCGGTACCGTTTTTTTTTTATTTCATTCTTTTCTTTATCAATTTCATTTTTAGATTTTTTTATTTCATATTTCCTTTAACAATTACACATTTACAATTTTACATTTTAAAAATATAATAAAAAAGCAAAAAAAAACAAAATTAGGGGTGGCCGAAACGGTACCGGAACCGGAACCGGAACCGGCGGTACCGGAACCGGTACCGGCCGGTCCGGTACCGGTACCGGTACCAAGGGGTGGCGGTACCGGAACCGGCGGTTCCGGAACCGGAACCGTCCACCCCTAGTACCTACGCATGCCAAATTGAAAATATAAATCCATCTACTCCATATTTTATTATGTTCAATTTGTTTAAAATTATAAGGATAAAGTTATTTGTACTGAAAGACTTTCTATCCCATTTCTATAGTATAGGTTTGCACCAACATTTTTGTGTTGGTGCAAAATATTAATTTTTGTTAAAGCACCAATACTTTTTGTCAATGTAAATTTTTGATAACATATCAATACTTTGTGTTAGTATGAACTATCAAATATTGAAATATATTTTTTGTGTAAGTTTAGGATTATAAATTTAGGTGTAATTGTAGCATGGTCCAAATTTTAAACTCAAATTTAATATTCAATGTATATTAGATTCATTTTCTTAAAACTTTTTTGTTCTACGGAGTATTATCTAATATAAGCTTTTAGCCAAAAAAATAATTTAGATCCTCTAATTATTCTATAAACATTTGTTTATATATCATTATACTCCGTATCTAATTTGAGTTCAAAGAGGTAAAAAGAATCAAACTTGGATGATATTTTTAGAGAAAATTATTAAAATATGACTATCATTAATAAATTGTCCATTATTATAAAAATAATAAATGAAATGAAAAAACACACTACCAAAAATTTAACTTTTTGTAACAAGATAAATGTGACAGATACCAGAATTTGCCAAAGATGCCCGTTACAAAAAGTATTGTGGCAAAATTTGATTTAAGATATCTATTTCTGGCCAAATTAGATGCCACAAAAAGTCAATTTTTGTATTGATAATTTTAATCTACACTAATTAAAAAATATTACCTCCGTCTCATTGTCTTTGTCTACTTTTGACTTTTGAAACTGTTAACCCAAGCACTTTGACTCATCAAAATCTCTCAATGTGTAATCTTGTTTGATTCGTCTTAACATATAGATAATTAATATATAATTTTTATAATTTTTTAATATACAATTAACAAGATAAAATGAATTAAAGAAGTGCATTGGATGGTGTGCCAAAAGGTAAGTGGACAAAGACAGTGGAACGGAAGAGTACATAATATAAAAAACTGATAATATTATGTAACTAAAATATTTTAAAAAAATGGTAAGTTTTTGTTGCGGAGTATTTAATAGAGAGTCAAAGAGTAGATGGAGTTTCATTTCATCATCTCAGTCTCACCCCAACTCCCATTATGTTAGTCAATTAGTAGGAGTTTCACTAATTGGGAATGAGCTTTCAGATTCTGCCCTGATTGGGAAATCCCCTCGCAATATTAATTCACCATAAGTGTAGTATAAACTCACAAGGAATCTTATTTAGCAACAAGAAGAGCAACCATAAAAACCTTTAATTAGAGGAAAGAAAGTAGACATAGGTGGAGGCAAGGTTGGTAGGGAGGCAAGAAAAATAAACATGTGGTAGGGAGGCAAGAAAAATAAAATTAGAGGGTGGAGAGAGGCAAGGTTGGTAGCAAGGGTGGGGGGTGTGTAGCATGGTCCTTAAAACAAACCATATAGAGCTTTGAGGGCTCAAGCTCTTAATAGATAATATTTCACTTTGTCACGACACTTTTAGCATGAGGTCAAAGACAATAGTAGTGTCCACTAGAAGTAGACATTAAAGATGCAGAAGATGAGGATCATCCCTGATGGGCTGCTAGCCAGCCAGGCAGCCCAATCCGCATGCACAAGATTATTTTGGGACCCGAAGATATTCGGATAAGGGTGATGGGTTGATCCAAGGAGTTTGGCCTGAGCTGACCCGGATGGAGAGAGCTGTTGACCATCAAACCCATATGAATAAGGAAAATCCTTCATAGGATCATGATGATGGACCCCCCTTTTCAAACTGCAATGCTTTTCATTTCTTCAGGTGTAACCTGCAAACGTGCAATCACAATAGCGGCTGAGATGTTACAAATGAGGAGACGATTGATAGTGTGGATCGGAAGTACGTAAATGAAGAAAGTAACATTCTTTTTTTGGTTTTTTTCCAAGAACTAAGAGGGAACCTTGAGGTGATAGCAACTAGGGCAGTCATGACGGTGTATCAAGTTCACACCCCGTGGGCCCCACTATTTCTGTAGAGCTTTAATTTTATAAGGCTTCATAATTATGATCATTTGACATGTTAAAAATGAGTTTTCATATGGATAATTTTATAGTATATTAATGGTCAAATTATTGCCGTATTTCCATCCAAAAAAAGAAATCAAAAGTCTGGCATTATAAAACTTACTTTTGACACTAAATTTGGGATAGAGGAAGTATTATCTAGGACTTAAGTTAAAAATTAATGTCTAAAATATATTTTTGCATATGGCCTTTTACAGGGCCAGCCTGAGAACTCCATGGCTTTAGATTTTATTCCATTGGGATTCCATTTTGCCAATTGAATTGACTCTCATCTGTACCTCTTCGTACATAAAAACTTGATCTTTTACGATCATGGGTTATGGTGTAGTAGGAATTAATTATAATATCATTTCTAATGAGGGAGGTTTCCAGTCAATTTTAACAAATTTTAGCCTAGATAGTTTCACCACACTCTATTTTCTATATCAAAATCATTACCTTGAGTAATCAAAAGCTCCTTTTATTTTGAAAACATTGATCAACTTATCATTATTTGTTGACAAACAATTGATAGGTAGATGTTTTATTAGCTTTAAGATAGATTTAGGGTCCGTTTAGTACATGGAATTGATGGAATTGGAATTGAATTGGAATTGAAATTCTATGAGATTCAATTCCATAGAATTGAATCCACCAATTCCAATTCATTTGTTGCACTATCAATTTCAAATCCACATAATTTTTGTGCTACCAAATACCAGCATTGGAATTGAACTCCTCAATTCCAATTCCATCGTTTGAATTCCATGTACTAAACAGGGCCTTAAATATGTTCAGCTATGGCGTGATAATGAAATTAAAGTTCTCAATTGCAACTGACGATGCTATAATATGCATGTTATTTTATATTTTTTTATTTTACAGGGTTAGTAATGTGCCTTTGAATTGGAGGCCAACATAAGATGGAAGATTATGGGGTTTACTCTGTTGACCATTTTCTTTTAATTGTAAATATTACTCAGTAATATTCCTTTGAAGAGAACCAAGGCCAACAACAAACCTGGACAGGGGCATTGATGGCAGCTCGTTCAATGTGGCCTCTGAAATAGTTGCTCGCTGAATTGGGTGAAGGGAACCAGCGTGCCCGACCTAACAATGTGTGAACACATCTAAGCTGATGCGCTTCAGATTTACATTCTTCTTGCCATGTTAATTGTTAAAACATCCTTCCTGTCACTACACCACCTCTCTACTGTTTCTTTGGCTTCCTTCACAGAAACCTGCATGTAAAAGGTTGGTGTGAGCACGGTAGCACATCTATACATTATTTAAAAAGACATGAATTTTTTCCCGCCCATGCATGACACTCATATATGGAAAGTGTTGATAACATAAATGGTAGTTTAATTATTTTACCTTAATGTTTTCCTTCCATTTTAAGTATGTTTTCATTTTTATTTTTATTTAAATGTTACACCATTTAAGCATTTAAATTAAATTAAATTAAATAGTAGTGAACCATTGGGGAATTGAAGTATGGAAATAAAATACACTGCCAAACACTGCAACTCCGATGGAGTCAAAATTTCACCATTTTTGGCTTTGGGGTGTGATGGAATAAATCAAAATGGATCTCTAAACCATCTGCACTTCTTTAATTAATGAAGTAGCAGTTAGTTAAACACTGCAACTTTCGATGTTGAGCCAGGGGTCTCTTTGGAAACAGCCTCTCTACTTTCGAGTAGGGGCAAGGTCTGCGTACACACACCCTCCCCAGACCCTACTCTTGTGGGATTTAACTGGGTTGTTGTTGTTGTAAATAAAACATACTGCCATTTAAATATTAAAATAAAATTTAAAAATTACAAATTAATAAAGTATGGACATGATTAAAATGATTTATTTCAAACAAACTACAAATTAATTATTTATCATCAAAAAATATTATAATTTACAAGCATGGTAACGTGTAAAAATGGTAAGTTTTCTAAAATAGATTAGAAAATAAATATGGTACGGTTAGTAGATGATAACATTTAGATAAAAGAATAAAATAAAAAACTACAAATTAATATTAATACTATAATTTAAAAGAATGGAAACATTTTAAAAATGACAAATGTTCTAATTAGAAAATAAATAGATATGGTATAGTAAGCAATTAGCACCATTTAAAAACGAAAATAAAATAAATGGTAAGTTTTCAAAAATAAATTATGTCAGTGTTCTAAAATAAGAGAGAAAATAAAATACTCCCTCCGTCCCCAATTTGATTACAAATTGCGGGTTACGGAGTAAAATTTCTTACTTTTTGAAATCATTTTTTTTACAAATTGTATCAATAAGATATAAAAATTACATATTAAACAACTACGTCAAAAGTTCTACAAAACAAGAAGTGATAAGAATATTTTATTTTATCAAATGCTTAATGAAATTGCGTAAACAAACAAAAGTTATCGAGAGAAGAGAAAAAAATTGTAATCTATTTAGGACATAGAGAGTACATCTAAAAATGATAAGTGTTCTAAAATAAATTAGAAAATAATGTGGTTTGGTAAGTAATTAGTACGATTTAAATACGAAAATAAAATAAAAAACTACAAAATTAATATTAGTACTATACTTTAAAAACATGTTTTTTTAAAAAAGGTAAGTGTTCAAATTAGAAAATTAGAAAATAAATACGGAATGGTATGTCACCACGATAAGCAAATGGTACCATTTAAACACAAAATAATATAAATGGTAAGTGTTCTAAAATAAATTAGGTAAGTGTTCTAAATAAATTAGAAAATAAAATAATTATTAAAACAATAAGTTTTCTAAAATATATTAGAAAATAAATACGGTACGGTAAGTAAATGATACTATTTAAATAAAAAAATAAAATAGAAAACTACAAAATAATACTATCAATTAATACTACAATTTACAAGCATGGTAACATGTAAAAATGGTAAGTGTTATAAAATAAATTAAAAAATAAATATGGTACATTAAGCAAATGGTACCATTTAAATGCAAAAATTAAAAAATTATAAATTAATACTATTAATACTATAAGCATGGAAACATGTAAAAAATGGTATAAGTATTCTAAAATAAATACTATTAATACTATAATTTACAAGCATGGATACATGTAAAAATGGTAAGTGATCTAAAATAAAATAGATAATAAATATCATAGGGTAAGTTAATGGTACCACTTAAATACGAAAATAAAATTAAAAAATACAAATTCCAAAATAAATACATTAATATGTTGAATTATTGCTTAGATAAGTCAAATTATTGAATTATTATCAAGAACAATATCTGAAACATATTGAATTATTGTTACAGAAACTGGTATTTAGTCATGAGAAAGTGTATGTTGCAGTTTAAAGAGTAATAAATCGCAATGGCTTGAAGATTTTGATATACAACGAAGTGAATACTCACACAAATTATATATACGAGTGATGTAGTTATGTAATATATAAAGAAGTCTTTCGAAATTTGTAAATCATTTTACTTTTTTACTTTCAAATAATGAAATCTCTATATTCCATTATATACCAATTTATATTCCTAAAAATGATCTTAAGTTAGTACCGTAACTATGACCCGTGCAACGCATGGGTGTAATACTAGTTGATCAACTCACTCGACAAAAAAATCACCAAATCCTCTAATAAAACATGGATACCTTCCAATCGCAAGCAAGCCCCGCTGCAGTATTTCCATAAGCAATGGAAAAATTAAGCATCTTTGCATTCCTTCTTTCAGAAGCAAATGCATCCTATAGACCAAAATACATAACACCATAAGCAGCACAAATATCATTAGTCTAGTACAAAATGGTACACTAAATGCAACATACTAACGGGGACACTCATGTCTATTGTTGTACATCTCTATATGAAAATTTTCTCAGACCAGATCTACAGCCATCTTTCACAAAAATCATATTTATCTTTATATTATCATGGCTTGACTTGCCATGGGTTTTTATTTATCAGAAATTTGAGCATTCACAGGTAGAGGTAAGGTTTGCACTCTGCATACATCATGCCCTCCCTAGAGGCCTAGACCCCACTTGTGAAAACACACTGGGCTTGTTGTTGTTGGACATCTGACCATTTGATTTCCAAGTTTTCCCTTTTAGTAAGTTGTGAGTAATTAATGGTGGTAGCCTAGCAGTTTCTTTTAGGAAACAAATTTGTGGTAGTTAAGACTATTAAATGAGGATAGTAACATAAAACCTTAGCTTATTTTTCACCAAAGAACAGTGAAAAGTATAAATACCTGAATGATGAATAAAAAAACTTTGCACCAGCCTTTAGTAATGGAACTGGTGGTATATCTTCACCAGGCTGAGGGTGCCACTAAAGGAGAACGTGTTTTTGTTCAACTGCTTCTCGTATGTGTGGATACATGTTCAAAGCAGTCCTCGAATGGAAGTCTCCACCAGCTTCAAAGGCAGCTAACATCCTCTTACAATTTACAAGATGTGGAAGGATCTTGAGTTCCAACTAAGAACCATAAGGGGAAAAATAATGAAACAAAAAGGATAGAAATAGATGTTTAGCTGTTACAAACATTAGAGTAAGAAAAGATTAGCTACAAGACGCTGGACAGTCAAGAGAACTGTGTGTTTATTTGGAATATCATTCACACTATTATTTGATATTGTTGGGATATGAAATGAAGGGCAATGGCATTGTTGGTTTTCTTTCCAAAGAATAACAGACTATACACAAACTCCATTCATGGTTTTGCTAAGTATATCCATAAAAGGGCATACAGATAGTGTAATAATTTGGTAAAAATTGTAGGACCCTACTGTTGTGGGATTCAACTGGGTTGTTGTTGTTGTTGTTGTAGGAAACTATCAAATGAACTAGTAATCTAATGCATCAAATTCCAACTGCATCGAGTTTATTTGAGTACATAACAATTGAGAACTAGTAATCTAATGCATCGTTTAGGAATTACCTTGACCAACCCGTCATCTCATGGTTGGCGGGTTCCAGTTTACCTGAACGGAGTGCCGATATCTCGGTATGGTTTGTGTTGGTTCCGGTAACGGAATGTGGCGTTTCTTCTTTTCATCAAAGTAGAAGAAATAATATGGTTTCTTTTGTGCATTATCCTATGGAGATTGTTTATGATTCGAATATCCTTTTCCAAATGATTTCTTTTTGTTAGCACTGAACAATTTGTGTGTTCAACTTTAATTTATTTTGAAATTGATATACTCCAAATTTTTTTGTCATATACGTATTTAAGAATGGTTGGGTTCCCCAGGCCTAGAAGAAGATAAAGTAAAATGACTTTGGGTTAGATAGAAGATAAGGTAAATTGAATGGTTATTAAGATAATTGAGAAGGGGTCTATGGCTATGAGAACTAGGTACATCTAAAATGAAAAAATACTCCTAATATAATATATTCCTACAAGATTCTTTTTAAGAACGCCATTGTTTATTAAATGTGAGTCAGGTACAAAAGGTATTTTTGGTATGTTCTCAAAATATTCCTATCACTACTACAGGATATGGATTACACAGCGGATAAATTTGATATTTCCCAGCGCATATCAACCGCTGTGTATGTGACCGGTGCAATAGGTATCAAGTTTATACAACATATAGAAGAAACACAAAAATTTAGCTTTGCAAACATACCTTGTCATGACACATCATTTTGAATTGTTTTTCACTTGGCCAAATACTGAAACAACATGTTCTTCACTATAACCAATTAGCTCATCATATTTTGAATTAAAGTGAGCACAAAACAATGACTTCATTTCATTGATGTCTTTCATTTGAAAAGGTGATGCTTCATTACCATAAATCTGTAAGATATTAGTTAAATTACATTACTAATGAGCTGAAAATTTCCACTAAATTATTTGCAGTAAACGAAAAGCACTGAATATAATTAGTCATTACTTCATCAATACATGGTACCCTTGGTCGGACCATGATATCATACATGATCCTCATCACAAAATAAGCACCTTCAACTTGTTTGTCCTGTACATAACACTATCAAATAACAAAATTAAATACTTATCTGACTCACTTTTTTAAAACAAAAAAAACAAACTTTCACATTTATCCACTTCGGATGAACTTTTCCACGTTGCACATAGTGTGCTTTGCCTTGATACTTCAAGTTCAAAAATGCCCTTTTATATGATAAATATGCAAATTAGTATCTAATTGTTTTTAAAAACTTTAAATAAATAATTTTTAATATTAGCTTACGAGTCTATTATATGTTTCATGTCAGCTTTACGACAAACATCAACATCTTGAACTAAATCGAAGCAGAAAACTAATGCTTGGTTTGGGACAATTGCACATAACATCCAATCAGACCTACCATAGGAACTCCAAATATTAGTTAAAAATATAAATTATAAAAAGAGGTTGTATGTAAGCTTTATAGCACTTACCCTGCATTGTAGGGAGCCAGCCAACACTCTACAGAGTCATCCTTTATGGAATTTTCAACATAACGAATCCGATTGTTATTGATTTCAACAATACTCTTACCATTGTGTGCCTTTGAGGAAATCTTTGCAGGATCAAAAAATTGATACGTCTTCTTGTCACATAACTCAAACCGATCATAAAGAACCCTGAAAAAGAAGAAAATCAATTAAATAATTAAAGTTCTTTTTTATAGAATATCTCAACTCTTTTAAAAATGAAATCTTGAATACAGAGGATTACTTCTCACATACCAGATCCAATACTGAGGAATAGAAATATTAAAAGCTTTCATTTTCATGAAATCTTTTAAATCATCGATCGAGATGAAAAAGTAGAACTCGTGACGCATGATATCACTAGGGACGTGAACCATTGGTTCTTTTTGAGTCGTAACCATCTTTTGAAAGGTGGTTTTCATGTGTTCATCCCATGTGCATGGCAAAAAACTAATATCAGATGTGGCCTTTACAGTCTCCTTTTTTGGTTTGGATGCCTTAATCCTTTGATTCCCAATTTTTCTTGGATAAATTTGGGATGCATTCTTTTGATATATTTTCTCGACTTTTGGTTTGGATGCCTTCATCTTTTTTTGTGGAGTTAAGAGCTTCTGAAAATTTTAAGCAAACTTCGTAAAACATATAGACTTGAAGATAAAGCGTAATCAAATCACAATTTGGAGACGCTAATTAATATATACATGAACATGAACTAGTGGCATAATAATGAACCCGCTAGATTTTTTTTACCTCAGACGGCTCCTCAATCTCAATCAAATTTTTTGGCCAAGCAATATAGGTACCAATCGATGAAGATAAAGTTTGAACTTCATCTGTCACATATGGTACCATCGAATTCTCCTCGCCCAAGATTACCTCTTGCACACAAACCCTTGCTTGTGCCTCATTTAGTGGTTTGCCATGGAGCAATACACCTTGTCCAAAAACATTTGCACAAGCCACTAGACGTAGGGTAGGAAGGTTCAAGTATAGCTTGCAACGTACGCCTAACTGAGTATGCATAATTTAAATTCATTTAATTTTACTCAAAGTAGTACAACTAAAAATAAAGAATCAAATAATACAATTTGTGAGTTACCGGTGGTATGTTCTCAAATCCAACATTAAAAGCAACATTAAAAGCAGGCAGATCCTCGGTGGCCTTCTTTCGATGTATTTTCTCTCTTTGGATCGTAAAGCTTTGGTTTCTCATAAGCATGGGCTCAGAAGCTTGAGATTCCACCTTGTCATCTATTTGGGCCAGTTTCATCTTTTTAGGTGGAGATAATAGAACCTGAAATAATTAATAAATAAGCATTTACACATATATGAACATAGAGCATAATCACACCAAACACCAGTTATGTTTACACCAAATAAAACTAAAAAATAATCAATTATAAAAATTGAGAGTTACCGGTGGCATGTTCTCAAGTTGAATGGTTGATTTAGAGATTGGCATATGAATATGGTCCACAGATGTTTGCACATGTTGATCATCCTCTTGTAAAGTGCCATTCATTTGCCCCAACAACTTCATTAACACATCATCTCTAGCTTTTAGCTCTGCTCTCATTTCAGCTCTTACAGATTCAAAATCTGATTTGTATCTTTCCAACCAACCTTTCCTTGCTCACCTCTAACACGGCCAGGGTGCTCTGGATTAGGTAGAGCAGCTGCCAGTATATCTGCTCTGCCTTCTACTACAAATTCCCCCCCGTGTGTATTCCTCTTCATATTGTGACTACAAAGGTTGTATCAAGTAAATATTATGAAGTAAATATTATTGTCAATGCAAGACCTTCATACTTCACCAATGTAATATCACAAATTAGTTATAAGGCAAAGGACTTACAATCATCGTAGCTATTTTTGCAGTCTCCCCTGACAAATAAGCTCCTTTCTCGTCCTGGCGTGTTCTTATCCAAATCTCATGGCGAGGTGGTGAAGGAGGGCTGATTGCACATTCAGGATCATTTAGGTCTAACTGCATCTGTGCTAATTTCTCTTTTTTAATTTTCTGTTTCACCAGTCTATACCTTCCACGTCCTGCACGTTGTGGGTGCTTGTGTTTTGACGCATTCTGTTTATTTTTTTCCCTCAATGCCTATACAAATTTGTTGTAAGTAAGAAACGAAAAAGAAATAAAATAATCTTATATTGAAACAAACACACATTTCCTGTAAAGCAATACTCCCATTTTGACTTTTCCTCATTTTTAAGAGGGCTTGACTTAGTGATTGAATGGACTAAAATGCCCTTTCAACCGCCCCACTCCACAGCCCAACCCCACAATTTCCGTTGGGTGCCACCACCGCACCAGACACCCCGCCGCCAGCCCCATCGTCAGTCGCCACCCATCATTGGCTCAGCTACCGTCATCTCCAATTCTACCATCATCTGCAGCCGCCACCATCTCCTCCAATCGCCACCACCATCGGGAAGACGTCGCTCACATATCTAAATGGGCACAGATCTACAGTCTACAGGAAAGATCGAAAAAGGAACAAGAACTGGGAGGGGTGATGAGAGAGAGAGAACAGCGGATGGAGTAGGTGATGACTAGATCTAGCCCAAAAACGAAGGGATGAGAAAAAAGAAGGGGGAGAAAAAATGAGGAGAAGAAAATTGGGGAGGGGAAAGAGAGATAGAGAGGAGAAAATCAATTGATTTGGCGGAGAAAAAGAATTGAGGAGAAGAAGGAGAAAGAATAAGAAGAAAAGAGGAGGGTGAAGAAATCGGAGAAGAATTCTGAAAAAGAGGGAGGGGGGCTGAGAGAGAGAAAAAAGATGAATAGTGTGTAAGAAAAAGGAGCGAAGAAAGAGAATGGAATATTGGGGTGAGGGGTATTTTTGGAAGAATTGAGATGAAAAAGTATAATGGGAACATCATTTCCGGACGGAAAAAAACGTACGACGGGAACATCATTTCCGGACGGAGGGAGTAATTAATAACATATGGGTAAGCAATAATTTTAATTTTCAAACCTGAAACTCTTTTGTTTGATGTAGACGAATAAATTCATCCCACATCTGCAATGTTATCTCTTTATAATCATCACCAGGAAATTTCCCATATTTCTCACTCAAAGGATTTAGGTATACCCTAACGAGATCTGCTCTAAAATTTCGAGCTTTGTCTGATATATCCTTTAAGGTTGTTTCCCTTGCTTTGTTTTTTGGATCAACAACATTGAACTTTTTCTGAAAAAGTAAGAGGGAATATATATTCATTGGTGGTTTATATGTTAATAATAATAAAAAAATATAGGAATTTCGTAAAGAGTAAATATAAATACCAATATATGTTTCCACAAAAGCTCCCTTCTTGGTTCGGCATAATCTTTCCAATTTCTTAAAGTGATCTCTACTCTTGTCTTCGCTAGCATCCCCAAAAAACTCTCAAAAGTAGACACCTCTTCACCAGTTGGCCGTCCATATTCATCAAAATGTATAGTAGGAGGTGGCAAACGACCGCTATCAATCTTTTGTTGAAATGAGATCATGTAAGTAGGGCCCCTTTTCCTAACGTTCTTCTTGCCTTTTGGTTGAGTAGTAGGAGAGTTGGGATGACTTGTGTCTTCATCTTGTTGGGATTCCATTGGATAGTACCTACATAGACGCCAAAAAACATTTATTAACATATTATTGAAAGGAGATTTTTATTTTTAAAAAAAACAGAAATAAAAAGTACAAAAGGGAGGTGTGCTAGCCGAGACCAACAAAGAGGCATACAAAACCAAGTACAAGCACAATAGCTACTGAGCTGCTAAGAGCAACTCCAACGGAGCTGCGAAAAATTGAAAGCTAAAACTCCCTCTTAGAGTGTGTACAGTAATTTGAATGCTCACATTTTTGTATGCCTTCCAACCATATCAGTAATTATTCATAAATTTTATATATCTTATTACTTTTTTGCTCTTTTTTGTGAGATAACTACAAACTAGACATGTCAGGCTAACACTCATCCCTCCTACTTTTTATATTTGTTTTTACTCACTTTTTTTATTATAGCTTATAAAGTTAATCTTCTATATATACATTACCTAAAGTTAAAACTAGCTCACCGTGTATATTTTTCCTTATCCGTTGGAGCTCAAATTTGTCCACAGTGTAGTGTTAAAACTTTAATTTTTAGACTTCAAAAAAATATAGAGGCTCCATTGGAGTTGCTCTAAACAACCAAGTAAAGTGCTAGAAATTAAAAGAAAAAAAAAGGTTTAGCCCATGTAGGACATCCAGTAGCTTGCAGGTGAGAAACTCCAAGTGTCCCCATCTGTTTCTAACCCCATGAGTCCCCATTTGGGTTTTTATGGACCTTAGTTTCATCAGTTTCAATAATTAGTGCATTCCTTTCAGTAAGAGACCTAGAAAGTTCCTGAATAAAAAAAACTTCAATCCAATTTTCATCACCTAATGGAACACAAATACTGGATCAACTCCATCAAGAACAGTAGTAATCTTCACAAAATTCTCAAAAAAATTTTGATTCCCAAGTTGAATTCTCCCCCCTCTTCAGCAAAAAGTTGCAAATTACATATTAGCTAAAATTGTGAAATCTAAAATTTGCACATTACATGAGAGGAAAAAACTTAAAATTGGGAAATCTTAGTTAGATTCAAAACTGAGAAATAGAGTAAATTAGGGCTGACTTGTGATTCAACCCAGCGAAAGTGCGACTAACAATACATATACTGTAAATCGTAAATTAAACAAAGCAAGCGAGCTAACCTTCAATTTGTGAGAAATCCTTGGGCGAGGGCTTGAGGGAGATGTTGAAGGAGTTCGCTGGGTGAATACGTTAGGGTCGCTCGTTGAAGAGAGAGTTCGATGCCAAGAGAGATGTCGCAGAAGATCCGGCGGCGATGGCAAGGGAGCGTCTGCGAGGCGGTAGGTTTTTGTTTGAGATGGGTCTGCATTCTGCAACGAGTGTTTCCTGCGTCTGGGAGCGGTAGGGATAGATGGAAGGATTGAGTATTGCAGCGAAAAGCTAAGGATTAGGAAACGGGCTGTCTAATTTCAACAGCGCATTTTTTTTATCCGCTGCTTTAGGAATAAAAACTTAATGATGGGCCGGTTCTCTTTTTTTTTGGTGCGCTCGGTTTTCTATTTTAAACATACAACATTTGTTCTAATTTATCCGGTGTGTAAAACGCGGTGTAAAATAATGATTCTGCAGTAGTGTATATAACCAAATATATTTCTAAACTAATAATTTTTACATAAAAGTTCTCTCGAAATGGAATCTATGAGCCTACTCAAGGTGGATTCGTTCCTCTGGCATTCACCCTTTTAATCTGAAAGGACCATTTTGAAGATTTAATTATATTTTAGATGATGAAAATACAAAATTACCTTGTGTTCAACTTTCATTCAATAGACATTTTTGGCGGACGACTATTTACGGAACATATTTCAATTACTAAAGCCTGTATTGGCAATTGCTGTTTATTCAGGACTAATTTGAAAAAAATACATTTTTCATCTAAAATAATATAGTCATATCATCTCTTGTTTCGTAAAACTTTTAATATATATTTAGACCATGTGGAATAAACTTTACTCCTATTATTGAGTCTACATCAGTTCTCAAATTAATTGTATTAAAAATTACTATAGTCAAACATCGTAAGACAAAATAGATTATTTGAATTGGGATAGGAAAAATATATAATTAAATATTCATAAATAAAATTACATAATGCTATTCGGAAAACCGGAGCGGATCTCAAGACATTACCTGGTAATGTCACGAATGACCTGAGGACGCTCGGGTGCCCCGTTCTATATTTGTGAATTGTGAAATGAAGACTCATATCTAAAGTGCTCACAACACATCCTAAATATTTTTTTAGATAGTATAAGGACCTAGTCCAAGTAAAGAGTAAGATGCATGGAACTTTTGAGTTGATTAAAAATCAATAAGGCTATCTATATCCAAAGCAGAGGCAAGGAATGATTCGGCTAGCAAAGAAGAATGGGGAGTGGCCTGGGTTTCCCGCGTTATGCTCTCTTCATTTATAATGAACAAAATAACACCAACCTAAAAATCAACATCCAATAGGCAATAGGATTCAAAGTCAAATGATGTTATGCAATAAAGTTAAAAAGTCCCAATACTTTTGATATAACCTGAGGAATATGTTTTTGGGGGAACATTCTCCACAACTACATATTTAGAGAAAAATCCTTGCAAAATTTTTAACTAAAATGACACCACGATAATTAAACATAAACCATCAAAATAACTAAATAGGATCATCTAATTAAACAACTACTGCAATATAATTATCCTTGGTCATCAACTCCAAAATCAAATATATCCCATACGTAAACGGTAAACCCCTTTGATAATCAAAGCGGCATGTAATCATACCCACCATCTTCAAAATCCTTCCGACAAATCTCTTCACGTAGATCGCCGTGGAAGGGAGGATCTTTACATCGGAAAATGTGATTAGGATCCAAAGATGCAATCCGGCCATCTTCGTCAAAGGCAACAAGAGCCTCGCGTGGCTTCAAGCAAGGATGAAAGTATTCTTTACACAGCCTGGCTACCTTGGTTGGATCTGCACAGCATACCAACCAACCGATATCCAAGAATTCCTCATCAATGGTGCCGAATCTCCTGTCCACATCTATGCATACAGCAACCACCTCAACATTTGAATGCCATCCCCTAATATACCTTTTATACCACGCAGCCAGTTTATCAGCCAGACATTTCTGCGAGTCTTGGTATAGATAAAGAACAACAATCTTGTCCTTAAGCTTTGCCACGGGAATATCCATCTTGCACTCGGGATCAAGCGCGGCATGAACAGCCTCCCAAGTAAGTAGTGAGTCCAATCTCAGTCCCTTTTTCCTTTGGAATTCCTTGTCAATCAATCTCCTCCTGGTGAAGGGATAACCGTCCATGCCAAAGTCACGGATGATTAGCATTCCATAGGGATCAACACACTTTTCAACACTAGGATCAACTATGAAAAGACTTTCCTCTTCCCGGGCATATGCACGCATCCGCTCTAGTCTATGGCATACCGTGTTGTTGAAGGGGAAAAACCACCACCCTAGCAGCTTAAGACTTGCAAGTTTATCAATGATCACATCATCATACAGCTTTGGGGGAACTCGATCCCGGAAGGGGTTGCACACCACCACAATCTCAAGCTCAAGGTTTTGCCGTCTACATTCCTCGTGAACCTCCTTAAGCCTCTTTAAACTTGTACCATCCCAGTGAGTGTAAACCCCCACAACCCTCTGTTTAAGCTCAGAAATAGTAATGCTATGACCATCCTCCTCCTTCAACCTGCCGCCAGCAAGATACTCAATATTGTACAGAACATCAGTGTCGCTGAGGCCTAATAGCTCACCAAGGGAGCGATTCTCCCGATTATACTCACTACTTAGGAAAAGCCATTCTCTATCTGGAGTAAAGGGAAAGCATTCATGCGCAGCTCCAACAAATGGAAAAGAGAGGGGCGGACCATGGTAAAGCACCTCCTGGGATGGATCTAGAACCAAACAGCCAAGCTTACCGTCAAACCCGAGTGATGAGCAAACGAACTCACGCCGATGAGAGTCCTGGAAAGGGACAGCAAGGCAGGAAAATCCCGACAAAAAGTGTTGATAGGCAGAGAGAGAGTGAGTGAAACCCTCCCTCATCATTGGCACAACCACCAGCTCAAAGTCATCTCTTCTAGCCAGCTCATGAGAAGCTAAGGCTGTGTGATAAACCAGGAGCCCGTCTTCTGAACACCATATTGATGGCACAAACACACAACAAATCATAACGTGTTTACCCTTTAGGTTCAGGGTTCTTTCCATGCTAACAAACTCTGTTTTGCCTGTTGTTGTTGTGCTTGTGGTAGAGGCCATGGCACCACCACCCCAACAACATTAGCACAACGCCTGAGCACGGGGCGTTGAATCCTTTCAACATCACAACTACCATCACCTGATCCACCCGCGTTTGTTTTTTTAAAACCTTTACACAAACCCTCGGAACTTGTGGGCCGAATGCTAGGATCGTTTTGGCTACTAGTGCTGAACCTCAAGAGGTTGCCATCCCCTAGCAATTCTAAAACATCCAGTTGTTTGCCTACCTCGACTTTGGGGACATCAATGAAGGATTCGGAATAAACAGGGCATTGGGTGTCAAAATATGAGCCGATCCTATATTCCTTACTTACAGCACGTGGGTCTGGGCGTTCGTAAGCATCTCTGAAGCAGAAGCCGGGTGCAAAGATTGAGGCTTTGATGTGCTTGCGTCGACACTTGGATACATTTGGAAAGGATACCTTCTCTTCTAACAGCTTCACCGTCCGATCTACACAACAAACAAAACAGAATCAAGTCAAACCTTATGAGATTGAACTCATAGATTGGTAAGTACTCCACAATTTATTGTGTTCAAACTGATAACCTGATAGACGTATCTTAGACGACGATGATCGGCGGAGACGCTTCGAACTTGACGGTGGTTCACCATGCGAACCAAACAGATCTTCTTCATCATTCCGCCCCCTTTTCACCTCCATTCTCATCGAAACACTCGGCTGGGTTCAACTAGGGTGCGAGTGAGTCTTGTACCGTACTCCCCATTGTCATATATTCCCTCCAGCCACCACCTATACTGACGGCCTAGCCCATTCCTAAAATTTCTGCAAAACATCATACTACATTATTACATTGAGGTGGTCTGATCCATATATGGCGGCCCAACTCGGTATTTACGGAGTAATAAATTTTCCTTATCCACAAGATCATTAATAATCCCGTACGTAGACTTTGCCTCTACTCTGAATCTCCGTACGTAGATTCAGGATATACAACTTTTTTGGTATGGTTGCAAGAGTTTTCATTGTCATCTAGAATCAATATCTTTATTCGTGTCTTTGTCTTCACTCGTAAAATAGCAACATATAGCTGACCATGTGTGAACACCAACTTGGTTAAAAATAATCCCACAAATGACAATGTTTGACCTTGACTTTTGTTGATAGTCATAGCAAAACATAAGGCGATGATGAATTGGCTTCTTTAGAACTTCAAGGGTAGGCCTGGATCAGATGATGCCAAATTCATTCTAGTGATATAAACTTTTTTCACCTACTCGATTTCTCGAAACCACAATTGCACCGATAACATTATTTTGCACCTCTTGAACGACTAATATTGTCCCACTACACTAGGGGTGGACACGGTACCGGTACGGTACCGTCACCGGCAGCGGTACCGCCGGTACCCGCCACCGTCACCGGAATGCTCCCCGTGTCACGGTTCCCGGGAACCGGTACCGGTACCGCCACTTTCGGTACCGGTTCCGGTACCTATTTTTTGGTACCGGTACCGGCGGTACCGGTCCGGTTCCGGTACCGGTTTAATTTTTTTTTTATTTGAAACTTTAAATGCAAAAAAGTTAAAAAAAAAAGGGTGGGGGCACACCTCAAACGGCTATATAGCCGTTGAGGTAGGGGAGGGGGGGGGAGGAAGGAGGGGGGAGGGGGGACCAAATTTTTTCTATAAATTCTCTCATTTTTTTCATAAAAAATCACTCAATTTCTCAATCCATCTCTCAATCCTCTCATTCTCTCAATTTATCAATCTCTCAATCTTATTATCTCTATTTAAATTTTATACATTTAATATTCATATAATAAATTAATAATATAAAATTTTATACATTAAAATTTTGAAATTTTCAAAATTTTAATATATAAAATTTCGAATGTTTTTCAAATTTTGCAAAATTTTAAATATTATTAATTTTTAAATATATTCTTTAATCTTTAAATAATTTAAATATATTCTTTATTTTTTGAAATTTTCGAAAATTTAATATATAAAATTTCGAAATTTTTTAAATTTTTGCAAAAGTAATATAATATTTTATTATCAAAAAAATATATATTAAAATGTCGAGGGAGTCCGGTAGACGGTCCGTGGATATGGGCGACGTCAACCGAAGATTGAGTAAAGGCAAAGCTAAAGCCACCTCCGACGGTTCGACCTCACGCGGACACGGTTCTCGAGGAAGACACTCCGTCTCTTCGTTTCCTACTGTCCCAGATCATTTAATCGGGGATGCTGTGACGGATGAAGAATTCAACCAGATTTATTCTGGTAGAGGAGACGCGAATCTCCCCACTCTTGATAGTCTATTCGAGGATGTTGATGAAGCAGGACTGGATAATCTTGACGGGGACGATGAGCCTACACCGCAAAGCAACGACTTCGACGTGGAGGCAGGTGAGCCCGAGACCTCTCGAGGTCCGGACAAAGGTAAGAAAAAATATAAATCAGAATTATTTGTTTATCATTTTGACAAAGACACAAAAGATGGCGTAGTTTACGGAACTTGTAAACATTGCGGGACCGTCATAAAAATGGGAGTTTCCGGCGGTTATGGCGGTCCAGAAAAACACCTAAAGTCGAGGCATCTCATGGAGTACGCCAAATACGAGGCCAAAAAAAAGGGACGACAAGATGCAAACCCAAATTTCTCGGTTTGCTAACAGAGGTAAGGGCGGCCTTTTTGCTTATAGCGACGAGCAAAATAGGCAAAAAATGGCCGAAATGATTTGTGAAGAAAATTTGCCATACATGTTTTCTGAAAAACTTGGTTTTATTGATTATTGTCAACAGGCATTAAACCCTCAAGCACGAGGTTTTTCAAGAAAAACAATTAAACGAGAAATTGTTCGCCAGTATAAAATGGAAAAAATTAATTTGGCAAATTTTTTTCTCAATTTTAATTCTCGTGTTGCTATTTGTTCTGATATTTGGAGTGAAACTTATCATAATTTGTCTTATATGGGTGTTACTTGTCATTGGATAGATAGTGATTGGATTATGCATAAACGTGTTCTTGCATTTCGTGATTTCAATGATCAGCATACTGCTGAAAATATTTTCCTATTGCTTCAGAGTATTCTGCGGGAATATAACTTATCTGAAAAAGTTTTTTCATTTGGTTTTGATAATGCTACTAATAATACTGCTGCTATTCCTAGACTTAGAGAAATCTGCCCACCGTCTACGACTATGCGTAGATTTCTGCACCAACGGTGTGCCTGTCATGTTTTAAATTTATGTGTTCAACAGGGACTACAAACTATGGGCGGAGTTTTGACAAATATTAAAGAAGGAATTAAAAAAATTTGGGGGGCTCGTCTTATTTCGAGATCCTGGAAGATGTTCTGTAAGTCTAAGGGTAAAAAAGAAATAAGTTTTGTTAGAGATATCAACATTAGATGGAATAGTACTTACAAATTGATTGCTCAAATCCTAAGATATAAAGAGAAACTTGCTGAATTTTTTAGGGATGAACTTCGTATAATCATTAATCCTTTTGAATTTGTTATTGTTGAAAAATTGAATGTCGTATTAGAAGTTTTTAATAACGCAACTCTTACTTTTTCTCATGTTTACCAACCAACTACAAATACATTTTTTAAAGAGTCCATTACAATCGCAACATGTTTTCGTGAAAGTATGGCTGATCCAGATTTGTACCCTTATGTCTCTCCTATGAGAGATAAATGGTGTACTTATTATTTGTACATTCCTGATATTTATAAAATAGGTATTATTTGTGATCCACGATTTAAGATTGAAAATTTTAAAATTCTAATTGAGTATTACTACAGTTGTTTTTTAGATAAAAATAGTTATTACTACAGCTATTTAGTAGAATGGAAAAATGAAAGAGATAATGTTATAACTCTTTTTGAGGATTTGTTTAAGGAATATCAAGGGTTATACGGTACTGTACAAGAAGAAACAGCACCACCTCCTCCTCCGAAATCAAAAAAAGGTTTTGCCGGCATAGTCGATGGCCTTCTTGCAAAGAAAGGGAAACATGCCCAGTCTTCGACGAGTTCAAGTGGTACAACAGTAAGCTCGCACAACGAACTTGCTATGTACCAGGGCGTGCCATGCGATTACGATGACGACGATGTCGATTTTGACGTGCTTGGATGGTGGGAGCGGAACGAACACATGTTCCCATGTCTTGGCATGCTAGCAAGACAAGTGTTGTCCGTCCCAGTATCAACCGTAGCAGTTGAACGAGAATTCAGTGCTGGCGGCAACATTCTAACCGACTACCGAAGTTGTCTTAACGTTGAATCTCTTGAAACACTGGTTTGCAACCAAGATTGGCTCTTGGCAAGACGTCGGGCTCAAGAGTCATCGTACCAACTCGAATCGGAGCATTACATGAATGCAACCACAGATGGAAGTCCGAGTTCTGAAAAATTAGTTATAATTTTTTTTAATGTTAATGTAAATATGTAATTAATTTTTTTAGGTGAGCGATATATAAGCTCCTTCGAGGGTTTCTTTACGGTTCTTTACCTCGTCGCTTTTTTTGAACCGTCAGGATATTAAATGTAGTTGTTCTTCAGTTAGTGTATTACTCATTTTCAATATTTAAATAACAACTACATTTTTAGATTTTTTATTTCATTCTTTCCTTAAACAATTGCAATTTGCAAATTTACAATTTTATATTTTTATAATTTAAAAAAAAAATAGGGGGGGGGGGGGGCGAAACCGGCCGGTCCGGTACCGGAACCGCCGGTCTGGGAACCGGAACTGGTACCGGCCGGCACGGTATCTTTTCCGGTTACTAGGGGTGGCGGTACCGGAACCGGCGGTTCCGGAACCGGAACCGTCCCGGAACCGTACCGTGTCCACCCCTACACTACACAATCCAGATGTTTGGTCAATGTTTCTCAATAGCATAATCGGTACCCCTTTTTTCAAGACTATTCTGTGGTTTGGGATTCCCGAACATTTGATTTCGTTCAAGAACTCAACTGTTATCCAATCGCCATCAACACCTACATCTGCCTCTGCTTGGCACAAAGAATCAAAACTCAAGTACTCCTTTTCATCACTAGGAATAAGGGACAAGATAAATTCATTTATCATTTCAACTATTTAGAGAGTTGGTGCCAATAGTGCTCTATTCTAAAAAAAAGAATAATTTTTCATATTCTCTAATATATTCAGATAAGTGAAGTCCACTATACTTTTCATAGGAGAACTTGTATCAAGAATTAAGAATTCAAGCAGAATCTCAACATCACCAACTCGGTCCATCACCTGACCTAGCTTTCCATCACCCATTTTTTATTATCCAATCAGAAAAAGTTTGTGTCTCTCTATCTGAGATAGAAGACGTGGATGAATGCAGTCTCATAATCCTGGTCAACGTATAAACTTTACATTACGACCACAAATTCTCTCTCAGTTAAGAAATTTCTTTCTGATGGGGAATAACCCCACGCCAGCACTAGGTTTTATTAGGTGAGTGAAATTATAAGCTCCTTCGAGGTTTCTTTACGGTTCTTTCTCTCGTCGCTTGTATTGAACCGTTAGGCTAGGTTTAGGGTTAGCTAGGGTTTCTTTTTCTTCTGTATATTGAGATGTATCTCCTTTAGAGTTAATCAATCAATAAACAACTCAAAACCCTAATTCCTTCTCCCCTCTCGGTTTTCCGATTCCCTCCTTCACCTCAATTCTTTTTCTTCTTCCTCGTCCCATATTCTCAAGAGCTCGAAGACGCTCTAAGTCTTCCCTGTCCTCATACGAGTTCGTATCATTGGTGCTCTCCTTGATTTGAACTCCAAAAGAACCCCAAAAAAAACTTTTTTCTTTAGATCTGGTCCGTCGGCGGCAAAGAGATTTGCTCCAGGATATTTGCTCCTTGAAGATTTACTTCATAATCAATAAAAGGCCGTAGGCAATTATAGGAATTGAAGAAGAAATTCTGACAAAATCTCAAAAAAGAAACAAAAAAAAAATACGAAGAAGAAGCAACTGATCACCGGCCTGCTGCAATTTGCTTTCTCCATCGCGCGACTTAGTTTTGTTCGTTGTTGCAATTTAGCTTTTGGAAGTGACCGCAGCAAATTAGGTAAAGTGAATTGCTTTTGCCGTGGAGGATGACTTTTTAAGCAAATTCATCAAATTGTGCTTAGTGTAAATTAGGATGACTTTTTAAGCAAATTCATAGTCTTGGGCTTTCCGTATTTATTCTATCAATTTGCTGCTGGAGTTGTACTGCACGCTCTATTCAGATTTTGATCTTTGGATAATTAATTATGATCAAAGATGGTGCTACAACCCCCTCTCTTGACACACTCATGGTTGATAATCTCTTCAATTTAGTGGAGATTGTTTTACGCGGAAAAATTGATTTTGATGAAGGAGTGTGCTTAGTATATGCTCAACATGATAAAATTATTAAGACGCTCCGATCATTTGCTAATACTGAGTGTCAATTAAATTATGACTCCGACCTATCTGTGTTCGATGTGGACATCTCATGTTTGATACATGATTTGTTTCGTGGTCCTCCGATTGTGCCAAGTCAAATTCTTTTTGAGTTACAAAATTTTAGATCACATGTGTTGGGCGCGCTAAAGAATCTCATCAGCGCTCCCCTTTCTCCACCAAGTCAGGTCACTACAATACTTATAAACTGTGGGGGCACATTGGTCCAAATGGAGGAAAATGTCATCCCGCCCCTAGTGTTGGCTTTAGAAGACACAGACGGATCAAAGGATGCCAACATCAAATCTCATGTCCGGGATCCCAATGATGGCGAGTCTAATGTCATGAAAACACTTGACCTTGGTTCCAGTTCCATAAAGAGGTATGATGGTGCTAATGGTGGGGATGCTAAGTCAGCTTGTGAGCTTGATATTACATCTTGTGATTCTTCTGCACCACTCGCTTCATTGGGTGTTGTAGACATTTCAACAGATCAAGCTTTGGGTGCCAACCATCAACCCTTTGTTTTGGTTTTGTCTCACCCACTCATGATGCGTCACCATTCTGATATCCTCCACAAAGAGCATCTGATTTCAGTGCGGGAAACAAGAGTCGTGCGTGGCTCTATCTCTTATTCCTCCCATCACATTCTAAGAAGCATGTTGGTTGAAAGTTGGCCAAGAAGTGGATTTCTTCTTTGGTTGTGCACCCTCTCTCCGGTCCAAAAGCACGAGTGGGAGCCTCCACCTTGAGGACAAGGTGGTTTTCTAAGGGGGTGAGAGTGTTATGCATAGTGAAGTATGATATTTAGTATTATTATTATTATGGTTATTATTATTATTATTGTTATTATTATTATTATTATTATTATTATTATTTTGTAATCTAGGTTTTATTAGGTGAGCGAAATTATAAGCTCCTTCGAGGTTTCTTTACGGTTCTTTTCCTCGTCGCTTTTATTGAACCGCTAGGTTAGGTTTAGGGTTAGCTAGGGTTTCTTTTTCTTCTATATATTGAGATGTATCTCCTTTAGAGTTAATCAATCAATAAACAACTCAAAACCCTAATTCCTTCTCCCCTCTCGGTTCGCCGATTCCCTCCTTCACCTCAATTCTTTTTCTTCTTCCTTGTCCCATATTCTCAAGAGCTCGAAGACGCTCTGAGTCTTTCCTATCCCGATACGAGTTCGTATCATTATTACGCGTATGGCAGATAGAGAAAGATGGCCCAGTCGTGGAATAAATTAAAGTGACCCAGTCCAAGAAAGGAGTGGGACACGTGGCCCACGTCATGGGGTCATATGCAGAGTGGGAAGAGAACGAGACCGGAAAAGAGGGAGTCACAACCCCACGATCTTCATAATCCTTTCCATTTTGTATAATTTTAATTATGATTTGAGAAATACTATAAAAGGGGGGAAAACCTGCCATTGTAATGAGAGACAATTTAATACTCAATCAAAGAATATTATCAAGCGATTATATCTTCCTAATCCATACTACGTTCTTGGTCCGCCATCTGACCGGGTTAATCCCATCACTTCCCAATCCCTTGAATATCTACAAAGGATTGGGAATAAGAAGTTAATGCGCTTGAAGAATCAATGTATCTTACTCTAACTCACTTCCGGCTCAATTAAGGTTGCGACAAGATGATCGTCGACATTGTAAACAACATTGACTAAGTCAATGTGTTTATAGCATGTGCAATCTTTTGCACGCAATCTTCATTCCAGTTTTGAAAATGCATGTTGGTGATGTGTGAATATGCTTTTGAATATCTATCTGGATGGAATATCTAAAAATGTGTTTCGATTCCGGTTTTAAACCGATTCACCATCTCTTATGTGACAGTCGGGATTTTGTTGATGAATATGTACTGCAGGTCTGGGGGGTTTGATCACGCGCTGATTATTACCAATGACTTGTAGAACCCCGACATTGTTTCCTACAATAAGATGCTTTCAGGTTTCAAAAAGGGGAGGTGTTTTGCACATAGAATGCACTCACTTGGGGTGTTTTTTTATGCAGCGAGCTACACCGTGTCACTCACCCACTGTACAAATCAAGAAATGTTCTTGCTAGGGTTTCAGTTGCATTGTTGTGTAGTGATGTTTGGGTTGGAGTGTGATCTTTTCATTGGGAATTGACTTGTGACAATGTATTTGAAGTCTTGGAAAATCATGGATGCAGAAAGAGTGTTTCTTGAAAATTGAATTGCCATATAAAGATTTTGTTTCATGGAATGCGCTCCTCTCTGCAGGAAGGGAGTTACGCGGCAGAGGTGATCCTAAGGATCATTGACATGGTGAAAACAGGCATGAAACATGATCACATCTCATTAACGGGTTCAATTTCAGCCTGTGGGCAGCAGAGAGATTTGGAACTGGGGAAGCAAATGCATGAGCTGGCAATCAAGAGGACATATGGAAGTCATGTTTCAGTTTGTAATGTCCTGGTGGCAATATATTCCAATTGCGGTATTCCAAAGGACGCAAAGGTTCTATTTCAGAAAATCAAAACGTTGTTCACCATTTTTTGCATAAAGTGGAACTCATTATCCGAATCATATGTTGCCAATTGCTTTGTAACCATGTGTAGTAAGTTTGGGTTTATGGAAGCTTCCAAGGAGGTGTTTGATGAGCTAGACGATAAAGAGATCATCTCTTGGAATTCTTTAATTTTCGGGTACGCTCAAAACGGAATGCATCACGAAGCTTTGAGAACATTTTCTTGTGCAGTAATGGAGTCAAGCCCAAACAAATACACATTCAGCAGCGTCCTGAGTGCAATAGCTTTGTATGAATCCATTTCCATAGAGCAGGGACGAAGATGTCATTCATCCTTGATAAAGCTAGGGCTTCAAACAAACCAGATCACTTCTGGTGCTCATCTTGACATGTATGCAGAGCGCGGAAGCATCTCTGAGTCTCAAAGTGTTTTTCATGAGATACCCAATAGAGCCGTGTTTCTTGGACAACTATGATATCTCTGTTTGAAGAGATGAAGGAATGAAAGGCGTGGGTCCAGATTCCATCACGTCTCTCTGTTCTGACTGCGTGTGGGTCATCAAGGAAAGGTTAATGTGTCAAATAATTACATTGGGATTATTACTTTCTTAGTTCACCTTTTTTTGTGTATATGGGAGAAAGTTTTGTTTATTTATCTTCCCTCATGGCAATATTGAAGCTTTAAAAAGAAATATGCAGTCCTTTAGATAACGGACTCAACTTTTCTTTAATGAAATCTGCTAGATTAACACAAATTATTGTAGAAATGGAGCAGACGATATTGTAGCCTTTAAAAAAATTTGTAATCCTTTACATATTGCATGAAGGTATTAAAAGTATAACTATTACTCCCTCCCTCTCCGATGTTTTGTCCACTTTTAACTTTTTTCGATCAAAATTACTAAACTTTGATTTTAAATTAAATAAAAATGATATTAGATATTGATACAAAAATAATTTCCCTAGATTTGTTATATCAAATATTTTCAAAGTATTATTTATCTAATTAATATACAACATACATTTTATTTAATTATAGGTCAAAGGTTGAAAAATAGTTAACATTAAAAAATACGGAGAATAGTCGAAGGGGTATGGGTGCAAGGTTTTAAAACCACGGGGTGACGGGGATATTAGAAATGAGTTTTGATAAGTAGGGAGTCTTAATGCCCATTGTCCAAGCGAAAGGGGGTACGGGAGCAATTTCGTCCAGAAAATATTTACTAACCTTCTGCAGCTTCTTTACGAGCTATATTAGCCTTCATCAAATCACCAGCAGCCTCAGCTCCTTCAGTTCCAGCCGTTCCGGTACAATGACTGTTTCGGATTGTCTGTTTGCAGCACTTATAACCCCATTCATGGTCCTACCATCATGAAGCCCAAACACTAGTGTGATTGTTTATGAAAACGTTCTCATCCACTATGTTTGGTTCAAGGAATTTTGAAGGAAAAGAAAAGAAATTGGTTTTCTCTCATTTTCCTTACTAAAATGGGAGGAATTTAGTTTTCCCTCCACTTGGTAGATTTTGCCTTCTCATTCTCTTTTCCTTCCACTTTTCCTTTCTAACCAAACAAGAAAACTTGTTTTCCACTTCATTTTCTTTTCTTTTTTCTTTTGAATTCCTTGAACCAAACATAGTGTTCATATTTGCTCCTTGGAGGTATTATTTCCTGCCAGACCCAGCTCAATATTTTGGGCGAGAATACTATTCATTTTTTTCTCCTATCTTTGTATATAGATAGATAAATGGATATGCTAGGGGTACACCAAAGGGTGTACCCCAAATGTACACTACCCTCTTCTTTACCATTCATTTCATTTTGTTTTTATTTTTTATTTTTCTTGAATCTTTCTTGCCTTTTTTTGTGGTGATGGAAGGGGTGGAGGATGTTTGGGGTATACTAAGCTAGTGTACCCCTAGCATTTTCCATAGATAAAAGTTGAAAAATGCTAGGGGCACACCAAATGTGTACCTCATTTGTTGCCCACCCCCTCCTTGTCCACAAAAAAAGCAAGAAATTCAAAAAAAATAAATAAATAAAATAAAATAAAAATGGGTGGTGGAGAAGGAGGTGGTATACATTTGGGATACACCTTTGGTGTACCCCTAACATTGCTCATAAAAGTTCTCTACGGAGTGTTTCCCCATTCACTGCATTGCCATATTTCTCCTTGATGGCTTCCTTGGTTTGGAACTCCATTTTCTCCTTATTCATCTTAAAATTTTCATAAAGCAATTCATCTTGTAAGGGAGCAACTTGCATATGGATGTTTTATAACCCTTCTCAAATGATTCCCTATCATGAATATTGAGCCGCTTCAACTCCAAAGCTTGACCACTCATTTATTTTGGTTATCCCCCTAAAAGCTAAAACACAACAAAACCAAAAATTAAATTTTGAATACAAGTACATCTCTATTTTTAAATTTAGAGCTTTGACCGCCAAAAAATGAATCACATAAGAACTTTAATGTCCCAAAAAAGGTCCCAAAAGAAATTTAATTAAATACCACGAAACAATCTTGGAAATAAGTTTTAGGAGTGTAACTGACCGTGCATAATTGGTTAAAGCGTACCATACTCGGACACCTTTTGTGGGATTTTGTTAACATGCATCGTAGAACTCATTTGGTGATTTGGACCCATATCAGGGAGGAGGTCTTCACGCATAGATCGTGTTTTGGGGTCATAGTGGGCAGAACTAACATCAAGGTTAAGGAGACATTTGACTGTATCTTCTCGGATACGTAGATTTCTGGATGGAAAACAAAGGCAAAACAAAGCATGGTGACTGTCAAATATTGAGTATTTTAGCATAGAAGATGGTTATAACTTAAAACATAAAAAGACTCCCCTGACAATCCCCGTGCTACTACCACCACCTGTCATTTGCACACGCTTCTCAACCTTTGCGAAATCCATCTGCTTATTTGCATCCAACTTTGTTTCATCTACCATAAAAGGGTCTTCCAAGTCTTCATCATAGCTTTCATCACCTTCCTTGTTTTCATTATTGTTTTTCTCCAACTTCTTAAGTTGTTCTTTTATATATTTCATCTACCATAAAAGGGTCTTCCAAGACATAACCCGGTAATGTCATGGATGACCAGAGGACGCTCTGGACTCCGGTGCCCCGTTCTATATTTTAGATGATGAAAACTCATACCTAAATTGCTCACCAAACACATCCTAAATATTTTTAGATAGTATCAGGACCTAGTCCAAGTAAAGAGCAAAATGCGTACAACTTTTGAGTTGATTACAGAGTTGTGCAAATCAATTAGGCTATCTAGATCCAAAGCAGAGGCAAAGATTGATTCGGCTAGCAAAGAAGAATGGGGAGAGGCCTGGGTTTCTCGCGTGATGCTTTCTTCATTTATAATGAACAAAATAACACCAACTTAAGAATGAAATCTCATCAAGGAATTGAAGAACTTCCCCTTGTGGGTTCTAAAAAGCACCAGGAATTCACTGTCTAAAATCATCATAGATTTTAAATGGGTAGAGATTGATTTTTGTTTTAAGTCAATTGAATTACTCACCCAGGCCATAGAGCATTGCAATCAAATATTATGGACGATAATATACTTATACTTGTAAGGGTACAATGTTAATATTAGTCATTGACAATCATATGTTGCTTTATATAGGATTCAAAGTCAAATAATGTTATCCAATAAAGTTAAAAAGTCCCAATACTTTTGACACCACACATTGTGCATAAACAAGTATTTCGGGACATCAATTTATTTAGTTGATATAAACAACTGCAAGAAAGGCCAAATGTTAATAACCTGAGGAATATGTTTTTGGGGGAACATTCTCCACAACTACATATTTAGAGAAAATCCCTGCAAAATTTTTAACTAAAATGACACCACGATAATTAAACATAAACCATCAAAATAACTAAATAGGATCATCTAATTAAACAACTACTGCAATATAATTATCCTTGGTCATCAACTCCAAAATCAAATATATCCCATACGTAAACGGTAAACCCCTTTGATAATCAAAGGGGCATGTAATCATACCCACCATCTTCAAAATCCTTCCAACAAATCTCTTCACGTAGATCGCCGTGGAAGGGAGGATCTTTACATTGGAAAATGTGATTAGGATCCAAAGATGCAATCCGGCCATCTTCGTCAAAGGCAACAAGAGCCTCGCGTGGCTTCAAGCAAGGATGAAAGTATTCTTTACACAGCCTGGCTGCCTTGGTTGGGTCTGCACGGCATAGCAACCAACCCGTATCCAAGAATTCCTCACCAATGGTGCCGCATCTCCTGTCCACATCTATGCATACAGCAACAACCTCAACATTTGTATGCCATCCCCTAATATACCTTTTATACCACGCAGCCAGTTTATCAGCCAGACGTTTCTGCGAGTCTTGGTATAGATAAAGAACAACAATCTTGCCCTTAAGCTTTTCCACAGGAATATCCATCTTGCACTCGGGATCAAGCGCGGCATGAACAGCCTCCCAAGTAAGTAGTGAGTCCAATCTCAGTCCCTTTTTCCTTTGGAATTCCTTGTCGATCAATTTCCTCCTGGTGAAAGGATAACCGTCCATGCCAAAGTCACGGATGATTAGCATTCCATAGGGATCAACACACTTTTCAACACTAGGATCCACTATGAAAAGATTTTCCCTTTCAAAGTCATAAACAGGCAACTGCTCTAGTCTATGGCATACCGTGTTGTTGAAGGGGAAAAACCACCACCCTAGCAGCTTAAGACTTGCAAGTTTATCAATGATCACATCATCATACAGCTTTGGGGGAACTCGATCCCGGAAGGGGTTGCACACCACCACAATCTCAAGCTCGAGGTTTTGCCGTCTACATTCCTCGTGAACCTCCTTAAGCCTCTTTAAACTTGTACCATCCCAGTGAGTGTAAACCCCCACAACCCTCTGTTTAAGCTCAGAAATAGTAATGCTATGACCATCCTCCTCCTTCAACCTGCCGCCAGCAAGATACTCAATATTGTACAGAACATCAGTGTCGCTGAGGCCTAATAGCTCACCAAGGGAGCGATTCTCCCGATTATACTCACTACTTAGGAAAAGCCATTCTCTATCTGGAGTAAAGGGAAAGCATTCATGCGCAGCTCCAACAAATGGAAAAGAGAGGGGCGGACCATGGTAAAGCACCTCCTGGGATGGATCTAGAACCAAACAGCCAAGCTTACCGTCAAACCCGAGTGATGAGCAAACGAACTCACGCCGATGAGAGTCCTGGAAAGGGACAGCAAGGCAGGAAAATCCCGACAAAAAGTGTTGATAGGCAGAGAGAGAGTGAGTGAAACCCTCCCTCATCATTGGCACAACCACCAGCTCAAAGTCATCTCTTCTAGCCAGCTCATGAGAAGCTAAGGCTGTGTGATAAACCAGGAGCCCGTCTTCTGAACACCATATTGATGGCACAAACACACAACAAATCATAACGTGTTTACCCTTTAGGTTCAGGGTTCTTTCCATGCTAACAAACTCTGTTTTGCCTGTTGTTGTTGTGCTTGTGGTAGAGGCCATGGCACCACCACCCCCAACAACATTAGCACAACGCCTGAGCACGGGGCGTTGAATCCTTTCAACATCACAACTACCATCACCTGATCCACCCGCGTTTGTTTTTTTAAAACCTTTACACAAACCCTCGGAACTTGTGGGCCGAATGCTAGGATCGTTTTGGCTACTAGTGCTGAACCTCAAGAGGTTGCCATCCCCTAGCAATTCTAAAACATCCAGTTGTTTGCCTACCTCGACTTTGGGGACATCAATGAAGGATTCGGAATAAACAGGGCATTGGGTGTCAAAATATGAGCCGATCCTATATTCCTTACTTACAGCACGTGGGTCTGGGCGTTCGTAAGCATCTCTGAAGCAGAAGCCGGGTGCAAAGATTGAGGCTTTGATGTGCTTGCGTCGACACTTGGATACATTTGGAAAGGATACCTTCTCTTCTAACAGCTTCACCGTCCGATCTACACAACAAACAAAACAGAATCAAGTCAAACCTTATGAGATTGAACTCATAGATTGGTAAGTACTCCACAATTTATTGTGTTCAAACTGATAACCTGATAGACGTATCTTAGACGACGATGATCGGCGGAGACGCTTCGAACTTGACGGTGGTTCACCATGCGAACCAAACAGATCTTCTTCATCATTCCGCCCCCTTTTCACCTCCATTCTCATCGAAACACTCGGCTGGGTTCAACTAGGGTGCGAGTGAGTCTTGTACCGTACTCCCCATTGTCATATATTCCCTCCAGCCACCACCTATACTGACGGCCTAGCCCATTCCTAAAATTTCTGCAAAACATCATACTACATTATTACATTGAGGTGGTCTGATCCATATATGGCGGCCCAACTCGGTATTTACGGAGTAATAAATTTTCCTTATCCACAAGATCATTAATAATCCCGTACGTAGACTTTGCCTCTACTCTGAATCTCCGTACGTAGATTCAGGATATACAACTTTTTTGGTATGGTTGCAAGAGTTTTCATTGTCATCTAGAATCAATATCTTTATTCGTGTCTTTGTCTTCACTCGTAAAATAGCAACATATAGCTGACCATGTGTGAACACCAACTTGGTTAAAAATAATCCCACAAATGACAATGTTTGACCTTGACTTTTGTTGATAGTCATAGCAAAACATAAGGCGATGATGAATTGGCTTCTTTAGAACTTCAAGGGTAGGCCTGGATCAGATGATGCCAAATTCATTCTAGTGATATAAACTTTTTTCACCTACTCGATTTCTCGAAACCACAATTGCACCGATAACATTATTTTGCACCTCTTGAACGACTAATATTGTCCCACTACACTAGGGGTGGACACGGTACCGGTACGGTACCGTCACCGGCAGCGGTACCGCCGGTACCCGCCACCGTCACCGGAATGCTCCCCGTGTCACGGTTCCCGGGAACCGGTACCGGTACCGCCACTTTCGGTACCGGTTCCGGTACCTATTTTTTGGTACCGGTACCGGCGGTACCGGTCCGGTTCCGGTACCGGTTTAATTTTTTTTTTTATTTGAAACTTTAAATGCAAAAAAGTTAAAAAAAAAAGGGTGGGGGGCACACCTCAAACGGCTATATAGCCGTTGAGGTAGGGGAGGGGGGGGGAGGAAGGAGGGGGAGGGGGACCAAATTTTTTCTATAAATTCTCTCATTTTTTTCATAAAAAATCACTCAATTTCTCAATCCATCTCTCAATCCTCTCATTCTCTCAATTTATCAATCTCTCAATCTTATTATCTCTATTTAAATTTTATACATTTAATATTCATATAATAAATTAATAATATAAAATTTTATACATTAAAATTTTGAAATTTTCAAAATTTTAATATATAAAATTTCGAATGTTTTTCAAATTTTGCAAAATTTTAAATATTATTAATTTTTAAATATATTCTTTAATCTTTAAATAATTTAAATATATTCTTTATTTTTTGAAATTTTCGAAAATTTAATATATAAAATTTCGAAATTTTTTAAATTTTTGCAAAAGTAATATAATATTTTATTATCAAAAAAATATATATTAAAATGTCGAGGGAGTCCGGTAGACGGTCCGTGGATATGGGCGACGTCAACCGAAGATTGAGTAAAGGCAAAGCTAAAGCCACCTCCGACGGTTCGACCTCACGCGGACACGGTTCTCGAGGAAGACACTCCGTCTCTTCGTTTCCTACTGTCCCAGATCATTTAATCGGGGATGCTGTGACGGATGAAGAATTCAACCAGATTTATTCTGGTAGAGGAGACGCGAATCTCCCCACTCTTGATAGTCTATTCGAGGATGTTGATGAAGCAGGACTGGATAATCTTGACGGGGACGATGAGCCTACACCGCAAAGCAACGACTTCGACGTGGAGGCAGGTGAGCCCGAGACCTCTCGAGGTCCGGACAAAGGTAAGAAAAAATATAAATCAGAATTATTTGTTTATCATTTTGACAAAGACACAAAAGATGGCGTAGTTTACGGAACTTGTAAACATTGCGGGACCGTCATAAAAATGGGAGTTTCCGGCGGTTATGGCGGTCCAGAAAAACACCTAAAGTCGAGGCATCCCATGGAGTACGCCAAATACGAGGCCAAAAAAAAGGGACGACAAGATGCAAACCCAAATTTCTCGGTTTGCTAACAGAGGTAAGGGCGGCCTTTTTGCTTATAGCGACGAGCAAAATAGGCAAAAAATGGCCGAAATGATTTGTGAAGAAAATTTGCCATACATGTTTTCTGAAAAACTTGGTTTTATTGATTATTGTCAACAGGCATTAAACCCTCAAGCACGAGGTTTTTCAAGAAAAACAATTAAACGAGAAATTGTTCGCCAGTATAAAATGGAAAAAATTAATTTGGCAAATTTTTTTCTCAATTTTAATTCTCGTGTTGCTATTTGTTCTGATATTTGGAGTGAAACTTATCATAATTTGTCTTATATGGGTGTTACTTGTCATTGGATAGATAGTGATTGGATTATGCATAAACGTGTTCTTGCATTTCGTGATTTCAATGATCAGCATACTGCTGAAAATATTTTCCTATTGCTTCAGAGTATTCTGCGGGAATATAACTTATCTGAAAAAGTTTTTTCATTTGGTTTTGATAATGCTACTAATAATACTGCTGCTATTCCTAGACTTAGAGAAATCTGCCCACCGTCTACGACTATGCGTAGATTTCTGCACCAACGGTGTGCCTGTCATGTTTTAAATTTATGTGTTCAACAGGGACTACAAACTATGGGCGGAGTTTTGACAAATATTAAAGAAGGAATTAAAAAAATTTGGGGGGCTCGTCTTATTTCGAGATCCTGGAAGATGTTCTGTAAGTCTAAGGGTAAAAAAGAAATAAGTTTTGTTAGAGATATCAACATTAGATGGAATAGTACTTACAAATTGATTGCTCAAATCCTAAGATATAAAGAGAAACTTGCTGAATTTTTTAGGGATGAACTTCGTATAATCATTAATCCTTTTGAATTTGTTATTGTTGAAAAATTGAATGTCGTATTAGAAGTTTTTAATAACGCAACTCTTACTTTTTCTCATGTTTACCAACCAACTACAAATACATTTTTTAAAGAGTCCATTACAATCGCAACATGTTTTCGTGAAAGTATGGCTGATCCAGATTTGTACCCTTATGTCTCTCCTATGAGAGATAAATGGTGTACTTATTATTTGTACATTCCTGATATTTATAAAATAGGTATTATTTGTGATCCACGATTTAAGATTGAAAATTTTAAAATTCTAATTGAGTATTACTACAGTTGTTTTTTAGATAAAAATAGTTATTACTACAGCTATTTAGTAGAATGGAAAAATGAAAGAGATAATGTTATAACTCTTTTTGAGGATTTGTTTAAGGAATATCAAGGGTTATACGGTACTGTACAAGAAGAAACAGCACCACCTCCTCCTCCGAAATCAAAAAAAGGTTTTGCCGGCATAGTCGATGGCCTTCTTGCAAAGAAAGGGAAACATGCCCAGTCTTCGACGAGTTCAAGTGGTACAACAGTAAGCTCGCACAACGAACTTGCTATGTACCAGGGCGTGCCATGCGATTACGATGACGACGATGTCGATTTTGACGTGCTTGGATGGTGGGAGCGGAACGAACACATGTTCCCATGTCTTGGCATGCTAGCAAGACAAGTGTTGTCCGTCCCAGTATCAACCGTAGCAGTTGAACGAGAATTCAGTGCTGGCGGCAACATTCTAACCGACTACCGAAGTTGTCTTAACGTTGAATCTCTTGAAACACTGGTTTGCAACCAAGATTGGCTCTTGGCAAGACGTCGGGCTCAAGAGTCATCGTACCAACTCGAATCGGAGCATTACATGAATGCAACCACAGATGGAAGTCCGAGTTCTGAAAAATTAGTTATAATTTTTTTTAATGTTAATGTAAATATGTAATTAATTTTTTTAGGTGAGCGATATATAAGCTCCTTCGAGGGTTTCTTTACGGTTCTTTACCTCGTCGCTTTTTTTGAACCGTCAGGATATTAAATGTAGTTGTTCTTCAGTTAGTGTATTACTCATTTTCAATATTTAAATAACAACTACATTTTTAGATTTTTTATTTCATTCTTTCCTTAAACAATTGCAATTTGCAAATTTACAATTTTATATTTTTATAATTTAAAAAAAAAATAGGGGGGGGGGGCGAAACCGGCCGGTCCGGTACCGGAACCGCCGGTCTGGGAACCGGAACTGGTACCGGCCGGCACGGTATCTTTTCCGGTTACTAGGGGTGGCGGTACCGGAACCGGCGGTTCCGGAACCGGAACCGTCCCGGAACCGTACCGTGTCCACCCTACACTACACAATCCAGATGTTTGGTCAATGTTTCTCAATAGCATAATCGGTACCCCTTTTTTCAAGACTATTCTGTGGTTTGGGATTCCCGAACATTTGATTTCGTTCAAGAACTCAACTGTTATCCAATCGCCATCAACACCTACATCTGCCTCTGCTTGGCATAAAGAATCAAAACTCAAGTACTCCTTTTCATCACTAGGAATAAGGGACAAGATAAATTCATTTATCATTTCAACTATTTAGAGAGTTGGTGCCAATAGTGCTCTATTCTAAAAAAAAGAATAATTTTTCATATTCTCTAATATATTCAGATAAGTGAAGTCCACTATACTTTTCATAGGAGAACTTGTATCAAGAATTAAGAATTCAAGCAGAATCTCAACATCACCAACTCGGTCCATCACCTGACCTAGCTTTCCATCACCCATTTTTTATTATCCAATCAGAAAAAGTTTGTGTCTCTCTATCTGAGATAGAAGACGTGGATGAATGCAGTCTCATAATCCTGGTCAACGTATAAACTTTACATTACGACCACAAATTCTCTCTCAGTTAAGAAATTTCTTTCTGATGGGGAATAACCCCACGCCAGCACTAGGGCTGACATCGGGCCTCGCCGTTCCTTCCCGGCCTAGAGCTCCGCTCGTCTTCCTGTCTGGCCCAGAGCTCCACTCGTCCTGCTGCCCGTCTCTGCGCTCCGCTCGTCCCTCCTGCTCGGCTCAGAGCTCCACTCGTCCTGCTGCCCGGCTCTGCGCTCCGAACCCCGCGACAACGACGTGCGGAAAGCGACGTTCAACAAAGACTTGGTGAAAGCGATAGGATGAAAGGGACAAGACCTAAGTACAGGTGACGTCCGCTAAACGACGAGCCTCGATCAGATGGCTTTGACTTAGTGAATTGTACCGCCTATAAAAGGGGTGACACCCCTCATTGTAATGGATCCCCAGTTTGAAATCAATATACTCCTAGTTTGAGAGCAGAGGAACATACTCGTAGGTTAACTCCCGAACGTGAGAATGGTGCAAACAAGGAGCAACGTCCCCACCACCAGCCATGTCGTTGGCGAGGAGAACGCGCCGGGTAGCGGCAATGGTACGGGCGGCATCGGTTCGACTCCGGACGCGGTCCAGGCGCTGTTCGGCTTGGGGGTGACCGCGGAGCAGCTCCAGGCAGCCGTTGCGGCACTTTCCGCCATGGATGGGAACGTGCCCGGCGCCGGAGTTGGCAAAGCTCCGCCCAATCTTCATGCCGAACACGCTGCCACTTCCCAACACAGGGGGAAGAAGACCCGGAGGAGTAGAAGGAGGCCCGGCAAGGCCCCGGCAATCGAGGAGGTGATTGTGGAGGACATCCCGGATGAGGAGGACGATGAGTCCAGCGAGTGCCGAGTGTCAACCTTCAGGCGCTTAGGAGGGGAAGAGACCCGGGTGTCGGCCTTCGACAGGCTCGACCACGGACCGGAAGTTTGTCCGGGTGACCTCCGCCGACAAATAGCCGAAGGCAGGTGGAGGCATGCTGAGGAGTCCGCAACATCGGATGCTCGCTCGGCGAGGTCCGAGCGGAGCGGAGAGAGGCGGGAGGAGCACACCCAACGTCGCCATAGCCCGACGAGAACTGAGAAGACAAAGGTCTCTGACCAAGGAGTGTCTCGGCTGCACGTGAGGTTGCCGAGCTTAAGCGCCGAGTGGAGACCAGGGCTCCCTACAGCCAGCCCATCTTGCGGACGGTGACCCCGTTCACTCCGAGGGTTATGTCGGTCCCGCTGCCGGCAAACTTTCGGCCGTGGCAGATCAAGGCCTACAACGGAACGACGGACCCCCAAGATCATTTGTCTAAGTTCTATGCTTCTATGGAAGCGGCGGCTGCCCCGGACGAGGTCAAGTGTCGATGCTTTCTCGCGACGCTGGAGGGCTCCGCGTGGGATTGGTTCAACCGACTCCCGAAGGGAACTATTGACGATTGGGATACACTGGCGGAGAAGTTCTTGACGCATTTCGCGACAAACCGAAGGCAGAGGCTCCCTTACTCCCACCTGCTCAACATATGCATCCGCAAGGGAGAGAAGGTCCGCGACTTCATAGTCCGGTGGGAAAAGGAAGCCAGAGACGTGCATGGGGCGGATGACCAAGCGTTGGTGGCCATGTTCCAAGCAGCCCTTCCCCGCGGAGAAGTGAGGAAGGAGCTCCGCAAGAATCCTCCCCCCACGTACCAAGAGACCTTGGCGCGCGCTAAGTTCCTAGCCTCGGAGTTCGATGATGTTCCCGACTCTGAGGCCGCGCCCGCCAAGCGAGCTCCCGCAGACTCCGGAGAGGCCGCGAAGAAGAGGAAGAAGAAGAAAGATTACACCGCGGGCCCGAGGACGCCTTCGGCTGGTGTGTACTCCGTGGGTGCGCCCGTGGGGACGGGTCGAGAGCTTGCCCTCTCCTCGCTCCCGCACGTAGAAACCTATGCGGTGTCCAGCGGTGCCAAGTATTGCGAGTATCATCGCAATAACACTCATAACACTAAGGAATGCTTCACTCTCCAGAAGGAGATGCAGAGACTCATCGCCCGAGGGCCGCCTCCTCGAGATGATGGAGCAGCCCCATCTCGGGGGCCGCTGGAAGGAAGAACTTGGAGAAAGCCGGCCGAACCGGTCGCGGTGGCCACGCAGGCAAGGAACCCCGAGAAGAGGCACATTGGGCGAGAGTGTGATGATCTAGACGAGGACGAAGCCCAAGGATATCCGGTGGGATTCATCCATGGAGGAAACATTGGCGGGGACTCCGTTGCTCAAAGGAAGAGGTGGAAGCACATGGCCTTCGTCGCCAAAGTCCATCAGGCGCCAGCGCCCAAGCACGGAAGACGTGAGCAAATCCAATTCACGGAGAAGGATCTTCCGAACACGCCGATCCCCCACCGGGATGCCTTGGTCGTGAAGCTAGAGATTAACAATACCATAGTGCACCGCACCTTGGTGGACACGGGAAGCTCGCTCAACATAATGTATGAGAAGACCTTCCAAAACCTCGGCTTGGACCGCAAGGACTTAAGGCCTGTGCGTACTCCACTCTCCGGGTTCACGGGGGACTCCATCGAGGCCGAAGGAGTCATCGCCGTGCCCGTGATAGTAGGGGATGGTGCGCACAAGGCCAAGCTGAAGATGGAGTTCATGGTTGTAAGCATCAACTGCGCGCACAACATGATCCTAGGACGGCCCGACCTTGAGGACTTGGAATATGTGATCTCCCCATACTACTTGTGCATGAAGTTTCCCACTCCTTCGGGAATCAAGGTGGCGAGGGGAGACCAAAAGTTAGCTCGATCGTGCTATGTCCGTATCACGAAGAAGTTGCCAAGGGATGAGACGTTGGTCGTGCACGCACAGGAGGAAATGCGGAAGCTGGAAGCACGACCGAAGGCCGAGCCCGCTGAGGAGGTCGAGGAAGTGTCGCTCGACCCTCAGACACCCGAGCGGAAGGTGAAGGTCGGGGCAAGCCTAACTGGGAGCCAGCAGAAGCGCTTGGTGGGCGTGCTCTCTGCCTACCGCATGATCTTTGCGTGGGGCCCCGGGGATATGCCGGGGGTGGATCCCAAGGTCATATTTCACCGCTTGGCAGTCAATCCGGAGGCTAGGCCGGTGAAGCAGAAGAAGCGGTTCCTCTCGTCCGAGCGGAGGGAGTTTGTCTCCAAGGAAGTGGCCACCCTCTAGAGCATTGGGCATATCAGAGAGGTCAGGTACCCGGAGTGGATGGCCAATGTGGTGTTGGCTCCAAAGGGAAACACGTGGAGGATGTGCGTGGACTACACCGATCTAAACAAGGCGTGCCCCATGGATCCGTTCCCACTCCCGAACATCGACCAGCTGGTGGACGAGACGGCGGGCTGCGAGCTCATGAGTTTCATGGATGCTTTCAGCGGGTACCACCAAATCTGAATGCACCCTGAGGACGAAGAAAAGACGTCTTTCACTACCCCCGGTGGAGTATATTGTTACAAGGTGATGCCTTTTGGACTCAAGAACGCCGGGGCAACCTACGCTAGGATGGTGAGCAAGCTCTTCGCGCCCGTCCTCGGGAAGAGCATGGAAGCGTACGTCGACGACATGATTGTGAAGAGCAAGCAGGCAACCACCCATGCGGAAGACTTAAAAGATGTTTTCAAGATTATGGAGAAGTACAACCTTCGGCTGAACCCGAAGAAGTGCACGTTCGGAGTTCAAGGCGGCAAATTCTTGGGACACATGGTGAGCAGGCTCGGTGTTGAGTCCAACCCCGAGAAGGTACGCGCCATCCTTGACATGGAGGCTCCACGAAATGTCAAGGAGGTGCAGCGCTTGACCGGAAAGTTGGTTGCGCTCAGCCGATTCCTTTCTAAGGTAGCGGACCGGGCCGCTCCGTTCTTCCAAACTGTGAAGAAGTCCCGAGGGTTCATGTGGACGGAAGAATGCCAGCGATCCTTTGAATCTCTCAAGTCCTACCTCCTCTCCCCTCCGGTTCCCGCGAAGCCCGAAGCGGGGGAGACGTAGTACTTATACTTGGGAGTTTCACCCAAGGCTTTGAGCTCGGTCCTAGTCCGAGACGGAGGTGGAGCTCAGCACCCGATATATTACACGGCGAAGACGCTGAGAGGTGCCGAGCTCAGGTACTCAGTAGCCGAAAAGACGGTCCTGGCCGTGGTTTCAACTGTGCAGCGGCTAACACCCTACTTCCAAGCTCACCCGGTTCAGGTGCTCTCCCAACAAGCCATAGGAGCGCTGCTCAGGAGCCCGAACGCGCCCTCGCGCATGTCCAAATGGGCGGTGTTCCTTGGAGCTTTCCAAATCGAATTCAAGCCAAGGCCAACGATCAAGGGCCAAGCGCTAGCTGACTTCGTGGTGGAGTGCACCGCTCGGGAGGAGCCGAGCCTCGAAGAGCCGGAAGCCGACGACTGGTGGATAGTTTTTACCGACGGCTCCTCCACCGCCAAAAACTCGGGGGGTGGAGTGGTAGTCATCGCGCCCGAAGGCTTCAGAGCGTATTACTCAAATCGATTTAGTTTCAAGGCATCAAATAATGAAGCGGAATATGAAGCGCTCTTGTGGGGGCTACGCCTAGCAGCCGGGATGAACGCAACAAAGCTAAGGGTAAAGTGTGATTCAAAGCTGGTGGTTGGCCATGTCTCGGGAGAGTTCGAGGCGAAGGACGAAAGAATTAAGAAGTATAGAGATACCGCTCTAGAGTTACTTAAGAGTTTCACCGCGTATAGTGTGGAGCAGATCCCTCGGGCGGAGAATGCCGAGGCGGATATCTTGTCGAAGTTGAGCTCGGACACGCCCGAGCACATCAGGCGGATGGCGAACGTGGAAGAGTTGTCCGAGCCGAGCATCCATGCCTTCCCCGTGGCGATGATCTGTGCTCGGCCAAGAGATTGGATGGACGACATAGTTGCTTTCTTGAAGGATGGCGCCCTCCCGGACGATGCAATAAAGGCCAAGTTGGTCCAGACAAGGGCACCTGGGTACACTTTGGAGGGCGAAAAGCTATACAAGCGAGCATACAACGGTACGCTGCTCAGGTGCCTCCGACCAGCTGAAGCGGAGCAAGTCATGGAGGAGGTGCACGCGGGGATCTGCTCCGCCCACCAAGGAGCCTACGTGGTGTCAAGGAAGATAACTCTCCAAGGATATTTTTGGCCAACCATTGTTAAGGATTGCGCGGAGTTTGTGAGAAAGTGCAAGGTGTGCCAAGAGTTTCAGAAGGTACCAGGGAGGCCTTCAACAAACTGTACCCCCATCAGCACAGCTATCCCGTTCGCGCGGTGGGGGGTGGACCTCGTGGGTGCGCTTCCTAGAGGTACCGGGAACGTGCGCTACGTCATTGTAGCCATTGACTACTTCACCAAGTGGGTGGAGGCGGCCCCATTGGCAAGCATCACTGGAGCTCAATGCCAGAAGTTTCTCGCAAAGCAAGTCATCTGCCGCTTCGGCGTTCCCGAGCATGTAATCACAGACAATGGAACACAATTCGAGTCCAAGCCCTTTAATGACTTTCTCGAGAGTTGGGGGATCAAACACAGTTATGCGTCGGTTGGGTACCCGCAGACAAACGGGCAGGTCGAGAACGCCAACCGAACGATAGTCGATGGGCTGAAGCGAAAGTTGGAAGCTTGTGGAGGGGAGTGGGCAGAGGAGTTGCCCTATATCTTATGGACCTACCGGACCACGCCCCGAAGGGCAACTGGGGAAACTCCTTTCGCTCTATGCTACGGATTCGAGGCAAGGGCACCCACAGAGATCTCCATCGCAACCCACCGGGAAGAGGTCTTTGACCCCGAGCGCAATGAGGAAGCCCTGGCAGCCGAGCTCCACCTCGTGCATGAAAAACGAGAAGTGGCCTTCATACGGGCGGAGAATTACCGAAGGAAGGTGAAGAGCTACCATGATGGGCGCGCGCGCGCGGGGGGGTTCGTTGAAGGAGATTGGGTGCTGCGCAAGGGGGCAGTGAGTCGCCCCCTAGAAGGAGGAAAGTTCGCAAAAAATTACGAAGGCCCATACATCATCAAAGAAGTGGTGGGACCTTCGACATTCCGCCTGCAGACGCCGAGCGGAGGGGACGTGCCCAGAACGTGGAATGCCGAGAACTTAGTTAAGTTTTATCAGTAGACTTCTGATGTATACGGACCCCAAAATGGGAACCCGCAGATCTTTTCGGTTGAACTTAATGGAATGAAGTTTTTTTTGCGAAAAGAGCTTGCTTGAACACACGTGCTCGGCGCTCCTCAGGAGGAAGGCCGAACGCAGACCATACCCGAATGTTCTTCCCAGATGAGGGTCAAACACTCGTGCTCGGCGCTCCTCCTCAGGAGGAAGGCCGAGCGCAAACCATACCCGGATGTTCTTCCCGGATGAAGGTCAAACACTCGTGCTCGGCCCTCCTCCTCAGGAGGAAGACCGAGCGCAGACTATACCCGGATGTTCTTCCCGGATGAAGGTCAAACACTCGTGCTCGGCGCTCCTCCTCAGGAGGAAGACCGAGCGTAGACCATACCCGGATGTTCTTCCCGGATGAAGGTCAAACACTCGTGCTCGGTCCTCCTCCTCAGGAGGAAGGCCAAGCGCAGACCATACCCGGATGTTCTTCCCGGACGAAGGTCAAACATCCGCGCTCGGCGCTCCTCCCTGGGAGGGAAGCCGAGCGCATGCCATACCCGGATGGAGGTCAAACGTTCACGCTCAAAATAATAACTAAAAAACAAGACATAAAATCAAAGTCATATCTTATTCATCCCGAAAAAAGGGGCTAGTACACGGCGCGAATGCCTTAGAATGAACCGGTGGGCAAAGGCACCAAGACCAAGGTGTTTGGCCAGAGCACTACGCGAATAAGGCGAACCTGCGCTCGTCCTCGGTTAGGCGACGAGGCGAGGCTAGCACGTCTATGATTGGGCGAGCGCAAGCGTGAGCACGGCTCCGCATTAGCGAGCCCAAACATTCCACCAATCAGCCGTTCCAATTCCAAAACTTATTCAAGAAAATGCGACTGAGAATCAAAGAAAGGCGATAAAGGCATCGCAAACCACGAAGAGTCAAGGGTAATAGTTACGCAGTGCAAAATACATTGTTCGAGCACAAAAAAACAGTACATCAAAAAAAACTAAGGGTGGAGTTTATCGGTGGGCCCAGACGCGCTCAGTTACCAGCGGTGTCCTCACCCCCGCCAGTGGCGTCCTCGTCCTCGGAGTAGTAGATGGATGAGTCAAACTCCTCAGGGTTCTCGCATGGCTTTGGTAGCTCCTTCCCATCTCTGATCCGCTCTAGCAAGACTTCTTGAGCCCGTTGCAAACCCATGGAGTAATTGGCTTGCCCCTCTTTGAAGAGGAAACGTTGGCCGGCGGGAGTTCGAGCCCAGATCTTCAGGAGATCGTCCATGCGGGCGAGAGCCGCCTCCTCGAACTTGGGGGAGGTCTGTAAGGCCTCGACCACGTGCTCGGCTTCCTCGTCCAGGCGGCGTACCTTCTCCTCAGCAGCAGTGTGAGCCCGCTTTGAAGCCCGAGCCCGCTCCTCGGCATCAGCAAGCTCCCCCTCGAGGCCAGCCACGTGCTCCTGCAACCTCCGAAGCTCATCTTCGCCTTTTGCCTTCTCCGCCACATACCACTCGAAGCGCTCCACCAGCTCTGGGGCGCGCATGGCCACCTACAACAACAATGAAAATCCGGCAAAATTTGTTAGAATCCATCTAAGTGTCGGGCAGAAACGCACATCATACCCGAGCAAAGAACGCTTACTGAGCCCAACTCGAGCAAGAGAGTGGAGGCGAGGTCTTCCGAGGCGGCCGAACTTATCTCCATTCGGTCTGGCGGAGGGATGAAGCTCTGCAGAAAACAGCGAGGCTCATAGTCCCCATGCAAGAATGAAGGCTTGAGTACTAAATTGTCAACACTTCCTTTAAATGGTGAAATAATAATTAGTCAATTAACTATTCATGAGTACTACACCCACCCTAGATCTTACTTTTGTAGGATTCAATTGAGTTAACTTATTGATGTGTATGCAACCGTGTAGCACTCCATAGTAAATTGTAATAATAATTAAAATAATAATAGTAATAATAATAATAATAATAATAATAATAATAATAATAATAATAATACCTATTTATTCTTGCTTGCCAAACTTATAAAGTGTTGCATTGGAAATTACCTATACACGTTTATCAGATAGTATGCTTCATTTTTGTAAGGGTATTTAAAAGGTTACAACTTAGAGCATATTTCAGACTCTCCTTATAAGTCCAAACACTCCATGAACATGCTTTCAATACACCTTTGAGTTGTGAGAGCTTTTAAGATCTAATAATAATAAAAAATATCCAATTACAACAATTATAAGGCCGGATAAATAATCAACTTGTAATGAAATATACTCCCTTCGTCCCATTGTATTTGTCCACTTACCTTTTGGCACACCATCCAATGCACTTCTTTAAAATATTTTATCTTGTAATTTGTATATTAAAAAATTATACAAATTATATATTAATAATCTATATGTTAAGACGAATCAAACAAGATCACACATGACTATTTTTAGGCTTACACATTAAGAGAATTTGATGAGTCAAAGTGCTTAGATAAACAGTTTCAAAAGTCAAAAGTGGACAAAGACAATGAGACGGAGGTAGTAATATATTAACCAAAATGAATACTAGTAATACATACCAATGAGCTTGGCAAGTATGAGCCACCATAATGATAGTAAAGCTCTTTACTAAGCTTGTTAGAAAGCAATACGCACCAGAATTGATACTATAGTGAAGGACGCGAGTAAAATGACCCTATCAATCTAGCATCAATACTTATTAGAAGTTCATGAGAAATATGAACATAGTGCTATAATTTTATGGATACAAAATATTTGGTGTGTGAAGAATTTGTAAAGACATGAGTATAGAATTCAAAATTTACCCCCTCCGTCCCAATTTAAATTGTCTGTTTTAATTTTTGGACATATTTAATGAAAATAAAAAATAGAGTTGATTTTTCGAAATTGCCATTATTTTTTAGAATGAGTGATGATGAATGAGAAGATAAGGTGAAGAAAAGTGACTTATTTTAGGAATAGTTTAGGTATTTTATTTTTAAAAGTTTACGAAAACAACTAACAGACAACTTATTTTGGGACAGAGAAAAAAGACAAATATGCAATTTAAAATGAGACGAAGGGAATATTTTGATAGGGAGTTAAAAAACTAAAACAAAAAGATTCAATCTAAATTTTAAAAGATTTTGATATATTGTTTAGAGTCTATGAATTCTATAAATTCAATAGATTATTTTAAGTATTTAAATAGATTTTAATGTGTTTTAACAGCAAGATTTTATAGGATTTTGATAGATTTTTTTTCTTTTTTACTTTTTTCTTTTTTCTTTTTTTTTTCCTTCATCCTCCCCAATTCCCCAACCCTAGCCGAGGTCTCTATTTTTCTCTCTCCTTTCTCTTCGCCGCCAGCATCGTTCCCTTGCCGCTGCCGCTTCCGCCGTCGATCTCTTGCCGCCGCCGCCTCTGCCGTCGATCCCTTGCCGCTGGCTCCTCTGCCGTCGATCCCTTTCCACCACCGCGTCTGCCGTCGATCCCTTGCCGCCGCTGCCACTGCCGCCACCATCGTTGCCAACCACCAAAAAGATGGTGTCTAGCTCGGATGAGGGAATCCCTCCCGCATCAACACCAAATGGACAGCGGCTCCCCAATGCATCCTCGTCTACCACAGAAGCCAGACTTTGATGCTTCCGACTCCCAAAAATCTTGCTTGAATAAAGAAGAACTCATAGAAGAGATAAAAAAACAAGAAGGAATTGCTGGGCGATGACCAAAGATTTCCTATGTCAAGAAGTGGTCGCTGGGAAGAAGATTAGTCCAAGAGCCGTGGAGTTGCAAAATCTTTCAATTTTTTGAGGGATAATGTTGCAGATTTAATAAAAGATGGAGGAGTTCAAAAACTTCAAGATGGGGATTTCGTTGTCCAGGTATGATTGTTCTAGATGGAGGTATCTTTTGATTATAGAGTTTGTTTTGGCATGTCATCCTATTTCAGTTGACTATTTATTTCAATTGATATAGAATCCACTAGACCAAGTATTTAATCCCAATCCATTTTTTTTAGCTATCTAAGCTTTTGCAAATGTTTTTCTCTTTTTTGTTGTCACCCCTCTCTGGTATCTACCCATCGCTGGGTGGATGGCTAGTCTAGAACCATGGCCTAGCCGACCGGCGCTGAAACCCGACCGAAAAACGCAAAGTTCTCCAAAGCAAAAACTAAGTATTTAAAAAACTTATTTAATGTATTTTGATGTCAAAACAAGCTTTGGAAGTTGAAAACCACGTCGTTAAGTTAAAAACCACGGCTGACCATGTCAACTCCGTACACTGGTGGTTTTTACCAAAAGACCAAACCGAAAGGTGGTTTTCATGATGTTTTGATTGGGGAACCATTTAAATGCATTCCAAAACAATTCCCGCACAAAACGACTAGAAAACCACTTCATTTAAATAAAAACCACGGCTAGCCAAGTTTATGCCGTTTTGCATGGTTTTTATCAAACGACAAAAAACGAAAGGCGGTTTTTTAATTGTGTTTTATGGAAAACTATTTAAATGTTCCCAGAAGTAAAAAACGATCATAAAAAGTTGAAAACCACTTGGTTGGTTCGGACGCCAAAAACCAACGCCGAAAACCGAATGCCGAATGCCAGATGGCTTGGTTTTTGGTTTGGGCGAACACCAAGTGTTTTCAATGAATTGAACATTGGGTTACTTAGGTATGATTAGTTTATGCATTTTGGGTTTGCTTAATAGTGACTTTACCCATCCAATTTAAGAGTCAAACATGCCTTCCTTTTTTTTAATATTATACTTCTAAGCGTCTTGCCGAAAACCGAATGCCGAACGCCGGCTTCTGAAAGCCGAACGCCGGATGGCTTGGTTTTTGTTTTGGGCGGACACCAAGTGTTTTTAATGAATTGTTCAAGGAAAAGGATTGTTTGGAAAAGTAGGAGGGAAAACAAAGACAGAGAGCAACATCATTGACAAAAAACAAAGACAGAGAGCAACATCATTGACAGAGAGCAACATCATCAACTGAACCCGAACCCTCGCATGTACTGAAACCCAGCATTATAGAATTCTTGGCGAATCTCTTTGCGCAGCAGCTTGTCACGCTGGGAAGGAGGAAGAGAAGGAGGAGCTGGACCGTTCAGAATCTTAGTGGCATCGATGCATTGAATCTGGCCATCCTCACCAAATGCAACAACAGTCTCCTTCGCACCGAAATGAGGGCGGAAGAAGAAGTCATCACAGAGTTTGGTGGACTTGGTTGCGTCTGCACGGCATACCGACCAACCCATATCCACGAATCCTTTCTCACTGCTCCCGCTGCTGCTACCATCACTATCAATGCATACAGCAACCACCTCAACATTTGAAGCCTTTCCCTTGTTTCTATACCAGTCGCCCAATGCACCAGCTAGATCTTTGCGAGACTCTTTGTACATATAAAGAAGCACCCTCTTTCCCTCCAGCTTTGGTGCCACTGGAGTGTCTTTATTTGTCGAAGAAACAACATGTGTCCAAGGACGTAGTAATGAGCTCAATCTCAGCCCCATCATCCTTTGAAATTCCTTCTCAACCAAACCCCTCCTGGTGAAGGGATATGCGTCCTTTCCAAACGCAAGGATGATTGGAAATGCATAGGGATCCACACATTTCTCAAGTCTTGGGTCCACCATGAGAAGACCTTCCTCCCCACTGTCATCTTCAGCCATCCGCTGCAGCCTGTGGCATACGGTGTTGTTGAAGGGTAACAACCACCAGCCCAGCAGCCCACGTCTTGCAAGTGCATCAATCACAAGCTTCTCCTCCCTCTTTGGGGGCACCTGATCCCAGAAGGGACAGCACACCACCACGATCTCAAGCTCATACTCTTGACGTCTACATTCCTTGTAAACCTCCGCAAGCTTGCATAAGCTTCTACAGTCAGAGCACACGTAAAGCCCCACGACCTTACACTTAAGCTCCGCAACAGTTATACCAACACAACCCGCCTCCAAAGCAGTACAAACGTTGTACAGGACATCACTGTCGCCAAGACCCAAAAGATCATTGAGGGAGCGACCCTCCAGAATAGAGTCACGCCTTGCACACAGTGCTATTCTCTCCGGAGTAAAGGGAAAGCAGTCGTGCTCACCTCCTCCAAACCGCTGAAACATCCTGGGCGGTCCATGGTAGAGCACGTTTTGAGCCAGATCTAGAACCAAAACTTTGATCTCGCCATTAAACCCGAGTGCCGAGCAGATGCACTCGCACTGGCGAGAGTCAACAAGACGGACAGCAAGGCAGGAAAAGGCTGACAAGAAGCTTTCATAGGCATCGTAAGAGCGGCGGAAACCCTTCCTCATCATTGGCACCACCACCAGCACGAAATCATCTCTTCTGGCGAGCTCGTGAGAAGCTAAGGCTGTGTGATAAACCATGTCTGCATCTTTTGAAGACCATATCGAAGGCACAAACACACAACAAATCATGACGTATTTACCCGATATGTCCAGGGTAAGGGACTGTTGGCCTATGGCAGAGGCCATAGCACCAACAGCCGTATCACTCCCATAGTAACTAACTAGGGCATTCTGGCTCTCCCCTAGCAAATCTAAAGCCTTGACTCGCTTGCCTAATTTGATGTCAGGCACGTTCAAGACGGCTTTAGAATACTTGGGGCGCTCTCGGTCAAAGTATGAGCCGATCTTACACTCCTTTCTTAGGCGTGCAGGGGGCTCGTGAGTGTCCCCGAGGCTGAACCTGTTAGCCAACATCCTGGCTCTGATGTGCTTTTTTCGAGACTTGGATACATGTGGAAAAGCGGTCTTCACAATCCGATCTACAAAACAAACATGAAGCAGAACCAAATTTTATGCCTAATGAAACTAAACATTCTCAGAACCACATTTTACTCCACAATCCATCTTTGATGGTTTGAACTAATAACCTAAGAAAGCCAGACCTAGATCGGGGGCTCTTCGCACTCAGACTCACCAATCGTCCAGTCCACACAACAAACAAAAATCAATCAAATCTAACAGATATGAACTCATAAATCATTACTACACAACTGATCTTTGGTGTTTTGAAATAATAACCTGATAAAAACTTCATCTTGAATCCGGGGCGGCGAAGCTTTGAGTATTTAATCGGTTCAAGGGGAGTCCACTTTCCAGGCCGTCGATTCGTCCCAGACGGATCTCCGCTCCCTCGCTCGTCCATTTTCCTGCAATTCCGCACCCGATTCAACCAACTGCTTCTTTTTCTGGAGCAAATTTCTTATGTTTCCCCTTTCTCGGTTGTAGAACGCGAACTAATTTGGTTCATAGATGTCCGCGGGAAGCTTTAAAACTACCTAGGCCCATTTCTCTTTTCTTTTCTTTTTCTTTTTTTTTTTTTTTTTAAAAAAAACAAGCTTCTATTATGAGGCATTCCCACATTGGCACCCTCAAAGTTGCAATTGGCAGCTAGTTTTTAAAAAAACAAATCCTAGTATGACACATTGGTAATTATTTTTGTGTCAATCCCGTCCACAAATAAATTTTATGTTCACTGTTTATACACTTAAACTTCATTCACTTTGTTGACCTATGTTTGTTATCCATTTCATAAAATAATATAGTCATGTTATCTCTAGTTTTGTAGATCTTTTGATATAGTTTTTTCATACGTAATTTTTATTTTAAAATTTCACACCATTTTTTATGTAAAATGATTTAAAAATAACTTCAGTCAAACATCGTAACGGGAAATTTATTTGTGGATGGAGGGAGTATACTACTCCGTATTAATTTTATATAATTTATGGTCAAAGTTTAATAATTATGGCTACAAATTATCAAAATTGGACAAAAACTTTGAAATAGAGTTAAAACTATCTTGAAAATATATTTGAATTGACCAAAAGGCTCAAACGTCTAATGATGACGTGCTTCCTAAAAAAAAGTCAAGTAATTAGCAAATTTTCAATGATCCTTGATGTTTCGATTTAAATAAAAAAACATTGCTTAATGTTTTGATTCTAGAATAGTACTCCCTCTGATCTGTCCGAGAATATTTTTCCCGTGTTGACTTAAATTAACAAATTGTTAATGATCTTTCGTTTTTTTTTAAATTATCTAAAACACTTCCACTTTCTATTAAAAAATCACTGTCACTCTTACTTTTTCATACTCTATCTATCACATCATACTTTTTCACTAATAACCAAACTATCACATCCAGAGGCGAACCCACCTTGAGTCCTATAGGTCCCAGGACCCCACGGACCCCGGTGTTGGTCCATATAGGTATTAAGTATGTATAAATAATAATATATATAACACACTAGTGGTCAGGTGGTGACCAGTAGCGCCTTTGGATTACGGGAAGGATGTCTAGCTACGCACAGCTTCTGCGCTCTTGGGACGGGGGTTCGACTCCCAGCCCCTCCTAGTTTTGGAGTCAATTTTTTTAGTTAATTTCTTCCTTTATAAGTATGAATACGACGTCGTTTTCTCTCCCCAGTTTCTTTGTAATTCCCCGTCTTGATTCTTTATTTTACACTTTTAATTTTAGTTTTAGAACCCAAACTCCCTAAAGCTTCTGCCCAATCTGCGTCATCTTCTTCCTGCCGGCTCCGCGGGCCAGAATGTCTTCGGACTCCGTCACTCCTGTTAGTAACTCAGTTAAAAACTTTTCCTTATTTTACTAAAATTAATTTTTATGATAGCTTGAACTTTGAAGTTTGATATATGAATATATGATTAGTATTTAGTACGGAGTAATATATAATAATTTATACATTTATTTTTTATTCATTACTTATTAATTAGAGAACTTCAATAAAAATTGATTTAGGATTGCAAGTGATAAGTATTATTGTATTAATGTTAATTTTATGTGTAATTTACAGAATTCAAAATGCGGAGGTACTTATATAGTTATATTATGGATGTTCACTCTGACCATAGATTCAATGATGATTAAAGAGTATTTTAATTTTGAGCTCTAAGTGAAAATGATCGGTACTAAAAAGTCTCTTACGTATGGTTTCGTATATGTTCTCATAAAGTTGGCATTGATACGGTCTTTTTCAAGAATGAAATTTGTGAAAAATGAGTTGCGAAATAAAATATGTGATTTATGGTTGAATTACACCATTAGCAATGATTTAATAATTATAGATCATTTCCAAAGTATGAAAACTAGACGAGCACAATTGTAGACGATATTGTTTTTGTATGGCCTTTATATATATGCATTAATTATGATACTCTTAAAATATTAGTTTTAATTTATTGTTAAATGTTAAGACTTATGAAGTAGTTTGACATAAGAATGAGAGGTAGCCGGGACCCCATGACATTAAAATCCTCACATCTTATTTTTACCCATCACATCAGGGGCAAAACTGGAAAGTCAACCAAAATTACACTCTCCTTATCTTTGACAAAAGTCAAAAAGTGGAAGGATTTAAAATAACTAATAGATAAGCGTACTCAAGATCGAAGAATATGCTAAATGCAAAACACTTCACCGCTAACTTTGGGCTTAAGTGAATGTCACTTATACTACGGGGTTGCACCGTCGAAGTATGCGTAACGAACCTGGGATCTCACTCTAGGTGTCGGCTGCCTACTAAAGGCAATATACAGATAAACATAAATCTGGAAACCAAGTCGAGTGAAGGAACTGAGTATGGTAGGGGTGAGAGGCCAGGCTGGAGTTATTTTAATTAATTAATTATCCGTATCATTTGGGTACAAGACGAGTCCGTTATCTTTTTCTGGGACTTCAAGTACTTTGGATACAAGACGAGTCCATATATTATTACGCGAGCTCGTACGTACGGCAATGGGAGGGTAACCCTGTGGAACTTTGTGAACCTTAATTCACATACCAGAAATCGTTTATTAAATTTAGAAAATATAATTTGTATCTGTATGTGTCTCATTAACTTCTTTGAATCCATTATTTAAAAAATTTATCACATATTATATTTTACTCTATATACGTAATTTAAAAATAATACATAGAGTATTTTATATTTGCTTCAAAGCTATCCTTTTTTCTTACTCAAGACTTATTAAAAACTTCCTTAGCATGTAGAGAAATAGTTTTAGGCATAGAATGCAAAAGAATCTTTGTCACTTGGAGTTGGTCGTTTCCGGTCACCTTCTCCGACGAGGCAACTTTGTTTTTATGTTTAAAACCTAATTTTTCTTCTTTTTATCATCAAAATACTTTTTATAAAACATATATAAATAGTTTGGACGTAAAGATTTGTACATATTGTATGCCGCTATCGTGACCCATTTTCCGGTTGCCTTCTTTAACGGTATTCAAAAATTTGTTCCAAAACCCTTTTTTCTCTTCGCATACTCTTATATAATCTTTATATAATCCTTTTGGGAAATATTTTAGACAATTTGGACGTAACGCATGTTTAAAGTAAAAGTCAGTGGTGTTCCCGATTATTAGTGACGGAAATTAAATCAATTGAATATATAACAAATATAGCTAGCTAGCATATATTAACGTATTATATTAAGTAACAATTGTTATACAGGCGGCGGCACTCACCTCTGATATTTGAAACAAGTTGTTATGTCAATAGAACGGTGGTCTTCAGCCTTTGATGGCTTTCTTTTTCTTCCGGTGTGTAGTTCTTTGGAACAATTTGTTTGAACTCGATTTTTCTTCTTCTTTTTTATTATTTTTTATTTCACCACTTCTTCATGATTTTAGTAGAGTTATTCATTAATATTATATATATAAATTCAATTGTACTTGGGCATGTAATTAAGTCATTCATGTATTCATAGTGTCCTTAGTTTACTTAGTAAGGTTCTTTTATTGTGATGATAGTAACTTAGCTGCGTGGATTTCTCCAAAAAAAAATAGTGTCAAACACCCAGCGATGGGATGAGTTGCCCATCGATGGGTGGGGAGGTTCGGGAAAAATATTTTAAAACGCAAGTTATTCACCCATCGATGGGATAAACTACCCATCGATGGGTAAAGAGTGTCTGGAAATCCGATAAAGAAAAAATTTTAAAAAGTAGTGTCAATCCCCCATCGATGGGAGACAGTGCCCATCGATGGGAAGAGGGATTCTGGAAATGAGAAAACTTCCCTCCCAGCGATGGTATAACCAACCCATCGCTGGTTCCCCCTGACTACCGGATTCAGGTCAAGCTCACTCGCTGCGATAGTCATAGTATGCCACCCTTTCTCCACACTGGCCTTGGGCTACATTACCACTCTTTTGAGTGCAGACTTTGATCAATTTCAATTTGCATTTACAATTATTTAGATGAGCAGTTGTGTTAAAATTTGAAAAAAAAATTCTACTCCCTGGCCTAGAGGTTGCTGTTTGGTGATTTCAAAAGTATCAAACAGTGTATTCACTAAAGTTTCATGGTTAAAATTCGTTTAGAAAAATAAGATTTGTGACCCATTCATCCTTTTTTGTTTTGAGCTCAAACAAGAATTGATAGGTAACCATGCAAGGATAGGCAGCGGAAATTAAAAATTTTAACATCCTAACATGATTATCTTGCCCAGAATTACGTACTAAAACTTATAGTGAGTAAGAAATTTATACCTTCCTCCGTAAGCGGTAAAAACGAAGAAGTCGTAGAAAGAGCGTTGAAAGTGCAAACGTAACCGTTCAAGCGTCCGGTCTCCAACTTTGACACACGAACAACGCCGGAGTCTACCACAATCTTTATGCTAGTAAAGATTATAGTAATATAAAATATAAAGATTAAAATTGGGATAATAGTAATCTTGAATATTTCTATAGAAAATATTTTTAATAATATTTAGAAAATATTATAAATATTTTCTATACACAAAATGATATTAATGGAACCAAACTAATATTTCTTCTCTCTAAAAAGATATGGCCGAATGACACACTACACAAAAATAAGTGGAATGGTGTGTAGTATATTTAAGGAGAAAAAGTGATTATTAATTTGACTTTGTCATTAACAAAATGACAAAATAGTTAGCTTCACTCAATTATCAATCAAGGAAATTTTTGTTCCTTTAAAAGATATCATGGCCGAAAAATCATGTGAGAAGGATTTGTAAAATTCTTCTCCACTTAAATGTTCAAAGTGTATTTTATTTGACACCAAAAATTAATATAAAAATTAATTTTAAATCAAATAAAATACCCATATCATTTTTTAAACAAGTATACAAATATACTTTAAATAGTTTATGTCAAAATAATTATTTTCATAATTAAAATGACAAACCAAAATAAAATATTCAACATATAATATATATATATATTTCGGTATTTATATATATAAATATATCACCGAATGTTTTACATATATAATATTATATTCCAAAATATTTTATTTTACTATTTTACAAATATACAAATTACTTATTATCTCATTGTTTAATCCTACTCCTTAAATTGTTCAAAGTGTGTGACCCGTATAGGCACTTATAAAGCTGGCCACAGTATTGGCTCTGCACCAATACTATAAGCAATAAGCGGTATCTAGCAACACATTATTGCTCCCAGATTATAAGTTAAGACGTTTGCACCGTCAAAACCTTTCCACGACTCAGACTCCGTGTAACTGTATCCCTTTGTCTCAATGTCTAAACTTAATGCAAGGGATTAATAAAATCCAGCTTGTATCCATTAAGTCATTAACTGATTTATCAAGTCTGACTGATAGGAACAGACGTCATAAAAACATCTCAGCATGGCCATGCAATTTCCTCAATCATAACTTATCAGTGGGCCCCATAAGACATTAATCTCTTAAAAAGAGTAGTGACAAATCCTATGTACGTAATCTACGTTTCTGAATATGCGCTGCGGCATACCCAAAACAAAGCCTGTATACCATCCTTATTTCATATGGCTTAGGACAATGCATCAAAGTATGCGGGTTCACATATGCAGAAAACGTAATACTTCAAGTCGAAGGATAGTTACACCCGTGGTCGCGCTAAAGATGCTTAGAGCATGAACTAAAAGTTCAAGCAACATCTTTAGGATGTGTCAGTCCGGCATCTTATTATCTATAGATAATATCTGCCCATGTGCGGATGCGAACACACCGTCATTGACTATGAGACTAAGTCAAACATCCAACACACACTAGTCTCACATGCATTAACAATATCTCACTCTCGTTAATACTCGACTATGGACATTTAGATAAATATTTATTTCAAGATGTTAGTCTCATCAGCAGAAAAACACTATCTGATAAACATCTTTTAAATATAAATCTAGGAATATAATATTTGTTTACATTAGCATGAGATGTGTAAACATATTATATCTGCCTATACATGATAGAATAACGATAAACAGTTGGCCATCAGGGCACAACTCCAACAAGAATATCATTAATTAGCCATCAGCGAAGTTTTGAAGGGATATATAAGTGCTCAAATCTTTCATACAACAAAGTCATGAGCTTTTGAAATCACCCGTATAGCTTTAAAAAAATAATAGAGTAAGTTGTATAATAATAATAATACTTCATCCATTCTGGAAAAGACTCTCATTAATGTATACAATTAAGTTAAACACCCTCCATCTAAAAGAAAAATCTTTTCTTTTTTGGAGAACTCTAAGTGGCTTACAATATATTTTCTCTTATGCACTACTCTGTATCTTCAATTACATATTTCAATTTCTTACTGAGTAAAACTTAATTTGTATCAAGTCAATTCAAGGGCCTTTTTAAGGACAGAGGATGTGTTTTATTGTTTTACATATTTTTATTAATTATTAGATGAAATAAAATAATTCTATCATTTTTTTTATTTTGAAAATTTTTGATATAATTTATTAGTTTTTATTTTTAAATTCTTCCTCACTTTCCAATAAATTTAAAATTTTAAAATAAGATAAGCCAAAACTCATTTTTACAACATACACTCATGTATGGGGACTTGGTGACCATTTTCTTATTCAATTACCAAGCCCAATTATGTAATTTGCTCACAAGTCAGAACCAGATTCGGAAAGAGGTGAAAATGTTTCCACGTCTGGTTCCCATCGATGGGTTAAGGCTCCCATCACTGGGTAGGGACATTCTGCCTTGTGATTATATCGGTCCAAGGCCTGAGCAGCGATGGGTAGATCTTCCCATCGCTGTTTGGCATGATTTTGGAATTCAATTGGACTGAAGGCCGCTTACCCATCGCTGGGTAGTACCTCCCATCGCTGGTTGGAATGATTCTGGAATCCCGGGATCACTTACCCAGCGATGGGTGGTATCTACCCATCGCTGGGTGGATGGCTAGTCTAGAACCATGGCCTAGCCGACCGGCGCTGAAACCCGACCGAAAAACAAAAAGTTCTCCAAAGCAAAAACTAAGTACTTAAAACACTTATTTAATGTATTTTGATGCCAAAACAAGCTTTGGAAGTTGAAAACCACGTCGTTAAGTTAAAAACCACGGCTGACCATGTCAACTCCGTACACTGGTGGTTTTTACCAAAAGACCAAACCGAAAGGTGGTTTTCATGATGTTTTGATTGGGGAACCATTTAAATGCATTCCAAAACAATTCCCGCACAAAACGACTAGAAAACCACTTCATTTAAATAAAAACCACGGCTAGCCAAGTTTATGCCGTTTTGCATGGTTTTTATCAAACGACAAAAAACGAAAGGCGGTTTTTTAATTGTGTTTTATGGAAAACTATTTAAATGTTCCCAGAAGTAAAAAACGATCATAAAAAGTTGAAAACCACTTGGTTGGTTCGGACGCCAAAAACCAACGCCGAAAACCGAATGCCGAATGCCGGATGGCTTGGTTTTTGGTTTGGGCGAACACCAAGTGTTTTCAATGAATTGAACATTGGGTTACTTAGGTATGATTAGTTTATGCATTTTGGGTTTGCTTATTAGTGACTTTACCCATCCAATTTCAGCTGATCGTTTCCATTGAGAAAAGTTCTCTCCATTCAATTTTTGAGAAGCAAGCGAGAAATTAGGCGTTTCAGTAGGATGCAAATAAAATTCGCTTTGCATATCAATCTGAACACGTGATGACGAGTTTTGATCTCCCATTTTCAAAGAGTTATGCGATGTCGAGCAATGAAAAGAGGTGTTGCAGCTCCTGATCAATCTATAATGGATTCAGAGGTTTGCAGAAGCATGATCGCCATTAATGGAGGGCTCTGATACCATGTTGAAGCTACTCAATTGAAGAACAGAAAGAATTGAAGAAGAAGAAGAAGGATATTTTCATTCATTCATCTTGCGCAGTGAACAAAAACATAACAACCAAGTCTTATATACTTGCGAGGCAATCAACAAACTAACTAACATAAAATTAACTAAAAGCCTATAAAAGTGGAGCAAACAGTTGGAACAGCTGGCGGTTGAAGATTGGGACAGCTGGCAATTGAATCTTGACTCTTCACAGATGATGTGCCCTGGTTGCTTAAAAAATTCCCTAGTTTTGTTCAGTTGAAAATATACTTATAACTCATGACTGTAATTGATATATCTCTAGGCGCACATTGTCCAAAGAGGTGCTGTACCACCCCTAATTGAGATGCTTCAATCTGCAAATGCCCAATTGAGTGAGATGGCAGCATTTGCACTTGGAAGGCTGGCACGTACAGGTAATAATCATGCCTTAATGTTTTTTTTACATCATCTGTAGCTTCTGAGTTGTAAGCAATCTAGATGAGTCTCCCTTTTATAGAGCATTGCATGCTAACAGAAACATGACAATGATGGACCTTGTGGTATGACTTTTGTTTGGCTAGAGAATGTTTCCTCTTGACTCTTTAATTGCACATAGGATTCAAATATGCATTATTTGATCTAGCTTCTAAAATGCTGAACAGAATTTCACAATTTTTTATTTACTTGCTGAATTGGATTTTTTTTATCATATTCAGGATCCACACAACCAAGCGGGCATTGCTCATAGTGGTGTCATCCCACATTTGATAAAGCTTCTAGATTCAAAAAATAGGTCTCTGCAACATAACTCTGCATTTGCTCTTTATGGTCTTGCAGACAATGAGGTACTTATGATTTTCTCTGTTTAAGCATGCCGGAGTGCTATATCTTAGTTTCATGCATCTCTATTATTGACTTGTTTCTGTTTTGAGGGATAATGTTGCAAATTTAATAAAAGATGAAGGAGTTCAAAAACTTCAAGATGGGGATTTCGTTGTCCAGGTATGATTGTTCTAGATGGAGGTATCTTTTGATTATAGAGTTTGTTTTGGCATGTCATCCTATTTCAGTTGACTATTTATTTCAATTGATATAGAATCCACTAGACCAAGTATTTAATCCCAATCCATTTTTTTAGCTATCTAAGCTTTTGCAAATCTTTTTCTCTTTTTTGTTGTCACCCCTCTCTTGTATCGAGTTGTTTTTCGAATCTTGTGAATCAATATCTCTATATTACATAATGTTGGAGATAAGGAGAATGGCGCTATTGTTATTACAATAGTAAATATCTCTATATTACCATTGTTATCCATTGATAACAATGGTAAATATTACATGGTGTATAAGGAGAATGACCTTAAAACAATTACCTTCTTTAAATATCCTGCAGAAGCCTAAAAATGCTTTCATTCTGTGGCCGATTTTCTTTGTAGGATTAGATTTGCTTTTGGAGCTTGTAGAATCCACAAGCGTGAAGTGCCAACGTGATGCTTCCATGGCTCTGTGCAAAATAGCTGATAAAGCCAGCTCAATTTCTCATGTTGATGCAGCTCCCCTATCTCCAGTACCTCAAGTTTGTTTTCAGCTTCTCTGCAGATTAAATTCTAATTATGCTTTGTTCCGTACGTAGTAGTACTATGGATCAATTTGTGTGGTCATGTTAAACCTTTTCCCCCACATAAAGTTATTCACTAGAAAATTGGTGTTACTTGTGCAAGTGTATGTTGTTAATCTGGTGTTGATAATTGTTAGAAAATGCCTTGAATCTGTATCCTAGACGTATTGGGATTACGACTAGGAATAGGATTAGGATTATCTTTCTTAATCTCATCTTTAGATATATAGTAGGATTAGGATTACCCATATCCCCTTCCCTATATATATGGCTTGTATTTGTACTCCTCAATACATGGTAGAAAAAATCTGTAATCTGGTGAGAAAATCTGATCAATAAATCTGTTTCTCTTCTGTCCGTGGAGGTTACTAACAAGTTGTTGGTAAACCACGTTAAATCTGTGTCTTGTTCGTAGATTGTCAATGGTTCGTGTTCATACTTTCTTGCGTCTGTCGTCATAACAATAATTGTGATTACTTGTGCAGGTGTACCTAGGTGAGCAGTATGCAAACAACCATACACTCTCAGATGTTTCATTCTTAGTCGAAGGTATAACACTATTTTATTGTGAAGCATATCTTTGATAATGTCTTTGAAGTTTCTTCACAGAATCAAACCAACCATTTTGGCAAAGAGACCTTAGACAAAGGATTACTCTGTATCAATTTAAATGAAACATTTATCTAAACGTAAATTACGTAATACTTTGTGGTCTCAGAAGTGCATGCATTCTTTTCATACTGCAGAACTTTGACAAACTAAATGCCATTCACTAGTAAGCTAATCTTATCCGTATACATTAATGTTTCAAGAAATAGATATTAGTGTTGAATATAAAGTAGTTAAACTGGGTCCTTGTTCTTTATTATGCAGTTTCTCTCAACTGATTGAGCACATGTTGCCCGAGATTCGCAATTACTTTGTGGGAGCACTCACTAGACCAAGTCAAGCTCACTCGCTGCGATAGTTTAGTCCTGGCATTAGTTTTTTTTTGGGTTTTTTGGCCAATTTTTTCGGAGCCCATATGTAAAAAAAAGTGTATATAATTGGTTAGTTGTTTTTCTGTAGTGTTAGTCATTACCATATAGTTCTGATCAATGCTGAATTGGTCTCAATCAAGGAGTTGATGTCACCGCGGTCCTCATCATATCTGCAAGCTATGAGAGATGAGCAAGAGAATGAGAAAGATGAGGTATCTTTCATACGAGAGGTTGGTAGAAAAAACACTGATGTTCGTTGGTCCTATACTTTTAAGCTAGTCTAGTATTTGGCGGGGTTACAGCCTTGCAGACACTTCAGTTTGAATGTTCTTTGTGGTTTTTTTAGAGTTCTTAGGTTGAGGTTTGTTGACTGTGTTACGCTCAATGTTCTTATTGTTTTACTATGTTACCTATGGATATTGATTAAGTTTATTCATTAAAACATTCCTTCCTCCTATGTCAAAAGATATATTAATCAACACAGCTTTTCAATAAGTTTTATTTATTTGCTATTTTCATTTGATAAAATAAAATAGTAATCTCACTGCTTATTTTATAGAATTTTTTTACTTATACCAATAGAATGGGTGTCACCGATTTACACAAGACTTCTCCTTAAGTATCTTTTATTAATTAAAAATCAAAGAGGGTCAATTAATCACCATAAAATCAAAATGAAAAAAACCCAATCATAATAAGAAAAGGAAAGAAAAGAAGGGTCTAGGAGTCGGCGTCCTCGTTGTCGTCGTCCTCGACGTCCATGGGATCACCGTCCACGTCTTCATCAAAGTCGGCCTCATCGGGGGAGGAGGATGGAGCATAGGAGTCCTCGTCCTCGTCCTCGCCTTCAAAGTTTTGGCCGAGGATGGTGCTGTCGAAGGGCGGGACGTAGTTGATGCCGCGGAAGAACGCCCTCATGTCGTGGTGTTGGCGTTGCAGCGTCCAGTCCATCCTCTCCATGTACTTTTTTGGATAACTCTAAATGGCTTACAATATATTTTCTCTTATGCACTACTCTGTATCTTCAATCACATATTTCAATTTGTTACTGAGTAAAACTTAATTTGTATCAAGTCAATTCAAGGGCCTTTTTAAGGACAGAGGATGTGTTTTATTGTTTTTCACATTTTTATTAATTATTAGATGAAATAAAATAATTATATCATTTTTTTTATTTTGAAAAATTTTGATATAATTTATTAGTTTTTATTTTTAAATTCTTCCTCACTTTCCAATAAATTTAAAATTTTAAAATAAGATAAGCCAAAACTCATTTTTACAACATACACTCATGTATGGGGACTTGGTGACCATTTTCTTATTCAATTACCAAGCCCAATTATGTAATTTGCTCACAAGTCAGAACCAGATTCGGAAAGAGGTGAAAATGTTTCCACGTCTGGTTCCCATCGATGGGTTAAGGCTCCCCTCGCTGGGTAGGGACATTCTGCCTTGTGATTATATCAGTCCAAGGCCTGAGCAGCGATGGGTAGATCTTCCCATCGCTGTTTGGCATGATTCTGGAATTCAATTGGACTGAAGGCCGCTTACCCATCGCTGGGTGGAATGATTCTTGAATCCCGGGATCACTTACCCAGCGATGGGTGGTATCTACCCATCGCTGGGTGGATGGCTAGTCTAGAACCATGGCCTAGCCGACCGGCGCTGAAACCCGACCGAAAAACGCAAAGTTCTCCAAAGCAAAAACTAAGTATTTAAAAAACTTATTTAATGTATTTTGATGTCAAAACAAGCTTTGGAAGTTGAAAACCACGTCGTTAAGTTAAAAACCACGGCTGACCATGTCAACTCCGTACACTGGTGGTTTTTACCAAAAGACCAAACCGAAAGGTGGTTTTCATGATGTTTTGATTGGGGAACCATTTAAATGCATTCCAAAACAATTCCCGCACAAAACGACTAGAAAACCACTTCATTTAAATAAAAACCACGGCTAGCCAAGTTTATGCCGTTTTGCATGGTTTTTATCAAACGACAAAAAACGAAAGGCGGTTTTTTAATTGTGTTTTATGGAAAACTATTTAAATGTTCCCAGAAGTAAAAAACGATCATAAAAAGTTGAAAACCACTTGGTTGGTTCGGACGCCAAAAACCAACGCCGAAAACCGAATGCCGAATGCCAGATGGCTTGGTTTTTGGTTTGGGCGAACACCAAGTGTTTTCAATGAATTGAACATTGGGTTACTTAGGTATGATTAGTTTATGCATTTTGGGTTTGCTTATTAGTGACTTTACCCATCCAATTTAAGAGTCAAACATGCCTTCCTTTTTTTTAATATTATACTTCTAAGCGTCTTGCCGAAAACCGAATGCCGAACGCCGGCTTCTGAAAGCCGAACGCCGGATGGCTTGGTTTTTGTTTTGGGCGGACACCAAGTGTTTTTAATGAATTGTTCAAGGAAAAGGATTGTTTGGAAAAGTAGGAGGGAAAACAAAGACAGAGAGCAACATCATTGACAAAAAACAAAGACAGAGAGCAACATCATTGACAGAGAGCAACATCATCAACTGAACCCGAACCCTCGCATGTACTGAAACCCAGCATTATAGAATTCTTGGCGAATCTCTTTGCGCAGCAGCTTGTCACGCTGGGAAGGAGGAAGAGAAGGAGGAGCTGGACCGTTCAGAATCTTAGTGGCATCGATGCATTGAATCTGGCCATCCTCACCAAATGCAACAACAGTCTCCTTCGCACCGAAATGAGGGCGGAAGAAGAAGTCATCACAGAGTTTGGTGGACTTGGTTGCGTCTGCACGGCATACCGACCAACCCATATCCACGAATCCTTTCTCACTGCTCCCGCTGCTGCTACCATCACTATCAATGCATACAGCAACCACCTCAACATTTGAAGCCTTTCCCTTGTTTCTATACCAGTCGCCCAATGCACCAGCTAGATCTTTGCGAGACTCTTTGTACATATAAAGAAGCACCCTCTTTCCCTCCAGCTTTGGTGCCACTGGAGTGTCTTTATTTGTCGAAGAAACAACATGTGTCCAAGGACGTAGTAATGAGCTCAATCTCAGCCCCATCATCCTCTCCATGTACTGCCCCATGCCATCCACCGTGAGGGTTAGCCGGTTCACGGTGTCGGCTATAGACTGCAACGAGGCCCGAGCGGGAGCGGGGGCCGGGGCAGGGGCACGGGCACGACTCAATCTGGAACCGTCTCGAGTTCTGGACTTCTTCTTGAAGGTGTTTTCGGCAATGATCCAAAGCTTTGTCATCTTCGTGCTTGGCCTGGCGATGTGGATGTCGGCGGAGACGATGAGGTCCATGACGAGGAAAGCGTATGGCAAGCTCCGCTCGTGGAGAATGGAAGCGCAATCCGCCATGTGAATCATGACGTATTTCGCCCAATTGATGGTGGCGCCGTGCATGATCGCATGAATCGCCTTCAAGTCGTCGTTGAAGAGCGAGGTGTGGCTGCCATCCCGGGGGCAGTATCCGGGTGAGGATGTAGAGGAGGAGGCACTTCTCCGGTGGAGACGAGTGAATCGTCGGTGCCCCGCTGTGACGGATCAAGTTGGTGATTCCGAGCTCACGGATGACGACGGCCTCGTTGTTGAGGATCCAATCGTCGCCACCATATGACGCGATGTCGTCACCGCGGGTGGGCAGCTCTGCGACCCGAGCGAAGGTAGCCAAATCAATCTCTATGTCGTAGAGATTGATGCTACTGCGAATGGTGTCCTCGTCCCGGCGGAGATTGGAGTAGAAGGCCCGGACATAGGCGGGATTGAAGGAGGTGCGGCTCTTGGAGACGAAGGGCCACAAACCCGACTCTTTGAGTTGATTGTCGAGGTCGTGGTATCCCTTTTGCTGAGGGAACAACTGGGGCAGCACCCTTGGCAGAGAGATACGGCGTTTGGCGAAGTGGGTGATGAAGCGAGTGAGTTCTTCCTCCGAGCCAAACTCGAGGAAGGATCCGTCCAGGTATGGAAAGGATTGAGGCGCAGAGGTCGTGGCCTTGGCGGTGACCTTCTTCTTGGAAGCTTTGCTCTTGGACTTTCCACCGGCCATTGTTGAGGCACTTTTGAAGAAGAAGAATGAATTAGACTTAGGAGGTTGAAATATGGATGTAAATGGTGTGTTAGAATGAGCAAGGATGATGTGAATATATAGGGAGAGGGTGGATTTCCGTTTGAATTTGAAAAAAAATAGCTGTTGGGCCATTAATAGTGCTTCCAACGGTTCTGAAATTTTGAATCGCACCAGTCATCCCAGCGATAGGTAGATTTTCCCATCGATGGGAAGGTCGCTACTGGAAAGCGAAGGAGAAAACAAGGTTGCCTTCCCAGCGATGTTTGGATATTCCCATCGATGGGAATGTGGCTTCTGGAAATCCGATAAAAGATTTTTTTTAAAAAAAAAGTGTCAAACACCCAGCGATGGGATGAGTTGCACATCTATGGGTGGGGAGGTACTGGAAAAATATTTTAAAACGCAAGTTATTCACCCATCGATGGGATAAATTACCCATCGATGGGTAAAGAGTTCCTGGATATCCGTTAAAGAAAAAATTTTAAAAAATACTCCGTAGTGTCAATCCCTCATCGATGGGAGGAAGTACCCATGCCAAGCTTTTACCCATAAAAATTTAAAGTATTACAATTTAATAATTTCATATATGGATAAAAATATAAAATTAATATAGATGTGAAATCAATTTTGAAATTTGAAAGATGGAAATTAAATCAAGTGAAAGGTAAATGGATGATTACCCAAAATCTCAAATCCTCGCTGTTGATACTTGATAGACCGGCGATTGGCGAAGCAC